>JAXDDX010000098.1:1072500-1512500 GCA_034670405.1 Hoplostethus atlanticus
AAGTTTCCATTGTGGGTGAATCCCCCCCCTTGTGTGGGCCGGAGTCTAATTCCCGGCTGTCGCATTTTTCTGCACCACAATCCCTCTTTGTCTATAACCCTCACTCTCCCTATTCATCAATCAAAAGAAAATACACAAAGAAGTTCAGCCTGTCTCTCCTCCTCGTCAGAGAGAAAAGAGAGAAGGACTCTGGGGTTTGGAAACAGTCCAGAAACTCCGGCGGCCCCGCTGTGAAAGGAGAGCCTCGCTGCTGCCGCGTCGTACCACGATGTGGGTCAGCTTCGTTTTTAAATAAATCCATTGTACGTCTTGGATTTCTTCTTGTGCTTCATCTGATGTATTATTAGTGTCTATTCATTCTATACTATATGAAACTGATCCTAATTTTGATTCACTCATGAAAGGATGTGGTAAGGATATCAACCTATCACCTCCTTCCCCATACTCTACCCTTCCACGTTATGTGTTATTTTCTCTTTCTTCCTCTTTGCACATCTTCCTCAATCCTCTCACACTCTTCCTCCCTGCTGTTCTCTGTGTTTTACCTTTATGTTTACCTCACAAGCCCAAATCCATGGCCAGCTCAGTGAATACTCCTAATGTATTACAGTATTGATGCTCCGTTTTAGCCATTTGTTAACCAGACTATCAAGCGCTGTCAGTCAGCCAGCCATTTATTTTGACCATTGCCAAGAGACTCGGTTTATCAGCCTTGCCAAACAACCAATCAAACGGCTAAAGGAGCTGACAAGGCAGCAGGCATTTCTGGTTGGCATCTAACCAGTCAACCGGCTAACCACTCTACCAGTCAGTCAGTCAGTCACCAAGTTACTCATCCTACTAGCCAGCCCGTTAGCAAGGCAGCCAATCATACATCCTGATAGCCAGCCCGTTAGCGAGGCAGCCAATCATACATCCTGATAGCCAGCCCGTTAGCAAGGCAGCCAATCATACATCCTGATAGCCAGCCCGTTAGCAAGGCAGCCAATCATACATCCTGATAGCCAGCCCGTTAGCGAGGCAGCCAATCATACATCCTGATAGCCAGCCCGTTAGCAAGGCAGCCAATCATACATCCTGATAGCCAGCCCGTTAGCAAGGCAGCCAATCATACAACCTGATAGCCAGCCCGTTAGCAAGGCAGCCAATCATATATCCTGATAGCCAGCCCGTTAGCAAGGCAGCCAATCATACAACCTGATAGCCAGCCCGTTAGCAAGGCAGCCAATCATACAACCTGATAGCCAGCCCGTTAGCAAGGCAGCCAATCATACATCCTGATAGCCAGCCCGTTAGCAAGGCAGCCAATCATACATCCTGATAGCCAGCCCGTTAGCAAGGCAGCCAATCATACATCCTGATAGCCAGCCCGTTAGCAAGGCAGCCAATCATACAACCTGATAGCCAGCCCGTTAGCAAGGCAGCCAATCATATATCCTGATAGCCAGCCCGTTAGCAAGGCAGCCAATCATACAACCTGATAGCCAGCCCGTTAGCAAGGCAGCCAATCATACATCCTGATAGCCAGCCTGTCAATCACCTTGACAACCAGCCAACCACCCTGATTTTTCACCGGTGCCCTCAACCCGCCATTTTTATGCTGTGCTTGAGGATATTAAATCATCAGTGAGCGCATTGGTATTTTCCCCAGTGAGTACCAAACTAAACCAGTTAGCTCAGTTGCTATATCGCGTTAGCTAAGTGGTCTGTTACCTACCAACTAGCTAGCTAGCTACTTTCCTTTGAATTCCTAGACTAGTTAACTCTAGCTGGCACACTTAGCTAAGATAACTGAGTCCACTGGGCCAACGTGCTCAGGTAATGATGTAACAACTACAGAAACAGTTGAAACCAGTTGAGTTGAGGCCGCGGGTTGAGCACCCAGGAAAGCGCCACCCTAGCCGGCGAGGCCAGGCAGACCGTAGTCATGTATATTGGATGGTGGATCAGCCTGCTGCCTCTCTGTGGGGGGCCATGTCATTATCAGCTGTCTCTCTCTGGCTCATAACTAATGCAGTCTCAGTCCCCTGCAAAGCTATACACTGTGTGTGTGTGTGTGTGTGTGTGTGTGTGTGTGTGTGTGTGTGTGTGCCATGTTCTGTCAACAGGGACAGCCCCAGTAACTGAATCAGCCAGCCAGAGTAGAGATCTGTCCTCGGCTGTGCCTCACAGAGAGAGGCAGAGAAAGAAGAGATATATAGACAGAGAGAGAGAGAGAGAGAGAGAGAGGGGGAGAGAGAGAGAGGTCGCACAAAGGTGAACAAAGAACAAGTGGAGGTGGTTTAGGAGACGGGGAGGGAGTGAGGCAGGGAGGGAGACGGAGAGAAAGGGAAGGCGAGATGGAGAGGCAGGTGGACAGGTACCAAGACATGCTGGGGGAGAGAGAGAAAGAAGAGAGTGACGAAAGACAAAAATGAAAGGAGAATTGGATAGAGTTGCAGTAAAGGGACACCCCCCCCCTCCCCCACCACCCACTCTCTCTCCTCTCTCTGTTTCCACTGACGTTCTGTGACACAAAATAGGTTTGTGAGATCCAGTGAACGTGTTACTGCAGGACAGCGCTGTGTGTGTGTGTGTGTGTGTGTGTGTGTGTGTGTGTGTGTGTGTGCATATATGCTATGTGTATAAGGTACAGTACTGTGCAAAAGTCTTGGGCACATGTAAAAAATAAATCCGTAAAGCGAAGATGCTTTCAAAAATAATGAAATGAAAACTTTCTAAATATCAAAACTTTTACTATAAAGAGCAGAAATGTAAAACACTGATGCAGAAAAACCAAAAAATAAACATGTAAGACCAAATTCATAGTTTATAATTCCCATAAAAATACAGTCGAGCACAGTGTGTATTTATCGAGATTAGTGAACTCGTTAAAAGTTAACTGCAGATACTGCTTTGGATTACAGCCAGTACTCTATGAATATGTGTGTGTGTGTGTGTGTGTGTGTGTGTGTGTTTGTGTGTGTGTGTGTGTGTGTAAGCGTGTGTGTGTGTGTGTGTAAGCGTGTGTTCGCACTCTGAATTTGTGCGTTTCCGGTGGATTAGCCTAGTTAAGCGCTGCCGTTTTTGTCATCGAGGATCGTAACGGTGGCTGACTCATCTTTGTTCCCGCGACCGCCGGTGACATCACCACGCGTCTCACAGCGCTTATCCCCGGAGCGGTGTATCAAACGCTATATTTATCACCCTATCGAACTTATAGAAACACAGATCCCAACTTGGACGATCATGTAACGCACAGCCCAGATTACACCCCGAAGAACCTCAGGGCGAGTATTGGCGAAGGGCTGTGAGGTGGAGAAAACCCCCTGTGTACTTTATGGCGTATAAATGTGACAGATACTGCAAAGCAAATCGCCTCTGGGGGGATATTTTTCCTGATCTAATCTAAAAATGTTCACGCTGAGACGGCAGTATCAAAGTTAGGGCTTCTTTTTTTTTTTTATTTGGCTCTTCAAAAAGAAAGCCAGGCCAAGGAGGCTCACGGCGACGCCCGAGCTCCTGAATCTTTTAGCTCTCTTGCTTCTGAAAATCTTCGGGGGTTGAAATCTGAAAGTTTTTCCAGCCTAATGGTCGATTTCCCACTTTTGAAACATCGGAATATTCCAAATTAACCCAAATAATTCATTGCATCATTCAGATATTCATTCACGGACAGAGCAGCCATTCATAATTCAGGCGGACCGGGCCCGGGTTTTGTCACGACGTGTGCGCAATTAGCGATTTAATGGTTGGTTAGGATCACAAACTGCGTTTCAGAGACGTGGATGTGGAAACCGAGGCGTGTTTCAGTCAGGACACCATCAGCGATTAGCTTAATAAGCAGCGAAACCTCCGAGACACGTCTGTTTCTTCGCCTTGCCGGTTATTCTGAAAGTGAAAAATCCCTCCTTGTCGCCGCGGCCTACCCACAACTCCTCTCGGTCACGTGTGACTCCAGCCTGATTCTCTCAAAGTCTCACAAATTCGGTTGTTCAAGTCAGAGATTTATTTTTTTGTATGTCCCTGATGTTGACAACAGACTGCTCATATTTCTGCTTTTTTTTTCCACGGGTAGTCAGCTTTGAACTGAGGAATCCTTTTAAAACCACCTTGGCTCTCACTGAATAAAAACTCCCACGAAGTGCAGTCTTTTTTTTTTTTTTTACATGTTTCTGTGTAGTTTTGGTATTATAGACCGGATGGTTTGTACAAGAAGAGAGACGCAAACCGGTTGTGATTCAACTTTACAGAAAGGAACGAGGACAAAGGTATAAAAAAATCGTTTTCTTCTCCCGTCAAATAAAAGTCCGCCGCCGCTGACCTCATTACCCCGTTCAAATTCCCGAGCTCCTCTGAAAATGCTTCATCTCAGGAAGTGATGTATAATTATCTCCACCAATCACAAACAATCACAATCAAAGGTAGCGTCTCCAAGTCTCAAGATTCAAATGAAATGGAAGTTTATATTTCTCCCTATTCTACATGTTACATCCTAAGATGGTGTACTACTGTTACAGTTAACGTCCATCTGATCACATCTGATCTAGAGCCGAGTCTTAAAATAGTGTTTTTCCCAGAATTCTTCAAAATAAAAGTCTTGATATGATTTCACCTCATTTCAAACATTTTCAGGACATGTATGATATTTTAGACTGATTATATGATAAAAAATGACTGATAAGGATGGATGTATTTTGCTGTACACTGAGTTTCATTGAGGGACTATAACTGAGACGCTCTACCGTTCACCTGTACCCAGCTGAATGTGACCCCCATGGTTGTCACAATACACCCGGGGTCGTTTAGGGTTACGGTCCGCGTGTCTGTTTCCTCCCCGCCGTCGAGAAATCATATCAGGTTCATGGTAGCAGGAAGCTCCTGACCAGAACAGGATACCCCGCCCATTGAGGATGGGGCATTGTCATACATGTCCTGTTGATTGGTGTGTGTGTGTGTGTGTGTGTGTGGATGCTATGTGAGTTACTAGAGGGGGAAACGTCTGGGTACCCTCTGCTTCGTTCTCCGGGGGGCTCTTAAGGTTGAAATCCATTTTGCTGTCAGATTTAAACTTGAATCTACCTTGATCCTATCTGTAGACCGGCCTCTGTGGACGTCCACACAGGAGAAGGGGTTCAGGGCCTGTGCAGCAGGTATGGCAGGAAGTGTATTATTGCAAGCTGCTCGTGATTGGTCGAGGTCAGGCTTTGAGTTATCTCTGTCATGTTGACGTCTACGTTGATAGCAAAGGGACGAGAGAGGAAAAGGATCTAACGTTGGTAGACAGTCGGGAGACAGTTTGGATTTTTCGATGAATCACTTCCTGTACCTTCACGCAGTCATCTATCTTAGTGCAGCTTTAAACCGACCCCATACCTCAGAGATCATTCGCTCCGATCACTCAATACGCCTTCTGACGGCTGAAAGGTGCAGCAGTAACTCACCGTTCCCACAGAGCACTTAGAGCGAGGATGGAGGATTTGTAAAATTGAGCCGGACGTCCACGTCACCGCTGGAGGTTCAGAATCAGGTAAAGCATGGAGGGCTTTCAGGGCGTATGGGGCTTGGCAGTGATGGATGGATACAGCTCCAGTTCAAGGGCTGTTCTCTACTCCAGTATACTCGGAAAAGGAATTGTCAGTGGGCCTTCAATCATTGATTTCTATACACACACAGATATATATATATGTATACTGTATGCTTGAACTTTCTTCATTTGTTCACCAAGTGTAGCTTAACTTTTCAACATTGTCGCAGTACAAAAACTTATTTTATTAATTAATAAATTAAATTCAGAAAAGAAAAATCATTCAAATGGAAACTGAAAATCCCTTATTGACACAAGCAGCAAGAAGAGTTTTAACATTTAACATTTATTTAAAAAAATACTGCACAGGGTATTTCTGAATGTGTGCGCACGTATATTTAAAATAAATAACGCAATTTTAAAAAAGGTAATTGGTTTGTCAAGGTGGGGTGTGCAACGAAAGACGGCAAATGCAAAAACTGCTCTTCAAAGAGGCTCGGCGCCGAGGTCTTCTGAGTCAGGAAAAAAAAGGAAAAAATAAATAATGGCTTGTAAAAATATTTCACTGTTTTTCCACTGCATGCAAATACCCCGGTAGTTCAAACGAACTCCGCTCCTGGAGGGTTTGAACCATCGAGGCTCTGCACCCTGAGAGCTGGGGGTTCGGGGGTTCCTCTGAGAACCTTTGGCTTACCGCCTGGAAATAACATCCTCACAGGGTTCCCTAAAGGACTCTTATTTTTTAGTGTCTGCTGTGTGATTACTATTCCTCCCTGGAGGATTATATCTTCCTCTGAAAATGAACCCGGTGGAAAACAACAGTCCACAGGCCACACCTGTCAATCAAAGGGAAATAGAGATGGTAGCGTGAATATCATCACTCGGGGAGCGGATGATTGTATGGCCCGGCTCGTCCTCTCCCGACGCCTCCCTGATGGATCCAATATCGGCACACCGAATAAAGAGAGCAAACACTGCATGTGTGTTTTAGACCTGACCGGTCTTTAGGGGATTCATCACGTTCAGGGTCACGTGGAAAAGGGGTGAGGTGGGAGCCGAGCAGACCGGGAATCCATTCTCACCGCAAAAAAATATCCTTGATTTCCTTAAAACAAGTGTAAAAATCTGCCAATGGGAGGACATAGTTTCACAATACCTTGAAATAAGGCGGATCACACACAAAATACTGAAACAAGCTGAATTACATGAGAAACAAATGAAATTATCTCACCCCCACTGCCAGATTTTGTCACTTTGTCACTAAGAAAAATAAGATTTTTAGACTAAATGTATTTTTTTGTTTACATTTCTGATAAATAATGAAATAGTGAGTGAGAAACATAAAACTGGGGTACCTACACACACACCCACAGGCAGGGGCCCTATACTATATATGATACTGTTCTGATACTGTAAATGTCAACACACGGTTTTGTTCCTGGTTTTCCTCAATGTGGATCACAGGAAATTAAACTGCAAATGTGTTTGGTGAACTCAGCCATGCATTACACACACACACACACACACACACTGCATCCTGTTAACCCCTCGAGCCACATCATTGTTAATGACCCTTACAAGGTCAGTGTAATGTCGGTGAGTCTTTTACACACACACACACACACACACACACACACACACGCAGTCCCCTTTCACGCTCTCCCTCTCTCTCCCAAACACCGAGGCCTTAAATTTCACACCGCCACTGTGATGATTTATCTCCCCCGTGATCAATAGGCTATGACTTTGGTTCTCTTTCATGGTGTCGTCGGTAACATAACCACACCGCAGCCCGACGGTAGTGGAGTCTCGATGCTTTACGGTCATAATCACGCTCATAATCGTTATTGATGCAAGTGGATGGATATTTAAAGCGCTGCGCCTCGTCTTCCCGGGGATCGTTCGGCTCGCGGGTCCCAGTAAGAGCCGTTACGCCCGGCCCAATCACATGGCTGAACAAACTGTGGCTGTTTCACGCCTTCCTCTCGGGGGTCAGAGGGAGGTCGAGCACGACGGGCGAAATCCCTCGCTCTAGTAGCAACACACAGAACAGGAAATGGTGCGTGAGAAAACGTTTTTATTGGCGTCATCTATTGTCATCTATTGCATCCATCCTGGTGGGGGGATTTTTTTCCCCCTCTAGGGTTTTTCTGGGAGTCTTCATAGAGGCTGGCTAGGCTACCTTAGGAGACTACGTAGGCTCCCTATGTCCTCCTCGCTGGTAAATCGTTTCATAATTCGGTTGATATTGATAACTGACCGTGTCATGAAGTGATTGTCTGACCTAGTGTGACCGTGACATATGTGATGGGGTATTGATAGGGTTGCTGATCAATACCTCGCTCTCGATTTCAAGACGTTCCCATTCCCTCAATATTTATTATGGTTATTTGTTATAATGCCATATAATGTAAGTATAAATAATAACAAACACAGGAGTTTATGATGTATAGATAACCAGACTGCAGTTAGGATGACTTTCAGTTTGTGATTAAACTGGTACTGATGTTTCTAACTGCTGACACTCTGTTATAAAATACAATCTGTGGTAGTTTAGTGACTTTGTGTTGTTCTGATTCTGTAATGAATGAATTCATACAGACTGAACTGTCCTGCTCTCCCACATGGATGTGATGTATATGGTCAAACTGACATCTGAGTCATTTCCATGTCAGAGCTGTTGTGGGGTCACGAGGGCAACGTGGGGATCTGGACTCATACTGGACTCATCCAAGCGAGGCCAGAATCACACGGCGGTGCGACTCATAAATCAACCGATGGCACGATGACGACCCAGCAGCCATGCAGCAAGGCAAGGTTTATGTGTGAGGAAGGAGTCTTCTGTCTTTCTGTCTTTCTTTCTTTCTTTCTTTCTGTCTTTCTTTCTTTCTGTCTTTCTGTCTTTCTTTCTGTCTTTCTTTCTTTCTGTCTTTCTTCTTTCTGTCTTTCTTTCTTTCTGTCTTTCTTTCTGTCTTTCTTTCTGTCTTTCTTTCTTTCTCTTTCTTTCTTTCTTTCTTTCTGTCTTTCTTTCTGTCTTTCTTTCTTTCTTTCTTTCTTTCTTTCTTTCTGTCTTTCTTTCTTTCTTTCTTTCTGTCTTTCTTTCTTTCTGTCTTTCTGTCTTTCTTTCTGTCTTTCTGTCTTTCTTTCTTTCTTTCTTTCTGTCTTTCTTTCTGTCTTTCTTTCTGTCTTTCTTTCTTTCTTTCTTTCTTTCTGTCTTTCTTTCTTTCTTTCTTCTTTCTGTCTTTCTGTCTTTCTTTCTTTCTGTCTTTCTGTCTTTCTTTCTTTCTTTCTTTCTTTCTTTCTTTCTGTCTTTCTTTCTGTCTTTCTTTCTTTCTTTCTTTCTTTCTTTCTTTCTTTCTGTCTTTCTTTCTTTCTTTCTTTCTGTCTTTCTGTCTTTCTGTCTTTCTTTCTGTCTTTCTTTCTTTCTTTCTTTCTGTCTTTCTTTCTTCTTTCTTTCTTTCTTTCTTTCTGTCTTTCTTTCTGTCTTTCTGTCTTTCTTTCTTTCTTTCTGTCTTTCTTTCTGTCTTTCTTTCTGTCTTTCTTTCTTTCTTTCTGTCTTTCTTTCTGTCTTTCTGTCTTTCTTTCTGTCTTTCTTTCTGTCTTTCTTTCTTTCTGTCTTTCTTTCTGTCTTTCTTTCTTTCTGTCTTTCTGTCTTTCTGTCTTTCTTTCTGTCTTTCTTTCTTTCTTCAACAAGAGTGTGGTGCTGATCCACCTCGAGTTTGATTCCAGTGAGGTATCCAGAATCGATGATCCCAACATCATGGATTACTATTAAAAATGAGTCATGTGAAGACTTAAAAAATAGTTGTGTTCTTGAGGATAGAATCAAAAGTAAAATATTGATCATCATCATCATCATCATCATCATCATCATCATCATCATCATCATCAGGTAGCATTTTATCCAAAATGGATACTAGATAGAGGAGTGGGGGCTGTGTGGACAGGGAGGATAGGGAGGATAGGGAGGATAGGGAGGATAGGGAGGACAGGGAGGATAGGGAGAATAGGGAGGACAGGGAGGATAGGGAGGACAGGGAGGACAGGGAGGATAGGGAGGATAGGGGGGACAGGGAGGATATAGGGAGGATAGGGGGGACAGGGAGGACAGGGAGGATAGGGACCGGGTGAAAAGAAGGTGCCTTTCAGTTTAATTAGCAGCGGCAAATGAATTATCAGCGGGATGAGACTGAATTAGCGTTGAGAAGGCAGTTTAGAGACGCCGCCATAAGGAGCCGCTGCAGAGGTCCCATAAGGCTTTACAGTGTGTTGCAGCCCAAACATTATCCCATTATTTAGCAATTAAATGCTTTTTTTGTGTCCCCCCCTCATCTATCCACGTCTCTCTCTTTGTTTCTTTCTTCCCCTCCGTCGTTCCCTTCCTCCCCATATCCTTTCCTCTGTCGTACCTCAAAAGCAGGGGGATGCTAAACCTCCTGCTGGTATTTATAAGTCCTCTTTGCACTTGCAGCTGTCTCGGGGCATTTGTGTGAATGCGCCTCAAAATTCGCTCTGTAATTTTGCTCTTTGTCGTTTGCCGCTTTTCTGTTTATTGGTGCGGTACCGAAAAAAAACTAAAAACGTCGCCCTGAGGGTCCTTTTTCACCGCTAAAAGGCGAGCGACAGTTTAGGACATTCAAGTTTTTCTTTCCGAGGCGTGCAGAGGGGGAAGAAGGGCTATTTGATACAGCCGTTGATCTTTAAAAGCCATTTCACTTCCCATGCTCTTACTCCAGCACATTTCTGCTGGCTGGTTTTACACCTCCCGCAACCTGGTTGGTGTAAATGGACAGGCCGGTGCACAGGAGATGGGCTCCCGGTTTGGTTTTCACAAAGGACATTAAGGACCCTGCAGTTGCCAGGCAGACCTGAGGTGCTTTCAGGGGGGGGCGTCTCCAGGCTGAGGCTCCACACTTCTGACAACAAGGATTCAATCTGTCTAGCGGCGTTCGTCACACATCACTCACCTTGTCTGCCATCTGTCATCTGTGTCACCTTGCACTATGAAATATAACGTTAAAACAATCTGTAGCTAAGTTTCCCTTATGGATGTTCTTGAAAGCGGTACATGTTTACATTGGAATGAAATAAGGGAATCATTTTTTAACACCAAAGAATTTTCTTTGTTAAGAAAATCACCAAACTGGCCCCACATGGGTAAGAGGCTCAGTTCACGTGGTTCATATAAGATACGCTTCCACCACTGGACCAAACAGGCTTGTTGACTTACTACTTATTTCAAACGTGTTTCACCAAAAACCAATACAGCTGATTTGTCAGTTAGCTCAACAATACTCATCGAATAGACTCATCGAAGTGGGCGGATACTGAAGAGGTAATATTTCTGCATGTGGCCATTTGGTAGATAGATTAACGCTCAGATTTAAAAATGTCCATCCGCTGTAGGTGGAGCTATAAGCGAAACATGCAATGCCCCATCACTAAAACATCCTTTAAGATACTTTATGAACTGATTTCTTCACAAAGGGCACAATTCACACTAAACGAGATCTTTGCTTGCTCTACTTACATGTCAAGAAAGATGGCGCGGCCGTGTCTAGACGCCGTCGTGGTAGCTCCGCGGAGATTGTGCGTTTTTTTAGTTTTTGTGGTTGTTTTTAATATCTTTTTTTGCTCAAACACATCGGCACTAACATCCTACGAACGCAGCACACTTTTGGACATAAACTTTTGCGCAAAACAAAGGTTTTTGTCCACTTTTCCCATCGACCCAGCGTGGCCGGCAGAGATAGTACGAGCGAGCCACAACAATAACAGTGGAGACTCACCTACGGGGAGACGAAGGAGGAAACATCGGGGAAAACGGAGCGGAATTCGGAACAGACTGAGAGTTCAAGCCCACCGTCCACCTCTGCCCAGCATCCTTCTTGCTAACGTCCAGTCTCTGGATAATAAGTTGGATGATGTTAGGGCGAGGATTAGATTCCAACGGGACATGAGGGATTGTAACGTCTTTTGTCTGACGGAAACATGGCTGACCCCGCTGGTGCCGGATCGAGCCATATGCCCAACCGAGTCCTTCTCTGTTTTCCGTGCGGATAGAACGGAAGAGTCTGGCAAATCTAAGGGTGGAGGGGTTTGCTTCATGACCAACAACAAGTGGTGCAACCCCAAGGACATTAAGACTCTTTCTCGTTCCTGCTCGTCGAACCTGGAACATCTGACTATCTCATGCCGTCCATTCTACCTTCCCCGGGAGTTCAGCTCGGTCATCACCACAGCCGTCTACATACCACCACAAGCGGACACCGACGTAGCACTATCGGACCTACATGATGTGTTATGTCGGCATCAGAACAAGCATCCCGACGCGGCTATGGTGGTGGCTGGGGACTTTAATAGGGCGAACCTAAAAAAAGTCATGCCGAACTTTCATCAGCACATTACGTGTGCTACCAGAGGGGAAAGAACGTTGGACCACTGCTACACGCCGTTCAAGAGAGGCTACAAGGCTGTCTCTCTCCCTCCGTTCGGCAAATCAGACCATGCCGCCATTTTCCTGCTACCGGAGTATAAACAAAGGATAGCACGGGAAGCGGTAGTGACGAGGGACGTAAAGCGGTGGTCTGACCAATCAGAGGCTGAGCTACAGGACGCTCTGCGTGACGTCGACTGGGACATGTTCCAATCCAGTTCCAGGGACGTCAGCGAGTTTACGGAAGTAGTAACGAGCTTCATAGCAATGCTAGTGGACAACATCGTCCCAACGGTGAAAGTTAGGTCCTTTCCTAACCAAAAACCGTGGGTTGATAAATCCATCCGCGACGCTTTGAACGCCCGCACTGCTGCCTATAACTCCGGTCTTGTATCCGGCAACATGGACGAGCACAAGGCAGCGTCCTATGGACTGAGAAGGGCGGTGAAGGAGGCCAAGAGGAGGTATAGGGACAGAGTGGAGTCGCAGATGGAGCAGCGCGACACCAGACGCCTATGGCAGGGGCTACGGACTATAACGGACTACCAGGGCAGACCCCCCGCAATTGTGAGTGCCGACGCATCCCTAGCGGAGGACCTGAACTCATTCTATGCACGGTTTGAGGCTAGCAACAGCAGCGCTAGCTCGCCGGCTAACAACATCACCGTTAGCGCAGCCGGAGTGAGTTCTACCGCTGGGGATGAACACACACTCTCTGTGACCGAGCACAGTGTGAGGAGGGCTCTGACGAGGGTGAACACCAGGAAAGCTGCTGGTCCAGATGGCATATCTGGACGAGTACTGAAGACCTGTGCTAATCAGCTAGCTCCAGTGTTCACCACTATATTCAACACCTCCCTGGCTGAGTCTGTGGTCCCCGCCTGCTTCAAGAGATCCACTATTGTCCCTGTGCCCAAGAATGCTTCTCCAGCATGCTTGAATGACTACCGACCGGTGGCCCTCACCTCGGTGGTCATGAAATGCTTCGAGAGGCTGATTAAGGACTACATCTGCGCCTTCCTCCCTTGCTCCATGGACCCGCTGCAGTTTGCTTATCGTCCCAACAGATCCACGGATGATGCTGTCTCCCAGGTACTGCACACCACACTCTCTCATCTGGACAGCCGGAAGGGGGGCTATGTGAGACTGCTGTTCATTGACTATAGTTCAGCTTTCAATACCATAGTCCCCACCAGACTGGCTGGCAAGCTGATTGAGCTGGGACTGAACACCCCCCTGTGTGCCTGGATCCTGGACTTCCTGACCGCCAGGCCCCAGGTGGTCAGGGTGGGTAGACACACCTCCAACCCCCTCACCCTGAACACAGGATCCCCCCAGGGTTGCGTCCTCAGCCCCCTACTGTACTCCCTGTACACACATGACTGTGTGGCCAGGTTCAGCTCCAACACCATCATTAAGTTTGCGGATGACACAGTGGTGGTGGGCCTGATCTCCAACAACGACGAGAAGGCCTACCTGGAGGAAGTTGCTGATCTGTCACTCTGGTGCCAGGACAACAGCCTCCTCCTGAATGTCACCAAAACTAAGGAGCTGATTGTGGACTTTAGGAGGTCACAACAACAGAGGACGTACTCACCACTGGGGATTAATGGGTCTACTGTGGAGAGGGTGAGCAGGTATAAATACCTGGGAGTCAACATCACCGAAGATCTGACATGGTCCACACACACTGACACTCTGGTGAGAAAGGCGAGGCAGCGCCTTTACCACCTCAGGCAACTGAGGAAATTCAAAGTCTCCCGGAGGATCCTTCAGTCCTTCTACTCTGGAGCTGTGGAGAGCATCCTGACAGGAAGCATCACTGCCTGGTTTGGCAGCAGCTCCGCTCAGGACAGGAAGGCTCTGCAGAGAGTAGTGCGTTCGGCTGAGCGCACTATTGGAACTACACTCCCCACCCTGCAGGACTTGTACACCAGGAGGTGCAGAACCAGAGCCTGCAGGATCATGAAGGATCCTCACCACCCCAACAACGGACTGTTTCAGCTGCTGCGGTCAGGCAAGCGCCTCCGTAGTCACGCTGCAAAAACAGAGAGACTGAGACGGAGTTTCTTTCCTCAGGCCATCAGGACTGTGAACTCCGACCTCACCAGGGCCCCCACCAAGACACACACACTGCCCCTCTTATGCACACACACACACTTAGGTAAAGACTACACATAATTTATAATTTATATTACACATACAATTTTCCCTTTTTTTACTATATTTTTTTATAAAGTGCTCTTATTGTAAATATTGTGTTGTTTTTTTATATAGAGCTCTTAAATATTGTAAATATTGTGTTGGTCTATTGTAAATAGTGTGAACCTGTTATTTTGCACATTTCTGCTGAGCATTGCCACTTTGCATTTCACTACACACCTCGTGTGTGTATGTGACAATTAAACTCCTTGAATCTTGAATCTTGAATCATGCTTAAAGGATGGGCATACTAGACAGATGCTGCGTTTGCCCTGGATGACATCACTCGCTATTGTCAAGCACCTACTATATATCGCATGCTTCGAGGTTCATTTCTCTTTGGTTGGAGATTCAAAACAGTGGTTCCAGGTTTCACAGAGGGGAAATGGACTTTCTGTCTTCAGTTGGAAAGGATTGCAAACAATACGCGGCGGTGCGTGCATCCGTTTGGGAAATGTATAGGAAAATTGGTGACATCCATCAGAGCCGGAGACATGCTCAATGCTCTGCTGACTCCCAAACTGTCACTTGTTGTCAAATCAAATTATCCCTGATACATCTGTTTTTCACAACAAAGAGATGTGAGAAATGCAATCGTGCCAATTTAAGCCTTAGCATAAGTGGATGTCACACATGCCGCTATCGATGACAGGTGCACCTAGCACTTGTTCAGAACTACACAGGTGACACAGTTTCACCGCGTATAGACTATCTTCTACTCTGGCATCTTTCAGACTCATATCTTTAGACCCACTTACTGCACCATACTGTCCTTGCTCCCCCTGGTCTCTCCTAACCAGCGGTGCTTTTGCCTTTAGCTGCCTCAGCCATGCTAACAGCGCTTTGACGATTATTCTCCTCGACCCCGCTCGGCCCCACTGTGGGGAGAAGAGGCTGAGGCGACATCGGCGGTGAGGTCAGTGAGCTTGGATCTGTCGTCATATTCTGTTTTCCTCTGCGTTCCTCCTGACTCAACCTGGGGAAGCGGCGCACCCTCTGCCCTTCACGCTGAGACGGGATTGGTGGCCCTCAGTAACCATGGAGTCATCCCCATGGAAACCAGGGAGATGTAGGTTCCAAAGCTCCAAGTGTTAACCGACTGAGGTCAGCAAGAGGGGAAGAGGAGAGGAGAGGCATTTGGTTTCTACTCTTATCCAGGGCGATAACAGAGTAGAATAACCTTAAAGCTGCAATATGAAACAGTTTTCAATCAAAACACATCAAAATTTCTCATAAATTTTTTCTAGTTCTTCTCTCTTCTATTGTTAAGTGCCTTGGATACCTTGAAAGGCGCTCTTAAATTAAAGTTTTTAAATAATAAATAAATTGTTTGTGTTGTTTTTTCTATGATGTCCAGGACACTTTTGGGCATACACCTTTTGCTGTGGGTGTGGCAAAACGGTGAGCTGGGTTGCGGCAATCAAGGTGAGGCCAGCAACCACAGCACAGGAAAGTCAGCAACAAAAACAATGTCAGAAAGTAAGAAGTGAAGCTAAAAGTGCATCTTGTGCTTCTTGTGTTGGTTACCTCAGCCTCAGGCTGGATGCTGTTTCAAGGTAGACAGCTCATCAAGATGAGTGACAAGTGTCGGGGTGTGAACACAACCAACTGAGGGGGAGGAGGGCGGGAGTAACAATACACTTCCTGCCTCAGGGCAAAAGTTGCATAGTGTTGCTTTAGATTCCTAGTGTGGCAACACTAGGTTAACACACAGATGAGGGGAAAGTGCAACCAGGTGACAGTTTTTATTTATTTTACCTTTCAGGATCACAGTCAATTTGTAAAACTTAACATACACTTAACGTAAGTATGCTAACACGTTAGCATGTACACAGGACAGAGATATCCACCAGAGACACCAGAGATGATGTTGGTGGTACTATAGAAACATGTAGAGGGTAAGTCATCAAGAGGGTGTGTGGTGTTTTAAACGGGCTCAGTTGCCTCAGTGTCTTCCACTTCCACCTCAACGCTCAACATCGCCCCCACTTAACACACCTATCGCCAAAGTATTACAAGCAACCAATAATAAGGAGTGCAGCCCAGGCCTTCCCTGGGGTCGTCCCCCTCCCTTGTTGTGTAACATCAGACCGGGGCCGGCCATTGATTCTTCCTGCCGGCTGTGTGGAGTCGTGCGCGGCGCTGCCCGGCCTCCCAGCCATCGACCACCTCACCCCCGATCGATGGTAATGACGCTGCATGTACAACATCCCTACAACTTTTACACAACTTTCTAAATAGTCCTCGTTTTAGCACTAACACACATGGGGGGCTGTGTGTGGGGGGGGGGGATACCACTGAGTCAATCAATGATCTCACATGTTGGTGATCTGACATGACGTTACAGCTGTGAAAGGAAATAAGTGTTAGAGGGACATGAACTTCTACCTGTTCAAAACAAGATGGATGTCAGCTTGATGCAGAACGTGGCTTCTATGGATGATGAGTTTATTAAGGCTGTCGACCTCAACACCTGGATCATTTGAGATCAAACTGCAGATACACTAGACTAGACTAGAAGATAGATAGGTCTGCATGTATACGTGGATGTGTGTGAGAGAGGTAAATGAGTGTGTACACATGAGTTCATGTTGAATGTGTGTGTCTGTGTGTCTCAATGTACACATGTTCAAATGTATGTGATGGAGGCTTGCAGATACACTCCCCCCTCTCTGATTACCGTCAAGGTGCCCTTGAGCAAGGCACTTAACCCCCAACTGTTTGGTTGCAAATACTACAGGACTGTGGTGGCACAGGGCAGCTAACAGGTGTGAATGTATATCTACCCTCCCCCCACCACACACACACACACACACACACACACACACACACACACACCACCCCAACCCCATGCTGTTGCTTCAGAGGCATCCTTCGTGTCCTTGTTACGTAAGGGTTGAAGAGATGCAGAGGTGCCAGGCAGCCAAACTGTGAAAGTGGGAGGGATGATAATAACACCGTATCAGAGCCGGCCGTACATCATCGGCTGATAAGGTCAGCTCCCGAATAACGATGGTAATAATGTGATGAGTCCCAGCCAAGAGACTGAGACGGCTACACACACACACACACACACACACACACACACACTGAGGAAAACGAGTGTATCCATATGTGTTTGTGTGTGTTTCTTACATGACTGTGGCTGAGATGGCGTCCTCTGGATCGGTTTACTGAGGAAGGTTTGGCGAGCCCTCCCGCCTCCCCGATTCCCTCCAACCAGAAAACAATAGATCCTCTGCTAAATATAGAACGTCTGCATTTTACCTCACCCATCTCTCTCACTCCGTCCCACCTCTCTCCACCATGCAACTCTTTGACTCATTCTCTCTCTTTTCTCTCTCTCTCTCTGTGTGCAAATCCTCCTCGCTCTCACTCTTTTTCCTTTCCATCTCCTCAAACAAACACAACAAAACTCCTCACTCTTTTTTCCTCCCCCTCTGTGCCATTTCTGTCTTCCACACCTCTGATCACATGTTTTGTTTTTTTGGTTTCCTCCTGCGCTTCCTTCCAAGCTTGTTGCAGATCTGTTGTTGTGATGCGCCGACTTCAGCTCGTCGTCACGGCAGCCAATGGGGTCATGCTAATGCTAATGCTAATGGCTGTGATGAGTGTTTTCCTCGTCGCTCCACACTCGGCCCCTCTGCCCCATTACCATGCCCCCCCCCCACCACCACCACACGCTGTGTCAGCATTTTCTCTGCCTGTATGCCGCATTGGCATATGCAGGACGTGTGTGTGTGTGTGTGTGTGTGTGTGTGTGCGTCCATGGCCGGGTGTGTGTGTTAAGTATGAGTGCTTGGCGCTCTGTCGATTGCATTGATCTCAGCTCCATGTCGTTCCCGTTTTGCCCAGCGTTTTGTGCGTCGGTCCGCTCCTTTGTGTCTGAAATGCTCAAAGCCGAGGAGGCGCTCGGAAATCCCATCAAATTTGAGTTGCATTAGTTCAATTTAAGTAATAGCAGTGCTTACATGGTAGCAAAATAAAATAAAATTCACATAATAGTCATATTTTGTATTGAGGCCAATACAGCATACTCCTTCACCCACATAGCTTCACCGCAATCATCATGCAGTGCTTCGCTTTCATTCTGGAGCCCCACAATTTCCAAATAGAACACAAATGGGGGGAAAATGACAAATGGACGTTGTATGGGTCAAACTGTGTTTCCACACATTCAAGCCTTTCTTGAATATCCTTCGTTCCTGTAAGCGGCTCGGTACGCTCAATGCGGCGTTTTCATCCTCTTCCCTCGCAGCCACAACCTCCCCCCATTTATAACAGCATCAGTTTTCAGGCCAGTGTTTGTGAGGTTTTAATGCCGTGGTGATAATCAGGATAACAAGCAGAAAGAGTGAGTGAGAAGGAGGGAGAGAGAGAGAAATGCATTTGAGGCATAACTGTCGGTTACTTCAAAAAGCAAGGCGCCAGGGGAGCAAGCAATGGCGCCTTAGAAGATGTTTGTTTTACTGCCGCAAGGATTGTGGGAGCCGGCACCAATTAGAGATGCTGATTGAAGAATCACACATAATGTTCTGTTGTTCTTTTATAGACAAACTGGCAGGCTTGTTAGTTTAAGGCAGTTTTTCTCCATAAAACTATCCAGTTGATATTTATTTTGATATTTGTCTGCTGGCGACTCTGCAGGAAACCAACTCCTCAGTATTGTTGAGGGCAACTACTGCTCGATGTGTACAGCCAGTGTGTTTGGAAGTCCCTAATTTGATTCAGCAAACTTGAAATCATGCCATCCAATTATTTGATGGCGCTCTGTATCCGTGTTTTCCCTCCCTTCCCTGGTGGAAAGCCTCCTGAAACACAAGCAACCGACATGTCACACTAAATTTCTCCATAGAAACCAAAACAAATGAAACGCTGCCATGTGCTGATTCGCAGCATCACTGCCAACTCTGCTTTCACATGGTGTCTGTATCTCTGGTTGGCATGACGTGGTGCGCTTGCTGGTTTAACAGCAGGCTGCCTGGCACACACACTCCCTTCTCAGCTGACGCACGTATTGGAAATCAATTGTGTGCAGGCCAACCACACAGACAGCTCTGGGTCCTCCATTGTGCCCAACGTGTTAGAAAGGTAAACAGTACTACTATATTGACACATTCCCATTGATCTCTACAGTTAGCAGCATCGTTTGTGTACCATAATTTTCTACTTTCATCAATTGGCCCAAGCAATCAGCTGTATCGCCTCAGGGAATAAAAGGTGGATGGTTGTTACTTTCTGGAGTTGGTTATCATTTTAATTGTTTGCCCGACATTGGCTTTTCAACGTTCAGGTGTGCTGTGGGCGTGGCCAGTGGTGAGCTGGCTTGTGGCTATCAAGGTGAGGCTAGCACAGCGCAGGGAAGTCACAGCAACAACAACAGTGACAAAAGAAAGAACAGCAAAGCAAAACATGTTGCAGACGAGACCGGTTCAAAAACACGAGCGAACATCTGCCGTGCATTTTTTACTGTAGATTTGCTGCACTTGCCATCTGCTTCTTCAACACCTGTGGTGGCTTTGTGCATCAGCCTGTATTTAAGCCTGTATCTAAGGTAGACAGCACACCCAAGATGTGTTGGACATGAACTTGACTAAAGCTAGCAACACACTGAACACATTTTACAATCCTCATGGGTCATGAAAATGCATTGTATCACACACGACAGATTTGACAGATTTCTTCGCCTCACACTAGACGACAGATGATATGACACTAAATAATATGATTCAGATTCCTGTACACGTTCTTGACACGTCAGCGTATAACGTCTTACTCTCTTACTCCTTGGTTCACGTTCAAGTCGCTGACACTGAAATTGAAATGAATTTAAACACATGGACGTTATAGGATGTTATAGAAACACAAGGCAAGCTGATTGTTCACTAAGATCAAAACAGACAGACATGCATCCTATTGAACGAATGCTGTGATTCCACCGTTCTCCTTCTGACACGAAGAGGCGGCAGGTTTCTTGTCCTACCTCGGTTCGACGACTAGGACCGGGGCCACTAACGCTCTTTCCCTCCTCAAACCAACTGTTCTTTCCCAGCGCCGACGTTTAAAATGAAGGCCGCGCAGAACGAGCCTCGTGACGGCAGCCCTATCTTAACATCAGATGTGATAATATGTGATAATAAAGAAGCAGTTGTGGTCTGACCGTTTCAGAAGGGCTCACACCTTAAAGAAGGCTTGTACAACTATTTCACCTGGATTCTACTGCAATGAGCTTCTAGTGTCGCTGGGATCCTTTTGTGTTATCCAAGCCCACCTGTAGTTAAATTTTTGATGAGTGTGCATGTGTGTGTGTGTGTGTGTGTGTGTGTGTGTGTGTGTGTATAAACGTGTGTGTGCCATATTCATCTTATTCTTTTTGATCAAGGCTACCCTTAAGTAAAGCAGTGCTCTAGGGTCTCGCTTCCCTCCCCCTTCTCTCTCTCTCTCTCTCTCGTCACTTACACTTCTCCCCTTTACCTCCCGTATCTCTTCATTTAGTCGAGATGTTTCATTAAAGAACATCAAAAGTCTCTTCGTTCCTGCCACCTCTTTATAAAATCCTCTCGGAGACCTTCAGTGCGGTGTTGCGTTGGAGGGCGTCGGCTGTGAACTCGCGATCCAGTGCCCACAGAGAGCCGGCACATCTGTCGTGCCCAGGAAGTAGAAAGAGAATTTAGATCACATACATTAGTAGAGAGGGTGAGAGAGGAAAAAAGTGAGGGGGGAGAAAGACAGAGTTGTTAGAAGGAGAGAGAAAATGTGAGGGCGTTGGGAATAAAGAGTGAAAGAGTGGGAATGGGGGGGAGTAGTGATGAAGCTCAGAATAGTGTAATAACGAGATAGAGGCGATACCCATGATGCATTATGAGAGGAGGAAGAAGAGACAGACACGATAACGGACAGATGAATGGGTGCAGGTCTGACCCATGACCATTCGCTTTACTTACACGGCGGCCATGTTTGATTTACACCATACTCAGCCAGACAGACATGGAGGCAGACGCAAACAGAGACAAACTCAGCTGGTCTGGAGATGAACAGAGCTGGAGGCCCCTCACACACACACACACACTCACACACACACACACACATACACTCCTTGCAGAGATCACAGTTGGCATGAAAGTTAGATTGAAGAGAGAGAGAGAGAGAGAACAAGGAGAATGGAGTTTGAGTCTTTCAGTCACAGTCTCTAATCTTTTGGCAACACTTGAGAGACTCCTCTTTGGCCTCCGCGTGAAAACAGATCTGAATTTGGAGTCAGGAGGACTGAAAGAGTGAGAGGAGGAGGAGGAAATGGAGGGTGTGAGGAGAGAAAGGAAAAGACATGAGAGAGAGAGAGAGGGAGAGAGAGAGGGAGAGATGGGTTGCCTGAAGGAGGAAGAAGGAAAACAGACTACAGAGGAGATGGTAAAAGTGGAAGCATGACCCCCAGGTGTTGAATTGAGGGGTTAGTAAGACATAAAATGAAGGTGTGTGTGTGTGTGTGTGTGTGTGTGTGTGTGTGTGTGTGTGTGTGTGTGTGTGTGTGTGTGTACCAGCTTTAACTTTACTTTCAAGGTCCAGACATCCTCACAAGTATAGTCAGATGATAAAATCTAATCT
Organism: Hoplostethus atlanticus; assembly: GCA_034670405.1. Classification (NCBI taxonomy): domain Eukaryota; kingdom Metazoa; phylum Chordata; class Actinopteri; order Trachichthyiformes; family Trachichthyidae; genus Hoplostethus; species Hoplostethus atlanticus. The sequence continues at coordinate 1,094,247 of JAXDDX010000098.1, forward strand.
AAACGCTTACAGGAGGACAGGAGCATAACCATGAACCTGAGAGTGTGTGTGTGTGTGTGTGTGTGTGTGTGTGTGTTTTCTGTCAAATGGCATTTAAACACACACACGTGGGCATTTGCACATCCACACACACTTACACATCTGTTCACATACACCACACATTCAGATACACAGAGGGTGAAGGAGAGGTGGATTGGCATCGTTGAATGTATCTGTGTATCATTTCTGTTCACATGGTAACCACAAGGACAGCATGACATTCAAACAATGTGACAGCTACACAATTTACCCATATGGCTTGTCACACACACACACACACACACACACACACACTACACACATGTACAGCAAATTATTGCTCACAAATTCAGCTGCAGGAAACTTTTCTGCCCCGACACATGAGCTCAACGTCTCTCTGGTTGCAGAAAATAGATAGCGGGATAGATAGAGTGGTATTCTTTTCTATTTTTATTTTTATTTCCATTTTCCTCAGCGCTCAACGCATGCTTAGACTTACTGCTGCTTTCTCAGTTCTCTTTATTTTTTATCACTTGTATCACCTTCTCTACTTTACAACTGCACACAGACAGCATGTTGTCGTCTGCAAAGAGCTGATCGCCCTGAGGCTGGCAGCCGGCCCCCGGGCTGAAGAAGCTTCCCCCCCAAGCTGCCGGCACGCCAGAGAGGGAGGAGAGTGTGGGGGAGAGTGTGGGAGAGAGCAAGGAGAGTAACGTCGGGCTATGGTTATGGAAGGAAGTAAACCTGTGACCATCCAGGGTGAGGAGGTAGAGGTGGTTAAGTCCTACAAGTACCTGGGGGTGCACACCAACAAGAGAGGGCAGAGAGACCATTGGTGGCTAATGCACTGAAGGAGGAAACAAGGCAGAAGATACAGGCAGTAGCAGATGGGAGGATGAGGACTGAAGACAACACCTCCCACCCCCTCTATGCTGAGATGATGGAGCACCTTCAGCCTCCAGCTCATCCCTTCAAGGTGCAGCAGGGAGAACTTGAGACACAGGATTTTACCACCGGATCTATCCACACCGATCTATTTGGCCCCTGGTCCACTGAGCACACTGCATTACTTACATTGAACTATAGGGGCCCTGAACTATAGACACACAACTATATGGCCTACACTGTATTTTGTCTTGTCTTCATGGAGGCCTTGGGCTGGGCTGGTGGTGCCGGCCAGGTTAGGCACTGGTCCCACAGTTGTACTTCAGCATTGATGCCAAGAAAGTTTGTCTTGATGTCCTTTACCAGGGAGTAGGATAGAACAGGAGGGGGGGTCCAAATCAACATTTGACTGGTGCTCTAACGATGTCTGTCTGCCATAGACATTTTGATAACGTTGTCAAGGAAACAGGTGTTGGTGCAGTGCAGCAGTCACACAGATGATGTGTGACCATGGCAATGGCATTATTTGACTGAGCCTTTCAAGGGCAGAGCCCGATGCACCACATGCACATGACACAATGATTTATTTTTTTCAATGAGAAAAGTATTTGGATTCTGTTGCAGTCATTTTGGATATACCACAGCAGACCGTCATGATATAGCAAGGAGTGCCCCATCTACAGATTAACACCATGAGATACTTCTACAGTATGCATCACCTCTGTTTTTAGCCAGTTCCTCAGAGACATGGTGGATGGTTTTATTGAACCAATCATTACTACTAATGTATAGAATGGATCTTCATATCAACCAATCATTACTACTAATGTATAGAATGGATCTTCACATCCAACCAATTATTCTATGAATGAGTATTCCATCAACAAAAGGAAGAGTTCCATTACTACTACATTGTGAAATGATGTCACAATCTGATGTCACAATCTGATGTCACAATCAATCTTTCCTAAAAGAAGTGTAACCTGCTTTAAGCCCCGATTCAGAATTTATGTGAGCATACTCAAGAGCTCAAGCAAATGTTAACATTACCTCTTCTCCGCTCCACCCAAAGTCCCATACATTCATCATCCATCTCCTCCTCTTCATCATGCTCTTCCTCTCTCCCTTTTTTTTCCACCCTCCTTCCCTCCACCCTCCACCCTATTTTCTCCCCTCTCCGCCAACCCACCCAGCTCGTCTCCTTCTCTCCCCTCCCTCTTCCTCCCTCTCCGTCCTCCTCTCTCCTCCTGCCTCCCTTGCTTTGGGGGGGCCTTGTGTTCCAGCTGAGAGGAGGCAGGTCAGGCAGCAGCACCTGCATCAGAGTCATAGATCTTACAACTCTGACCTGATGGCATGACGGATAGGGAGGAGAGAATAAAGTCGTTCTAACCAGGGTACACTGGAGAGAGAGAGAGAGAGAGAGAGGGCTCATGTACATGATGTAATAAAGTTTGGCTTTGTAGAAATGTTTTGAATTTAAAGGTTTTACATTACATTACATTAAATTAAATCGACCTAAACATGACAGTGAAATACGAAACAGCGGTGAGCGAGGGCTCGGTCCAGAGAAAGTTGGACCTCTTCACCAGCTCAAACTCCACCAGCCACTAAGGAAAGCAATATTAGGTGCCGCTTACACAGTTTCTCGCTACCAAAGTAAAATACCTCCGATTTTGTGCCGCCAATGTGTGAAATTGCCTAGTGCAGCTTTAAAGTGGGATGAGATGAGGCTCTAAATATACACACATACTGTAAACATACGCAGGCCCGAAGGCAGGCGGAGAGCGAGGTATGCTGTCATGCACGCACACCCACATGCATGCTATAGGTGAATACACATATAGATACAGAGAACCTGGAAGACAGAGAGGCTGAGGAATCGACAGATGCCGGCAGAAGACAGATGGACGGCGACTCAGGCAGATGGACGTGCAGACATATTGAGACCAAACCAACATGTAAACCTGACAGAGACCCTGTGAAGGAAAACCACATCATAGTAAACAGATGGGACCCTGTGTGTCTGTCTCTCTCTCTCTCTCTCTCTCTCTCTGTGTCTCCTGGCCTGTGTCTCTCTCCCCTGTCTCTCTCACTCTGGCGAGGGTTCAGTAGTTTCGCTGAGCTGAGAGGGAATGAAAAGTATGGAAGCTGTCAGGGGCCATATGATGCTGCCTCTGCAGTTTACAAAGGGAGCGAGAGATTGATGGGGAGAACATGGAGGCATAAAGAGCCCTGCCAGACGACAATGAATCACGTACAGAGGACTGCAGGTAAAAACACACAAACCTGGGTAAGACATCATGTACCTCACGCGCGCACACACACACACACACACACACACATGTGCACACACATATTACCCACAATGTGCAAGCCTAGGAATAGTGTACTGACTCCAGCGCTGGTGCACATGCACACACTGTACATTTGAGGGATGCCTGGTTTTGATGTTCAATCCCCATGTGTTTATTCTGTGTACCTGTAGTGTTTGTCTGGTAGTGTGTGTGTGTCTGTGTGTGTGTGTGTGTGTGTGTGTGTGTGTCTGTGTGTGTGTGTGTGTGTGTGTGTGTCTGTGTTTGTTAAAGGTCAGTACTGTCTCTGCCACTTGCATGACCTAGATTCAAAAGGCCCTGTGTATGTGTGTGTGTGTGTGTGTGTGTGTGTGTGTGTGTGTGTGTGTGTGTGTTTGGGGAGGGGGGGGGGGGCTGCCACTGTCTCTGTATAATCTCCCTGGTAGCATTTCGTTTCAAGCATAAGTCAGGAGTCAAGAGAACAGTCAGCGCCTCGGCTCGCAATATGCCTGACCTACATTGGCTGATCACAGTGTGCTTAAGTACATAAACACGCTTACTGTATCTTCCTGCAAAATGCTTAGTTACAAGGGCATATATGTACACACACACACACACACACACACACACACACACACACACACACCGAGGCTCAACAGTTTAGTAATGATGGTAGATTCAGAGAAATGCAGCTGTCACATTAAGGCAAGGATTAGATGCTCCTTAAGCTTCTATCACCAGGCTGCCTCTCTGCAGGTGGTTAATGGGAGAGGTATAATCTCAAGACACACACACACACACACACACACACTAACACACACAGGATCATAGGGACTTGAACATGCACACCCTTACAGAAACACAGAAATGCAAAAACACACATTCATGAACATATAGACACACACACACACACACACACACACACACACACGTGCACGCCCCTCCCTGTGTGCTCTGTCAGTCTATTTGCAGCAGTCAGGCAGCAGTAATTAGAGGTGAGGCAGACAGGTGGAGGTGATGATAATGGGCTTCTGCTATTCCTGCTCTTGTCTCTCTCTCTCTCTCTCTCTCTCATTTTCTCACTCTCTTCCTCGCCGTCTTCGCAACACTGTCTAACACTGCACTCTGGTCCAGGTGGAATTGAAATGTTCCACACACACACACACACACACACACACACACACACACACACACGCCTGACAAAGCTTCCTTCCTCCCCCTTCCTCCCCCCTCCTCCCTCCACCCTTATCTCAAGGCGTCTCTTTTTTTTCTAAACTGCGTTTTCTCCGCTCCCTCGCTCGTCGGGTTGACGTGATGTCAGCGTTTAGATCGGTGTCTACATCGTGTTCCTCAGAGTGCATCCCAGCCTTTCTGCTGCTGACGGGAAATGGTGTTGACATTGTACTTGAGGGGTATAAAAGAATACGTGAACTTTCTGTGAGAGGTTATAGGTGTTACCGTATTTTTCTGTGTTCACGTGCGTATGTGTGTGCACGTGTGTGTGTGTGCGTGTTAGACATAGTTTGTGTTCATCTGAGCATGTGTTTTTGCCCGTACACTTGCAGGCATCCTTTGTACCTTTGCACGTGTGCATGTGTTTGACAGGTGCCGTCAGCAATTTTTTATCAATTCGTATCTCTACATGCAGCTGGAAATTCAATGTGAGTGTGTGAGTGTGTGTGTGTGTGTGTGTGTGTGTGTGTGTGTGTGTATTTGAGACATTTTATCACAGCAGGCCTCTACGACAGCGGTACATCCTCCCATCCCTCTGCCAATCACTTCCTTTCTTCTACCTCTACCTCTATTCTTCCCGTTTGAACTTACTGGCTCGCTTGCTTGTCTGCTTGATTATAGTAATAATCCACAACAGTGTTTCTACTCCGTCTCTGATTGGTGTAACACAATACGATACTATACGAGATATAGAAAAAGTTCCCGGCAGCAGCAACAGCGTTTTTTGGTTGGAATGAACAGAAGAAGAACTGGGTAGTTAGCGTGAGCAGCGATAGACGATTTGATTGACAGGTGATCTCTGGGAAATGAAGTGCAGAAACGCCACGGCAAAGAGCGCTGAGCACCAAAGATTAAAAAAACCAGTATCTCACAGATTACCACTTCTGAGATGTTTTTTCTGTTTTAGAAAGGTAATTGGTAGTAGTAGACATGTGTTACGCATCACTGAGCTAGATTTCAACTACCAACCATGTGAGTAGATGTCACTCGCCTTACCCCCCGAGCTGCCAGGACATCCATCAACAGCAAGCAGAGGTTGTTGAAGCACAGCTGCACCCATTCAGGTTAAAGCAGAAATAATCCTTCTGTGCAAAGATACACAGAATACAGATACTTGTGTATGTGTGTTCTTACATGCTTGTGAGTAACTCTGTGTATATTTCTGTGTATATTTGTGCATGCATGTGTTTCTCTGCGCGTGTTTGCAAACACTGACATGCTCCTTCATCACTCGCAGACTCCCCGCCGCTGTGCTGAGACGCATCAAGGCATCGGCAGAATCACTTTGGGCTCCCTGGTGGCAAATTTCCTCCTCACCCCCAGCCCAGCATTACAGCGCCGGATTTAGGTGTGTGTGTGTGTGTGTGTGTGTGTGTGTGTGTGTGTGTGTGTAGCCATACGCTGTGTGTATGTGTGTACACGCACATCTGTGTAAACCTAATCTCACGTAGCTTCACTTCCAGCTCAAGAGGTCTGGAGAAAATCACGTTAGAGAAAGCAGGGATAACTTTGCAGAGCAGAGGAGCAATTTGATTGGCTCTGAATTGGAAGAACGCCTCTTCTGGTTTGTTTTTCTCACCGGGCGGAGCAACGCTACCTTTCCTAGCCTGTAAAATTCAAGACACCAGACGTACTGCTGTGTAGGACAGTCGTAGCGGGGTAGCAGAGGCGGGGGGAGGGGAGGAAAAACCCTCAACATCCATGTTGTCGGCCAGGAAGGCATCCAACCGACTCCATCACCTCTTTACATGAAGGTTGATTGAGCCCTTCTAATCTTTTATCGTCCGCAAGTGAGCACACACACACACACACACACACACACACACCAATTCAGACATTCACACTAATTCTTACAAACATAGAGACACACACACTACTGGGAGCTGCTCAGTACTGTTTAACTGGTGGACAGTAAGAGAAGATGAGGAATGAGAGGTTGAAGTCGTGGAGGAGAAACGGTGTGAATCATCAGGATGTTTTCCAGGCTACCTCACAGACCAACGCTCTATAACACAGTGAACGAGATCATGATACAACAGGCTGTTTCAAAGTCTCAGTCCAACCATACTGATGGTTCCCATACAGCACAGCTAACCATGATAAATGGTTTCTATGCTAACTGTACTAAATAGTAGCTGATCTTGCTTTTTCCTGTTTGTTTGGTTTTATATTTTTTAGTTGTGCATGCTCACCGCTTGGAAGAAAGCGTTTTCAGGCAGTGCACATGTTTTTGTGACTATTGTTAAAAAGCCATAATACCAGAGTGTCTGTGATTATATTATTTCCAGTGATGCCAACAGCACTGCGCCTCATATCTATCTAGCAGTATCACATTTGACTGTGCTCAAGGCTATTATTTCTACAACAGATCGACCCCTAACTGTCCTGACCTCGACTGGGAAAATCATGTAACTCCATTTTTTTACATGAACTGAAAATTGACATCCTTAATGTGGTTCAAACGGCTACACCAGACAAAACAGAGTGGCTACAAGTGGAAGCTGCTCAGTGGTGGACAGTACTAAAGTGGGCGGCCTAAAGGTGAGAGAAGCGGGAGTGTGACTGGAAGGTTGCTGGTTTAAATCCCCGGACCAGCTGGGAGTATGGAGCCATGGAGAATAAATCCAGATAGGTGATCGGACAGGATGCTTCTTCATTCTTGTTGAGTTTGACAACAACTTGCAGCCTATCTAACTAGTATTAGCTAGCTAACGTGAAGTAACAAAGGGGATAACAATGAAAATAAAATGAGAAAGTTAAGAGAAAGTTGTGGGTGCATGACATCCTCCAGAGCATGGGGAGATTTATCGTCTTGTCCAGGAGCTCTGCCTGGATAACGCCTGCTTCAAGGCTATTTTTACCTGACAGTGGAGCAGTTTGACCGGCTGGTTCAGCCTGTGAAACCGTGGATGGTGACATTGAAATAACGGCTACAGTATAGGACACGTTCTGGAGGAATAAAGGAAACACACTCGACAGCAGTACAATCCTTTTACCATCGTGTTTCTAGTTTGGTAAACTTGGTGACTATTCCAGGGAGCTACTCTCTGGGTTTCAAGGAAAATGAAGCTATTCAGGGGCTTTCCGACTCAAACAAACTGTTACATCAGCAGCCATCGCCAGTCCTCCTTCGGTGGGAGGCCTGGGAGGACTGGGAGGACTGGGAGGCCTGGGAGGCGCTCCCCTCCATTAGTCTCTACAGAGTTGTTATCAGCCAATCAACCAGCAGGCCTCACGCCTCCCTGACATGCCCACCATCATATCACAAGGGTGTCTGTGCGTGTGACCATTCATATGTGGACGGTGTGTGTGTGTGTGTGTGTGTGTGTGTGTGTGTGTGTGTGTGTTCTCTCTTCCCAAGGCTGTACCCTACAGTTATCTAGTCCTCCACCCTCCTGTGACTCACTTTTCACAACACCACAGTTCTATCATCCTCCTGTTCCCTGCACATTTTAACCCAAGAGTGTGTGTGTGTGTGTGTGTGTGTGTGTGTGTAGGTTTGCATTGATGAGACCTTGCTTGTGCATGTGTGTAGTTGCTGTTTTGGTATATATTTGCGTGTGTGTGCAGCTGAGCATAGGCTTGTGTGGAAGCAAGCTTGTTTGCTTGTGCATGCCAGAATTTGTGGATGCTTGATTACTTGTATATGTTTTGTTGTGTGTGTGTGTGTGTGTGTGTTTAACCAGAGATATTACCTGCTTTCCTGTAAAAGGATATCCTTGTGTAACAGCTCTACAGTCACCAGAGACACGTGTTCAAACAGAGAAGTAGTTCAAGGCCACAGGATGATTAGACTGTTTTGATGGTAGAAGGTCAGAGGAACATCAAACCAACAAAACGTGTCCTAGTTTGCCTTATTACTTGACCAAACCTTCAACTGTGCTAGCCCACGCTCACTGCAACACATTGATAAGCTAGACGCCGAACCGACGATGTAATGATGATTTCACCAAGACGGACAGCCAATTACGTTACATCAAATTGCTCAAAAACGTTGCTGCAGCATCTGCTCCAAATATGAAAAGAGAAAACATGAAAGCGTGTCCTGTGAGTTTGTAATTACCTGGATAATTAGCGAACACGTGTGCCCTGCAGAGTTTCATCACCAAGGCGTGTTCGCCATAGGACGCATTCCTGCTGCTGTTATCTAGCGTGTCAACGGGGTAAATTTAGACAGACGTGCTGCTCAGATGGGCTGATAGTTTTCTCTTCACGGCAGCCACCCCCTCCCCCCTCCCACCTCCTTCATCGTCTCACTGTCTTCCTCCCTTTTCTCTCACGCACACATCACCCTTTCCAGCTGTAGGTAAGTCACATGGGAACAGCGGGGTTAAGGGAGGGTATCATACATTATATAAGGGGATGTAAGATAAGATGGGATGAAAAATTAAACACACCCACTTTGTAGCTCAACAGCAAAAAACAGCACATGGTGGCAGCACATGCACCGTCCATGTTTATCTTATAATTGAAATAACTGTAACAGAATTTATCAGACCACGCCAGGATTACTTCTCTTTTTTAATAAATTCCCTTTTTTTTGTCGGGAAAAAAAAACATACATTGTGCATGAAGCTCAAAGAATCTCCCCTCCCGCCCCCGTCATCGTCAAAACGCCCCCCAACACCCCACGACGTTTTCACACATCGCTTTAACAATCATTCAGCTCAGTAGCTAATAATACAGCAGAGAAACAGACGTAGGAAAACACATCCTGTTTGAAAGGGTTCAAAAGGTTCGACAGACTTGAGGTGCGTTTGATTCGTCACGCCGGGGCGCTTCAAAAGCCTCAAACGTAAAAAACAAGGAGCCACGTGCCAGGTGAACGAAATCAAGCACATCTCATGTTTTCTCGACTGCTTGAAGTCGTTTCACTAACAGTATTTATCCTCGGGTTGTCAGGAAGTGGCTGACTGGTCGTTAGACACCTCCATAAAACATCACCGTCAAGTCACCTCAACTAAGCCCTCTGACTGACTTCCTGTCGTGCAAGGAGAAGATCAGTAGCCGTCTCAGTTGTTTTGTATTTGAGATGTTACAGAGCTAACTCACTCTTCACTCAACCCAGTCTTCTTGATGCACAATAGCAAATTTATCAAAGAGCCTATTTTCCATCAGTGTATTCCTTTCATCAGCAGGACCACTTTAAGTGCAAAGTCAGAAAATCAAGGCGGTTGTACTGGACCAATAATAACACCCAAAGTTGACCCCACACCTTTAGATGCCACGGTATACACCATATAGAGCCTTTTGGGGTTGCTTCCAATTGTGCCATTTTGCATCCCCATCAATAAATGGGATGCTTACCAGGATGGATGCAAACAGATGCCACAATGTGTCGGCAACCGATGACTAGCAAACTGTGTAGCAACTGGGCTTCAAACTGAACAGACACAACGTAACCTGAAAACCCATTGATCTTTGTATCCTGATCTGTTGAACGTCTGGTGATGTCGTCAGCGTTGCACCTCTGGAAGGTTTTAGAGGCTGATTTTGAATTTAGAGTGAAAGTCTCAGACCCCGTTACACACGAAGTGAACAATTATTACAGTTGTACAGTTTGTGGTGCCATGAGCAGAAAACTGTGAAAATAAACATTCAATAAAGCAAGTGATGCAAAAACCTGTGTGTGTGTGTGTGTGTGTGTGTGTGTGTGTGTGTGTGTGTGTGTGTGTGTGTGTGTAGTAACATACGTAGTCTCCAAGGTTTCATAAAAGGGGTTTTGGATTCAGAATACAGACATTTTGTCGGAAAATGAAAATTGTCACAGTTCACAGTAAACTACTGCCAGAGTGTCCCAAAGCCTACCATGGAAAAAAAGCACTAAAATTAAAAGTACATTAACACATGTGCATTATAATACATGTTTTCAGTGTCTAAACTGGTATATTAAAGCATTGCAAGATCTCATAGGGGGAAAGGATTTAGATAAAGTCTCTTTTCCCAGTTGGCAAAGGTACTGATACAGTACAGGGCAGTAACAATAACAATAACAATACAATCATAAGCCTTATGAACAGAGTATTTCATCCTAATACAGTATCTGGCAAACATCTATGAAGCAGCGGTTTCCCTCTCTCTTGTATATGGTGTCTGTGTCTCCATTAGAAAACAGCACACACAAACAGAGGAAGTATGAAAGCTGCTGCAGTTTTCAATACCAAAAAATGTCCTAAGTGACTAGAAAAAACCGATGGGTGTCATACAGGAGGGGAGTGGGAGCATGCATCACACTGTGTAGCATGTTTACATTCAGAAGGCTTGATAAAAAAGATTCACTTATGAAATATAAATACAAAACCATGACGAGCGTAATGTACATACTGTAGCGTAGCAACTTCCAATCAGACATTAAGACCCATCAGTTTCACGTGTGACATCTTAAAATATGTCGAAAGCACATTTCACTCTGAAATACCAATAACACTCTGAAATACACAAAAATAAAGTTTTTTTTATCCGTTTTTTATCCTTTTGCTTTCAGAAGATTTCACCGACCAAACTGAACCATTTCACTTCTTTCTCTCTAATGCACAGCCAGTGAAAAACCAAACCAGTGCAAAGCATCTCAAAACCACCAAGGTCGATACATAAAGACACGAGATTTGTAACTAAGTACTTTTACTTATGATGATGATCGTGACATTGTGTAATGGTGTGTGCCACCTCAAGTGAAAAAACTACAACCGGTAACGTTATCTCTGGAGATTTTGCAGAAAAAACGTTCATGTTCAACCACTACAGTGTCTCTGATTTCAGCCCAGGCTCCTCCTGAGTTCTGGTCACGGGAACCATGGGAAATCCCCATCCATCCTCTGAGGACTAACACCTTTCTTGTCAGCTGACTCGAATCATTTTTGGTTTTACTGCATTTTCCGTATCAAATGGTACTAAGACTCCCAGCATGCCTTGGCCCAAATACGTCCAAATCCTTCCAGTAGCTTGTCTGTAAGTGAATGAGCTTGTCTGGCACAATGAGACCAACTGACCAAGTCTAGACACTCAAAGATGTTCTGTTATATTTACTCAGAAATGAACCACCACCACAGAAAAAACGCCCCCAGGATGTAAAATAATGAGTAATATATATATATATATATATATTATTTCATATATACTGAATTCCTTCCAAAGCAGTAATAAGGGCACGTTCATCATTTCAGTTTTATCATTACAAAGAACCTCAGGTAAGAAACGTGTCAGAAGAACCAAAGTTAAAACTACTGCAACAAAAATCTATAGGAGAAACAGTGAAACACTCTAAAACTATTACCTAACTGAGACTGTCGATGTGGCCTTCTCATCTCTACACGACGACCTGCTGTGCCACTAAAACTGATCATTGTCTTTCACCTTCTCTTTGGCTATTGGTCTAGCGATATGCTTTACCTAAAGAGGCAAAATATTGATTATCAATACTACAAAGGGAGCTAAGAGGGAATTTGTGTTCTATTTAGACAAAGGTCAAATAAATAGACAGATACACCTTTTCTTATAAACCTGTTGAATCTATCGGTGACACGTGAGATTCATCTAAAGGTGAGCAACAGGTGAATGGTTCAGGTACAAATACATCAATCCACCTGATGGATACAGGACCTGCCTCATGTGTCTATCTAGAGTAATAAAGGTTCAACATACCAGCGGAGTGACCAACTTTATAACCAAACATCCTCAGCGATCCATTACATGTTTGTGTGCATGTGAGAGTGCATGTGTATATGCTGTGTAAGTGCATGCATGCGTCATATACGACAACACAGAGGCTATAGGCAGGAGTCCCAGTGTAGCTGCAGGTCAGAACTGTCCAGGAAGTCGGTGGAAAAGATGCTGGGGGGCGTTTGGGGGCCCAGCGGGGCCAGGGTGGGGGTTTCCTCACTCCCCCCGTCTCCCATGCTGAGGTCCAGCCAGTCCATGCTATCCAGAACCTGCTCTCCAAAGCCTAGCCCTGCAGAAGGGTCAGCCGCCATGTAGCCCAGCTCGTAGGTATCCATGGGAGACGGGGGGTGGTCCAGGATGCTGGGGGTGCTCAGCATTTGGCTGTGGAGGTCATCGATCAAAGTCAACGGGCCACCAGGCTCCGCCCCCAGCAGAGGCTTGCCGGTGGTGCTTTCCAGGAAGTCCTCCAGGCGTCCACTCCCTGCGTTACTGAGCTGCCGTCTGTCTTCTGTGGTCTGTGGTTCATCGCGGGCCGAGGGTGGGGCCTGTGGGGCGTCAGAGTCGGGTGGGCTGGGGGGAGATAGCACCAGCTGGAGTGGGGAGGGAGGAGGGGAGGGGCTGGGGGAGTTGGGAGTTAGGTGGTCCAAGGAGGGGTCTGGTGCTGGTTTGAAGGTGGAGATTTCTGAGGAAAAGAGACAATGTCATGACGGCCGCAGAATAAAGACTCTCATATTACTGTGGTGCTATCAATAACAAATGTTACAAGGCTAGGTACTGTAGACCAGAACCAGAACCAGAACCGACTGTGGTGTGGCATCTTACCTCCAGTCTGAAAAATGATGTCAAACAAGTCATCCATATGGCCAGAGTCCTGAGATCAGACAGAGAGAACAAAGTCCATGGGTTATTCATTCACATTGCAACACATCACATTGCAACACATCCACATCACATGTGAAGTGATGCGACATGATGCAACACAACCAAACACAATGTGCTGCGACGTAAGGCAATGCAGCTTAGCGTAATGTAGCATATGTTAGCATAAGGTAATAAAATACAACGTGAGGTAATGTCAAGGATGAGTGAGACGTTCAGGCGCTCATGAACGAGTATGTGATGTTCAGGCGCTCATGAACGAGTATGTGATGTTCAGGCACTCATGAACGGGTATGAGACGTTCAGGTGCTCATGAACGGGTATGAGATGTTCAGCCGCTCATGAACGGGTATGAGACGTTCAGGCGCTCATGAACGGGTACGTAACGACACAACCGGGCCTGCAGTGTAGCGTACCTTGTCCCCGGGTGAGGAGGCGGCTGTCTTGATGGAAGCTGGAGACAGAAGACTGAATAAGGCATCGTGGTCCAGACCAGGGCACACCTCCTCCTGGAGGGGAGGGGAAAAGGAGAGGAGGCAAGGAAAGAAGTGGTTGGCTCTCTTGATGAACCTAATAGTCATATTTATTAATATCTATGTGACGTATTTTTGTCTATATTTCATTTGAGAAATGAGTCCTGCAATCTGGACTCATGGAATATGCCTGATAATAAAGTTGTGGTGTATTTGTTTCATAAATGTGAGCAAAATCAGATTTTTGTGTGTCCAGACTTTTCACTATGTAATGTAATGCGGTTGGATGATTAAAAAAAAAATCACAATGAAATGAAATCGGTGCATCTGCTTACAGTTTGAGAAGAAGGCGACAAGGCGTCTTTCTGTGAGGGAGCCGTCTCCTGGTTCGGGAAGAAAGGCTGCAGACTGGGCGGCGCCGAAAAAGACTGAGCGACCCCCTGCTGTGATTGGTCCGTGGACACTTTGAGCTCCGTTTTCTGCACCTTCAGACAAAACGAGAGGCGAGGTGAGTCACAGCGCTAGTCACAGAGCAAAAATCACACAGCATCAAGTCACAAGCTCAATTACAGGAGGAAGAAGACACTAAAGAGACAAAGAAAGATGGCGGACAAAACAAAACCCAAAACGTGACACATTGCGCCGCGGGCTTTGCCCAAAAGGCCGACTGCTCCGGCACACCTGCCCTCCACGGAGACACTGTACGTCTCAATTAGCCGAGGATGTGACGGAGACTTTGCTCCTCCTCTGTTAACAACATAAATCATAGTAATGGAGGACGTCGTCGGAGTAATTAGCAGAGCAATAATAATCAGCATCAGAGTACATTAGGCTCCTGTCAGCCGCTCTTATCAAGGATCGCTGTCAGGGTCTTACACAGCATACACCATTAATTTCCACTGTTATGGGACTCAATGGAACAGTTCACACCGACTCCCGTCTTTATCTCTCTCTCTCCATGGAGCATTAACGGACTGTTCTGTTGGTCGTGGCGGCGGGAGAGGCTCCTCGGCCGGTAGTTTGTTTTGAGACTGAAGAGCGTGATGGGGATCCGTGAGGTTTAAAACTTGTCGGTGTAAAGACTTATTGGGCTTTTCACCGCTTAACACCTGCCGTTCAGTGGATATCTCTGATGGCAGAAATGTCCTGTCCAGCCAAGTCTAGCACAAATATCCCTCCACGGTGGCCAGTCATAACTTGAGTGTTATCCTAGCCACGTGCTAACACTCACCCTTCGGTTTTGTTGTTTCAAAACTCCCATCTGTATCCTCTGTTTGGATTGGTTGTCAACATTGGCCAGCTGAGGAGGAGATTGGCCAGGGAGCTTGGTTGGAGTGGACTGCAGTCGCTAATGGAAATTGAAAAATAGACAGTGGAGTCAGTAGATCAATAATCAAGCGATAATAGAGCGAAACGAGTACCTACAGGAAGTGAGTCACGTACCTGCAGAGTAATGTGATTGGTTGCTTTGCTGTCAGGCGCGTCGGTTCCTTGGTGGCCGGTCAAGTGATTGGTCAGTGCGATCAGGAAGTGGTTACCGTTGCTGTCGGTGACCAGGGTCGGGGTGGAGCCGGTCTTCAGGAGGTCCAGCGGGAAGGAGGGGGTGGAGCCTGACTGCTGGTTGAGGTACACCTGAGACGCCTGTAGAAGACCAGCAGTTGTTTTTAGATTCACAAATCTGTTCATATTTTTCTTGCATTTTCCACATCAGCGTGCCCAAACGGTGCATGAAAACTCATGTTTTGTAAACGAAACAGATTCACTGCTGACCTGCTGCAACCACGAGCTTGCGTAACAACCCCTGGGTTAGTTTCAAAACCAAATGCAACAATAGTACATATTTCTTTTTAATTCACCAGATGTTTTCTGACAAAGCATTGAAGGAACAGATCTCAAAACGTCACAATGTAGTTTTCTTTATCTATGTACAGTATGAACTAATACTAATATTATGAACTCATTTTATAGCTGAGGAAATCTGAAACCCAAAGATATTGTGCAACCATTCCCTGACCTGTTGCGTCTGCTGATGCGCCTGCAGTTTCTGTCGTATTAGCAACTGTTGCTTTGCCTGTAGCAACTGTTGCTGCTTCAGCTGTATCTCCGTCTCGATCTGGATTTGCTGCTGCTGTTTAGTTTGTTGCTGTTTGGGATGCTGCTGCTGCTGCTGCTGCTGCTGCTGCTTCACTTGTTGCTGCAACAGTGACTGCTGTTGCTTCATTAGAATCTGTTGCTTCAGCTGTATCTGTTGCTGTTGCTTAGACTGTTGCTGCTGCTGTTGCGATTGCAACAGTTGCCGCTGCTGCTGCTGCTGCTGTTGCTGCTGTTTGAGTTGCTGCTTGTGGGATTTCTTCTTCCTCTGCTGGGAACGTTTCTGCAGGTTCTGCTGGTTCTCCAGCATCTGATTGTGGCTCTGGAGGGTCTGCTGCTGGTTCTGGATGTTCTGCTGTTGCTGGAGCAGCAGCTTCTGTATGGCCTGTTGCTGGGCCAGCTTCAGAGCGGTCTGCTGCAGACGTAGCTGTTGTTGTTGTTGTTGTTGCTGGTGTTGCGATTGTTGTTGCTGCATTTGCGTGCTCGTCTGCTCCGGCTTGATCTGCAGCTGAATCTGCTTTTGCGCCTCCTGCTTTTGGGAGTAGGACTGCAGGAATCCCTGAGAGTCCGGTGATAGAATAACAGTCTCATCCGGCTCGATGGCTTCCTGTTTGATGGTTGCCTTGGTAACGTCCATCTCACATGGGAGGGATGGTGGTGGAGGCGGGGATGGAGGATGGACAGATAAGAGAGCGGGGGACGAGAGGGGGATGTTGGGCACATCAGGAGGTTCTTCCTTTACTCTTACGAGAACCACAGGCTCTGTAACTTGACCTCCTGCTCTTCCTCCTCCTTCTCCTCCTTCTCGTGCTCTTCCTCCTCTCTTCCCATGCTCCAGCTGCATCCTGAGCGCCTCCACCAGCCTCTGCTTCTGCCTCAGCATTCTGGTCAACTCCTCTATTTGCTTGTCTTTCTCTTGCAGCATCTTGTCTTTGTCCACGGAGGGTGTCATGGTGGTGGGGGTGGCGGAGACAGTCGACGGGATCAGGCAGTGTTTCTGCAGAGGGGAGAGGTTGCTGGAGAATTGACAGGGCGCCCGGGCAGAGTAAAGGGGCTCTTCTTTGATGGTGGCGGTGATCTGAAGCGTTGAGGGTGTTTGAAGGCTCAGCTGGGTGAGAGGTGAGCTCATCTGGAGGAGGAGAGAGGCAGAAAGAGAGGGAGAGAAGGATTAAAGATCTGCAGTGTAATTGATTTCAAACAGGTGCTAAAATAGGTGCTAAGAGATTTGAAAGAGAAGAGAAGCATTGATGATTACAATGAAAGTAACAAACATGAAGTGCAAACAAACAAAGATAAAAAAAAGAAAATCTGAAGCTTTATGTTATGGCTTCAATGGACCTTCATGCCAATCAAAACGCAGCATGTTTAGTGAAGGTGCTAAAAATACAGAACAGGCCAGAATCTTTACTAACTAAAATTTCAAACACACAAGCTCTGATATAAAGTCCCTGGTGGATGAGCATGCTGACATGTGTAACGTGGGGCTATCTAGGATTAACTCCACACATCGCAACAAATGAAAAAGCGTTCAAACCATTTCCCCGAAGGCGTCGCTGTTGTAACTGGTGTCCTCCGGGCTCATGGCGGCTGGTGAGCGGTCAGAGGGGGCGGGGGAGATGGGCGGGGAGGGGCCGGCGCTGCCAAATGTCATGAGCTGCTGTGGGGGGGCTGCAGCTGCATCGCCTGTGTGGCGGTTAAGGAAGAGGAACGGAGCATTGAGCAAACAGCACAAAGGCAGTACATGAACTAGTCCGATTTCTTCCTGCTGCTTTTTTAATCCTTATCATTCATCCAGCTCTCTCAGCTGCACACAGTTACACACATTCACACCTGGAGCTGCCCAGTACAGACACCTGTTTTATTTATTTTAGTTTGTGCAAGCAAGAGATTTAACTGTGAACAGAAAATGTCCATGTGAAATCAACAACCGTCTGCACTCACTTGACTGAAGGGCCAGAGAGGAGAGCTGCTGGTGCTGAAACTGTGATCTGTTGTTGGTGGTGTTGGTAGTGCTTTTGGACATCCCTCCTGCTCCTTCAGCCCCTGGCCCTGTGGCACCCCCTGCTGCTGGAAAGGAGGTAGTGCCACCGCCTCCTCCCCCGTTCAGCTCCTGGTAGGTCCTCAGCCTCTCGATGAGGTCATTCTTGGTGCCGGAGACGGGCAAGCTGCGCAGCTTCAACTCCGATTTCAGCTCCGCCACCTGACGAGAGGAAAAAAAAAGACGTGAAGAAACTGAGATTGAAGGAAAAGAGCAAAGGGGAAGACGAACGGGCGACAACAGAGGAGGATAAATATGAGAGGAAAATTGAAAAGCATCAAAGGCGAAGAGAAGTGAAAAGCAAAAGAGCGATCCATCACTGTCTCTCTGTCAGGTCTGAGTAGAAAGGCCATTTTTCAGTGTCACACTTTTGGTAATGGCGGATCTTTTACAAGTCCTTTCCACCAGTTGCTCCATGTACTCAACAGCTTGAAGATTTCATTTTTTATTTAGTTATTTTGTCTTTCTAAATGTCTTTTAATGCCTCGTGTAAAGCACTTTGAACTGCCTTGTGTATGAAAGGTGCTACACAAATAACAGCATAGGTTTATATTGATTCTGAGATGAGGTGAGATGCAGTTTCAGCTCAGTTTCAGAGATGGAGATGGTGAGCGAACGGTGCAGATTTAGTTTTGGGTTTGTGTGTTTGTGTTGCAGTGCCACCAACCTTCATTTCATCCAGGTTGGGAGGTAAGGAGATCGGTTTGACGCCGCCTGTGGAGGCAGAACTCTGACGGCTGTGAGCGCCCAGACCGGAGGGGGCTGCTGAAGGGGCAGTAGCAGCAGGCCTGGTTGGGGAGGGGGTAGTAGCGGAGGTGCAGGAGGAGGAGGGGGCGGACGGCTGCTGATCCGTCTGGAGTCTGCCAGGGAAAGAGAGAGAGAGAGACGCGAGAGGAGACAATATTGTCATCGCCTGTTAAAACTCAGGGTATGACTCCTACACAGCGCAGGCCTCTCGTCGCTGAGAGACATCAGGAGAGGAGGCTCACTGCATCTGAGTCTGTCTCAAGAAGAATGTTGGAGAGGAGAGAGATTTTTACTTCTGGTTTTTTTTTTCCTCACGGCCTTCACATCTCAACCAATCACTCTCTGCGTCCCTCGTGGGTTCAAAGACAATCAAACCCAAGTGGACATACACACTGGACAATGCTCATCAGCTCCCCCAGTTTTGGAAAATTCATGACTCTCTGGAACTGGAACGAATCTCAGACGTTTCTCCTGATTGAAACTCCCAAATCTGATCAGCTCAGATGACAAATGATACTCAGACTCTGATGAGTAGAAGGAAGTGGCAATTGTGTGTGATTGCATTACATTCTGGACACACACACACACACACACACAAACCCATGAAACCAAACACAACGCGGGCACAGACAGACAGACAGACATACGAGCATACTGGTGTCTCAACCCCTCCCTCCCACCCCTCCTGTGGAGAGACTCACTTGGGCGGTGCCGGCAGGATGGTGTGGTAGTTGTAGTGTTGCTGCTGCTGGTTGAGGATCTGGAGCTGCAGGAAGAGCTGCTGCTGCTGGAGGATCTTGGCGTAGGACGAGTCCAGCTGGGGGGGAGGCTCCTTATCGCCCTTCTGGTCAGGAGGGATGTACTGATGGTACTTCAGCTTCTTGATCTGCAGGGTGACACATTAACTCAATATATGATATATAGAACTGCTACTATTATTCATTGGATATACAGATTCTTCAAAATAATATGCTTTATAATAAAGTTATTATTACTTCTACATAACAGCACCACAAGTAGCATCTACCTTAGGCTTGTTGTCCTTGGGTTTCTTGGGTCTCTGGGCAGAGCGGTCAGAGTTTGGCTTAGGCTGAGACTGGAGAGAGAAGGGAGGGATGATGATAAGTGTCTACTGCACACTAGAATGCAATATTATCAATCATCAATGATCAATTCTACTCCATAATCACTTTCACTGTCTGTGCACCAAGAGAAAGGAAGGCTTCATTCATTGGTTGGCTGTGGCGGATGTCACTCACCTTGATTTGGGCGGAGGCAGCAGCCCTCTGAGCAGATGGCGCTACCGTCCCATTGGTCAGCTTCAGCGAGGAGGAGGAGGGTCCAGAGATAGGTGGGAGAGGAGGAGGCGGAGGAGGGACCTGATTGAGGAACTGAGAACATACTTTAGTTAGAAAACACTGATCACTGATCTGTTCCTAGAGTTGGTACCTTTCAACTA
The DNA here is from genome assembly GCA_034670405.1 of Hoplostethus atlanticus. Taxonomy (NCBI): domain Eukaryota; kingdom Metazoa; phylum Chordata; class Actinopteri; order Trachichthyiformes; family Trachichthyidae; genus Hoplostethus; species Hoplostethus atlanticus. The sequence continues at coordinate 1,114,020 of JAXDDX010000098.1, forward strand.
CAACCTCCAAAAGAAAAGGTCACAGTCTATGGTACTGGCGATTAGACAACTAGACACAACAGGTGTGTGGAGTCAGGGGAGGTGAATCTACATCCATGACACACAACATGGCACCACAGTGTCCCACCTGGGTAGGGGAGGGGATGCTGCTCCCGGCCAGCGTCTCCGGGGGGGAGGGCAGAGGGCCCAGACCCAGAGGAGACCCCTGGCTGCAGGGCTGCTCTGGGGACAGACTGTCGTTACTGTCCTCATCGAACGACGAGTTTCCACGGGAAGCCTTCGGGAATTCTGCCTCCGAGAAAGAGGGAAGGGTTTGAGGAGGGGGGCGGGGGGAGAAAAAGAGGGAATGGAAACCCAGGTAAGTAAACCAAACACATGAACTTTAAGAAAAGAAGAAAAAAAGAAGAATCTACTTTATGCATGTGGCCATGAGGGAGGGGGGGAGGGAGGGAGGGTTACTGAGGGATGGACAGGCATCACTTTCTCTCTCGCTCTCTCATGCAAACACAGTTCACACCGGGTGCAAAGCGCTTCATTCATCCCCCGTGTCAGAACAGTGTGTGTTCCTGTGTGTGTGTTCCTCTGCGCTGACAGCACACAGCGAGCTCTTATCACCTGTATTTACCGGTGCTAAGCTGCTGCTCACCGCTCTGCCAGCCCACCGCCTCCCTGTTCCACTGTGAGGATCCCTACAGCGCCAGCCAGCCATTAGCACCACTGCCTCCTCGTGTATCGGCAAATACATCCCTCTGTGTGTGTGTGTGTGTGTGTGTGTGTGTCTGATTGGGTGAATTACTGCAGAGTCGGCACACAACAAGCGTCTTCACTTGTTTCTGCCCTACAACTGCCAACCGTTGCATTTATCGCCACAGTCAATGTGACGGCTGCTGCAGAGCGACCTAGCTGCCTGGCCCGTGTGTGTGTGTGTGTGTGTGTGTGTGTGTGTGTGTGCACATCAGTATCAAGTTTTAAAACCTATGTCTTGGGCATGTGGCCATGTTGAGTCAAGCTGTATCTCTGCGGTACCTTTCATTCATTTGAGCCACCTAACTACAGCAGTGACATGATATTGAGACTTCTGGACTAGCTGTTGTCCGAGTCGTGTAATGGATGAACGTGTGTGTGCTTCTTGTCGTTCTTGAGACCAAGAAGACCCTTCACTAGATCTTAATGGGACTTAGTGGGATCTTGACTCACAGTATGGGATGTATGGTTCACTTATGGATGACGTTACAGTCTAGGTCTTGGAGTTTAGAAGAACATATATTGTCTCTATTCTATGATAAGACTACGTTCTCATATGAAAGCACTGGATAAAGAGGGTCAGTATTGATATATTATATAAGTGATATAAGTGACTATATATTACTTGGGCAGCAGAGTGACAGAGAGAGGAGGGAGAGGAGGGAGACGGTCCTTCATCAAGAGGATCCAAGTGCAAGCCTCCTCTTCTGCAAGCCTCTACCAGCTGGTGTCCTGCCCTCTGAGATCCTCGAGAAGAAGATCATTTCTCTTTGGGGATCAATAGTATGATGTTATTATTATTATTATGATCTTCCCATCTGTCCATACCTGTATTATAGATTATTTCATCATCAGCAGGAGATGATGAAGAGACAACATGGGGCTGATTAAACACCTCCCGTCCAATAATGTGACTTCCCTACTGCTGTGCTGAGTCAGTGTGTGTGTGTGTGTGTGTGTGTGTGTGTGCTGCACGCGTCGTATTTGTGCACCTGTGCACGTCAACCCTCGTGTTCCCGGTGGACGTGAGCAGCAGTGATGTGAGGTGTGTTCATTGTGTCCCAGTGACAAAGACAGAGAATCCACCGACCCTGCACCTTATTGGATCTCAGCTTCACACATCAATCAGCCTGCTGGACCCGTTGTCTCTGATCTCAGTCTAACGCCAGACTCCACCGGTACCCGAAAACAGCAACAGGTCGACGGACAGCAACAAGATACGAACAGTGTGTGTCTACTAACCCTACTAGTGGGGATTGCATCGCTCAATTCTCTTGCTTTTGATTGCTGATTCAATAAAAACATGACAGGATGTCTTATAATAATAAAAAAAAAAAGGTCATGAAATCTGTGTACACTCGGTATCATGTGCATGCACACACACACAGCTCCCGAGTCTTCGAGGATGATGTAATCCTACTAATCGGAGTTACTGGGTTTCACTAACAGACCTGCTAGCGCTCGGCAACCAGCAGCAGCTTAATTTCTATCTGTCAGCTCGAGATGAGACGGCGTACATGACTCAACATCTCCTAATTTAACCTTTCTAAACCCACCGCAGTGGCAGTTTGAAGCATGGATTCTCAGGCGGGGGGAGTGTGTGTTGTGTGCTTGTGTGCTGTGTTTCAAGTGTGTGTGTTTCAAGTGTGTGTGTTTCAAATGTGTGACACCAGACATTTCCATGCTTGCTTGTGTGCACGCGTATGGGTGTGATGTGAATGTGTGCGAGTGTTTCTGCGTGGGTTCTAGCCTGTGTGTGTGTGTGTGTGTGTGTGTGTGTGTGTGTGTGTGACGAGCACAGTTGAGGAACGAACGGGAACATCAATATGTTCAGGATAGCTGGAGGAGGAGGAATTGGCCAGGAGGGACTTCCTGTCAGCAGCCTCTTACAGTGTGGGCGTTTTGATATATCACACATAGAGAATTTATAGTGAGGGCAAGGCGCGCACACACACACACACACGCACACACGCACACACTCACACACATTCAGTATAGGTGTACATGAATGTGATGTGAATGTGAACATGAATGTAGCAGGTGGTGTAACTGAGTAACTGGATCTATCAATATCTCATGGCCACTGAGCACAATACTGCAACTGAGGAGCTTCAAGGTTGTTCCCTGCTGGTGGGCTGTACCTGTTGACCCCATAACAAACACAATGTCACGTTTATTTTTTATTTTTTATTTTTTACATATTACTTCTAATAAGTTCATACTTTTTTTAGTATTTATTTTTAGTATTTTTTCATTCATTTTCCAAGTCGTTTTTCTATTTAACCTTCCTTCTATCGGACAGCCTGATTAAAAACAATCCTTTATTTAACATGACAACCTGGCGAAAGACAAGAGGCCCCTGGAGGGGGAAAGAGACCGGGATCAAAATAAAAATACATCTGAGCCCATTGGGTCTATAAAGAAAATCATGAATGGCCCTCCTGTAATGCAGGTCAACGGGCTCATCGGATGACCGGCGGAAAGTGTATACTTCGATATCAGAAAATAGACGGAGCCTGCAGCCAGTTTTCATGACTACATCTGTATTCTTGGAGCCGTTCTGCTGCAGCTTGTTGCTGCCGCGTCTCTGGCGTTTTTTGGTGCGCAAGCCTGAAATGCCCGTGGTCAGCTCGGTCAATCAGACGTAATGTAACACCGGTGTTAAGCCCGGTCCAGCTGGCTGGGTTCAAGACGGTGGTGAATTTGGGATTATTTTATTGAGACCATGTGGAATAAATGCCAAATACGATCCCATTTGTTTACTGAAGCCAAGGTGATCAACAGCATTAGATTTGAATTAGTGTGTGTGGGATCTGTAGACTCGACCCCTTTGTTTGTAGCTGCATCACTCGGGCTGCACTGATTTATTGTCCATAATCGTATATTGCGATTTTATGTTTCCACGATTAATAATCACGTGATTCTGTGATATTGTTTGTTATAGTTTTAATTCCCCTAAGAGTCCCGGTGTGGTATGACGGATGTTTTCATTTCCCGTGACCAATCACAACCTTTGATTGTGCAACTTGCACCCATGTGACCAAAAAAGTTAAGATGGGGAAGCTGGCAGCTCCGGTGGGAACTGAACGTGAAAGCGTTGTTTTAGTTCCTAAAAGTCTCATTTGTACATATACTTTGGTTTTAAAGCAAATTTTTAATTTTAAGTTAAAAAAAGTGAAAATATGCAGAAATACTATAAGATAACATTCTTTCCTGCAACTAAGAAAAATAATTGAGATTAATAATCTTGATCACAATATTTCATGATTATGACTTGACTTGACTTTGCCGTGACCGTGCAGCTCTAAGTATTGTTCTATGGACGTAGTAGCCATACGTACCTATGATGGCCTGTTTAATGCTGGAGTGAACGGGCAGGATGTTCTTGTGGATCAGCTCCATCGGACCGGGCCGGTGGGAGAGCTTATCGTTCAGATCATCGGCGAGGCGGGCTCTCTTCAGCTGCAGCTGCTTGGCCTGCAGAGATGGCTCCGCCGACGTCTCTGGAAACACACAGAGCAGACAGGAAGTAGTTGAAAAAGTGACCTCACTATCCAGAATATGAATGGGGTGTTTGAATGGAGCTCATATTGAGATGACAGCCAAGTAGCCCTGCTGGGCCGCTCCCAAAAACCCTGAACATTAGACTGTATGATGGGAAGTGTAGAAGAATACATGCTAAAAATGCATCTTGTTCAATCGCTCCACCCATATTTTCAATAGGGAGATATCTGCAGTAGCGCATGACTGAAGACAGGGTGCGCTGTGTGCAACTCACCCTCCAGGATGTGCATCCTGATCAGTTCAGATCGCTCCGGTCGACTCTTGATCTTCCTCTTGAGGTAGTCCTCTGTCTGGAGAGAGAGAGACCGAGAGGAGAGAGTGAGACAGGTAGAGAGAGAGAAAGAGAGAGAGAGAGGGAGAGAGAGGGAGAAGGGCAAACAGACAGAAAACAACAGAGGGGATAGTGGAGGAGGAAAGGTGAGGACGGAGCAGTCAGAGGAAATTGCTTCCAGCCCACCAGATGCTAACCAAGCCACCACAGTCCCTCTCACCATCACTCCCCCATGCTCTACCCCTCTTTCCTCCCATTCTACCTCTCTATCTCATTCCTCCCACCTGCTTCAGGTCTTCACCTCTTTTTTACCACTCCTCTTCTCACTGACACCTTAATGACCTCGTCACCTCCTCATGTCCCTTAGTTCCTTCTTGCCTTCCCTCCTCCCTTTCTCCTCATTCACTCCCTTCTATCTACCTCATTTCTCCCACATGCTTTGTGTCTTCACTTCTTTTCCCCCCCACTCCTCCTCTTACTCTCATTTCATCTGAACCACAACCCCTCCCTCTTTCACTCCCCACCAGAAATGTCAGAAATTAACGGGAGCTCGGGACAAAAACCCTCTTAAAAGTTCATAAAATGTCTTTGAGTTTAAAAATGGGAACAAAAAAAACACCCCCGATAATTAGTACCATTTTTTGCATTTCAGCCCGTTCACATTTTTTTCATTAAGTTGTCAAACATTGACACATGAATGCGACCACATGGGCCACCGTAGCGCATTCGTGGGAACCTATGGCCGGGAACTTTCCAGATCGTTCCACACGAGAATAATGGAGCGGTTCTGGGTCAGAAAACAATCAAGCAAGAGGGTTAGAAGATGGACTGGTTTGGGACAGAGGGGGAAAACCATCAGTTTCCATCAGTAGGAAAGATAAATGGTAGTGGTATAAATTAGTGGTTAGTTAGTGGTATAAAAACTATGTTTCATAGTTGCCCCGGAAAAGGACCAAAATGCCCCAAATATCAGATCAAGGGGCAAAAAATGCCATCTGAAAAAAATTAAGTTAAGTTAATTTCCTACCCTCTCCACCTTTTCTTTCTGTTTTTTACATTCATAACTATAAACCTCCCTATCATGCTACATCAATAGAGGCCATTTGGTTTTTATCCATAAACTTTTATCCATAGCATCTTACAGTCCCATGAGAGCATTCATTTTTGGTACAGATGGCAGCGGTGAGAATCAAACTCCTAACCAGGGCGGTGTGACAGGAATACTGCCAGGGCACTACGACTCTGACCCTTGAAGTGCTTACTAGTGAATGCTGCTAATGTTGGTGATCTAAGAGCTTTTTCGACTATTTTAAGACCGTGTCAGCTAAATGTCTAAAATGTAAAATGCTGCATCGACTCTTCTTACACAACGGAGGAAACAGTGACTTCCTGCTTTACTTATTGGGGTCAGTGATGGATTCGGGTGACATACTCACCCGTGCTCGTTCCAAACTCCGTCTCTGTTCATGGAAAGCAGCTGAACTTTTCAGCGCTGGAAGAAAATAGGGTGAAAGCAGAACGAGAGTGGGAGAGGACGAGAGAAAGAAAGAGAGAGAGAGAGAGAGAGAGAGAAATTAGCATGGCAGTGTGTACTTTCATGCTGCTGAACGGAAATGTACAGTGAAATGTCTCTGAAAGCCTTTTCAGTTTTAATAGCTTTACTGCTGATAAAGACCGAAGCTTCCCCCTCCGACTGAATGCTCACTAAAGCAACAGTCATGGCAGTGCAGTACACGCCTGCCTAGTGAGGCTCACACTGCATTAGACCATGACAGGGCAAAACGTTTGATAGTCTAGGCAGCGGTCCCCATCACCAGGCTCTGCAAAAGGGCCAGATCACAACGTGGAGGGAGAATTCTACTGAGGGTTCTACTGAGGGTTCTACTGAGGGTTCTACTGAGGGTTCCGTTCCAACGAGACTCCTAGAATGTCTCAACCTCTAGGCCTGTTAGCGTGCAAATACCCAAGGATTAGCAGTATTGGACACATAGAAAAACAAAATCAAATGTGAAATAATAAAATAATCTAAAATCACATGAAAAAAAACATTTTAAACAGTCAACATTTATTTTCCTATCAAATGACAATATGAGGTTTTGACAATGTTTATCAGATTGCAATTGCAACAAAACAGCAGAGCAGCACGGTCGTATGAAGTGTGTAATAATCTCAAGGGTTTTACTTTGAGGAAACATTTCATCGTAGCATTTCTAAAATGAGGTAACAGATAACACCACTAAGACTGAGCAACATCCGCGTAACAGAGCGTAACAAAAGCCACAGCAACCCTAAAAGAGTTTCATTATTCCAAAATAGTCACTACTATTGAATTAGAAATAGTAAATATTATATAGCATCAGTACCAGTGGCTAATTTGTAGTGACTGTTGTAAGAAAAGGCACTTTTATAATGACTGTAGCTACATAGTAATAGATGGTAAACTCATCAAGTGGCTCAGCAGGTTGAGGGTGAACCATGAACTCAACACTGTGTTACTCATGTCCTTGGTTGCATGTATTTGTGCACACAGATAAAATACTAGAGAACTATAGAAGCTAAAGTACAAACACACATGTAAACAACAGTGCGCCTATGGTCACACTTACATACACCACACACACACACACATACACACCCTGGGGCAGGACTACTGGTACCGGCTCAAGCCTCAGTTCACGTCGCTGAGCATTGGCAAATTGCTGGTATACACACACACCCCCGCACACCCTAGGGATACCACCCCTCCTCGACGTCTCACCCATCAACAACATGAACCTGCCTGTCAGTCAGCTGGATGGGAAAACGAGTGGTGGGATGGATGGGTAGATGGGTAGATGGACACGGTGCGATATATGGAGAGAGGGATCGAGAGACGGGAAGGAGATGGAGACCCAGAGGAAATGGACGGGAAGGGAAAGGGAGGATGGGGGAGTGATGGAGCTGGGAGAGAGGGATGGTAAGAGATGGAGCAACGTACGGGGCGGGGTAGGGAGGAAATGAAGAGACTGGTAGGATGAGGTCAGAGAGAAAAGTCCCTTTTATCTGCATGAGTGGCTGCATCACGGCCGAACCAACACCCTGGTGACAGATGGCTCAGCCTGCAGTGTTAGAGCACACTGAGCACCAGCGCTTGCTCTGGGGAGGCTGTCTCTCTGCGCTCAGGTCCACCGTTAACTGGTGCTTTGTTTGTTTCTTGTGTGTGAATTGAGAATGGATCGTGTTTGAGATATGAGACAATTTTGAGATTATTATTACGGGAATCTAACAATCATACTGACGTAGCCATCTTAAAAGATAGGACGTTTCACATGCTGGTTGCACAGCTGCTACACAGTTGGTCCACCGCCAACAGGAGGTATTTTGGAAAATACTCTAGTACTTGTTCAGTTCGTGTAGGGTGTAGGGCCATCGACGAAGCCAAGCACTGTGGACCGAACCGAACCGCCAGAGTAACTGTGGCAGCTTTACCAGGCCTCGAGTGTTACTGCTACCTCAGCTTCTCCTGGGAATGTTCTTCTGGTTGTACAGCGTGACAGTGGATTCAGTAATAGCTGTGGCTCAGCTATTATCACTGCGTACGCTCAGAAACAGTCAACTACTATGAGACTGGGGCTTCTTACTCACTCACTCTATTGTATTGTTTCACATTTTATACGCTTGACTGTGACTGGAAAGAGAACAGAGGCAAGAGACCAAAAAAATGCCCTTTAATCAAAGGAAGTGATAGTACCCATCACTTTCCCTCCCCTTGCGCCTCGTCTTGCTCTTTCTCTCACACTCTCATGTCAGTGGTTGCATCATGCATGAAGAGTCAGCTCAGCTAACCTGCGTGAGGGTCAGTGTGTATGAAGTGTACTGTACAGTACATACCATGTGATGTGTAGGGTTGTTCTAGAGGCACATAGCGTCTCAGAGTGAGTATAAATATCATGCTAGGTAGGGTATCACTCTGTAGGCTTATTATAGCGCTGTGTGTCATGCTGTGTGAAACTAACACAACTTAACACACACCATGGCCTCAAGCAGCCAGCCACACAGACACACACCAACCCCCCCCACAGACACACACCAACCCCCCCCACAGACACGTTCACATACACGTGTGCACGCACAAAAACACAAATGATCAACCACATACTTACGTGCATACACACAACACGCGCACACACACACGCACACACACACACACACACACACACACACAGTGTGAGCTCTGAACTGTGAGACAGTTCTCTCAGCCAGAGCTTAATCTACTAAATCTAGTCGTACTTTCAGAGACATCCTGGCCTGTATTTTACAGATTATACTTATATAATATAGTTATATAGTTATATTCCCACAAAATAATGTCTATTAATCCATTAATAACACGTCATTAAGAACACTAACAGATAATGTGACTCAGGGGAGTACAGTGTGTTATCACAACGGCTTGGGAATGACGTCATGGTATTAAATGATATGGTATTGAACTGATAAAATATATATAGGAACATATTTGATGTAGGAAAGTGCTCACTAAGGCCTAGCTACTGTGGCTGCACAATACCACCAACAGATTATAGGGGATTGAGGGATTGTGATTTTGCCAATAATGCAATTTCAAAAATTAATTGTGACACATGTTGACACGCAAATATTTCTAAATTATATGTCAAATGTTCCCCTGAATCACCCGGATGCCTCGTTAAGGAAGCTTTATGGACCATCCTACCCTCTAGGAACAAACAGCAGCTTCTTCATATGAGGAAATTGGAGAACAATCAATAATGCCATTTGAGTATTTGAACCAATACCCATTAAAACGAGTTAGCCTAGCCCAACAGTACATCACCGTCATGCACAGAGCATCACTACCCTTCAGCTCAGAGCCAATGTTCTAGAGATGTTCTGCAGCCTGAGGTCTGATCCGGGGCTGTTGGACACAAAGCCAAGCGGTCATATGTGCAGCGCTAGCGGGGATGGGAGCCTGGCAGCACTGAGCCGATGATTTAACATTAGCTACCAGCTACTGCATGAGAAGTCCTAAGGTTAGCTCACTTGGCTAACATCAAACGACAGGTTGTAGCTTGTAGGCTAGCACTGACAGAAAGGGAATAGCCTCAGCAGCATACTGTATCACAGGGACAGCCTCGCCTACCTAGAGGTGACACCAAGACGTTACAGCACAGGGCTGCAGGGCCAGTCTATGCTAGGACCGCACTATATGTAGGATATGTTTTATTAATACACTGCTGTGAAGATAATTTGACATTGCACTCTAATGCTAGCAGACTGGACCTGCTGCAAACAGTAATCCAAATTACGTTTCATGTGATTCCTGAGTTTGAAGGCTAATGCTCTGGACAACGAGAGGACGAGATGGAGCCGACGCTGGATTTCTCCCCTCCAGCTCAAACACCACAACTACAACCTGCACTATCGCGGCTCGGGTGTTTGCAGGATGTGTAGCCTTGATCTTTATCAAACCATGAACCATGTGAGTGCCAAGAGATATTTGCTAAGCTAATAAACAACAAGAGGAAACACCACAAATATTCTATAACACTACTTATTGGCTGTTAGGAAGTCTTACGCCCCAGAACCAGAGGAGAGGGTCTTCACTGTGGTCCGATCTGACTCTCTACAGATGGGAGATGAAGAAGATGTGGGGAAGAAGAGGGTAAAACGTAAACATGGGGAGTGTCAGTGAGAGGAGGAGTGGGAGAGGAGATACAGGTGAAAAAGGAGGATCGGAGGAAGGATGTTTACTGAGGAGTAAACATGAGGTGGTAAGTGAGATGAGGTGTCGGAGGGAGGGAGGACAGACATGAAGAGGTGACATGAAGAGGTGAAGAACGTAGAGAGCTCTGAGGCGGCTCTGCTAGCAGCTGGTGGTCTGGCTGTGAATGATGCACTTCCTCTGACTGCTCCGTCCTCCTGCTGCTCTCCTCCACCTGCCCTCCGTCTCCACGCGGCCATCTTGTGTTTTTTACTGCTGCTGTTGTTGTGCGATTCATACACGTTCCTATACGACCGGTCAGGAGGCAGAAATATATGTTGAATCGAATGAACGAAGAGCTTGAAGAGGTGGTTCTTCAACTCACTGGCTTTCCTGTTTTTGCTCTTTCTCTCTCTCTCTCTCTCTCTCTCTCTCTCTCTCTCTCTCTCTCTCTCTCTCTCTCTCTCTCTCTTCTAGCCTACGTTCTCTTCTCGTTGGCCCAGTTTGTTCTACTGGTGAGATTGTGGCAGGAAAACAGTGAAAACAATTTTATCAAACAGTTTCCGTCCTTCCCGTAATAGCTTCACACCGACAATAAACACGCTGTCCCCCCACATAATGATGCAGTCCCCCTCTGGGCCAATCAGTAACAAATACGCTGCCTTGTTTCCGCCCCCCTGAGGCCGAACTGTGTAACTTGTAAAATGCCAGAACACCGGGTTTGGTTTCTCTGTTTCATCAAAACACCATTAGCGGCGTCGGAGACATCGCCCTCGACACAAGGGCAGATGAACGATGTAGCCCCCCCCCCCTCCCATTGGGCTAATCAGTTTAAGTTCAGTCAAAACCTGAGTGGTAAGATGCATCAGTTCCCCAATTTGCGTCAAAATCCGAGTAGCGCTGTCTGAGAAAAAAACAAACAAAAGGTGAAATAAACCAGCGAGCCTCTGATCAACGAGCGCAGGAAGGCACGGACTGATCGGACGAGAGCAAAAGGAGGAAGAGAAAACACTAGATTCGGATTGTCACGCCAGGAGAGGAGAAGAAACACAAAAGATATCAAGAAAGACGAGAGCTGTGATAACACTGCGGTCACACGAGGCCTTGAGGATGTACACACATTCACACATCATCTCTCACACACACAAAACACATACACACACATGCATATACAGAAACACACACACCCACACGTATATACACACATATTACACAGATAGCGACAAAACTCAACGCTGCCCTCACAGTTAATGGTAGATTTCAATTAGCAGCCGTCTACGTTGCGGTGGTTCTCTCACCAGATGAGGTCCGGGCCCGGCTGGTTATTAAAGCTGTCTGTCTACAAAGATAAGGTTCTTCTGTAGCAAGTGCTATAAAAAGAGAGAGTGTGTGTGTGTGTGTGTGTGTGTGTTTGTGACATATAATAGAGTTTATTCCAGTAATAGCGTGGTGAACACAGAAAACAGGCTAACGTAAATAACGAGCATCCAGGCAGATGACCTATCACATGAACAGATAACAAGGTGGACCCGCGGAAAACACCAGCAGATAAGACGTATAGAAAAACACATTTCCTACAGAAGTACAACAGGGGATTTTAAATGGACTGAAAGAAGAACATGCTCTTATCAGCTTCTCAATACAACCGTGAGGCTACTGTCAACACGACAGAGTAGAGAGGAGATAGGAGAGAAACTGTGATTACATTCAACATCCTTGAACAACCATTTGACCGGTGCACTTCAGACGGCTACGTATGTTTGATATCACTGACATGGAGTTATTAGCGCTGATAACATCGTCATGAAGCGGGTGCAAGCAATCCACTTCATTGAACACTGACAGACTGTTTCTCAAACACCGTACAAACTCATTTCCTTGATAAAACTCTCTGTATTTCTATCGATGGAGACGACCACGACAGACTCATCGGTCAAGCTCCACTGCAGCCACTGGGCATCAGACCTCAGCCGTCAAGGGAAAGCTTCCTATGAAATCAGTGAAAGCTGCTCTACTGGCCTCAGTGTACCCACAATGCATCTCATCCAATGAAAGTGTCCAAAATCATAGAATGAACGGCCAATTCAGATCGGCTTCATATAAAAAAGGCCGTTTTCAAAGCGAGAAAGATACTCCAGAAAGCAGGTGATCGTAACCTACTATGTGTTTGAGCCTGTGTTTCAGATTATTTCAGCTCAGCTTTTGTTTTCATACGTGCACATAGTGGAAAAATACCAAAGCTATACATACAGAGGTGCTACAGCAACACACTGACTGGTGCACTGGTGATGCTACACAACGTATTTGAAGGTAACTCCATGATCAACGTAGGTTAACTTTTCAACACAATATATGTTACGCCTATTGACAAAACATATTGTCACTGATATGTTGTCATCATGTTGTTATTACTACATGTGTTAAAAAACTATTTGCTGTCCCAAACTAGACAAAAGGATGTGTTGAAAGTGACACGTCATTTTGATGGTGTGTACTTCAGGCTCAGGAGACGTTGTTCTGCTGAGTGGCTCTAATGAAAGTAAAGCTACGTTTATTCCAGGAACCGTTCAGGGGAAGTCCATCCTAATACTAAACCAGTCAAAAGTATAAAACACAACACCAGCAGACTGGAAACAAAGGCTCCTCAAACCTTCACAGTTTAAATGTTTAAGAGGAAATCACTAAATTGGATCAAAAGCCGTCAACAGACGTTCACAGCGGCAGTTGAGGAACGACCTTCACCTCACTTTGAACACTGAAACCGTTATTTCTCAGGAGACAGCGTAGCGGCGCCGTCTTTAACCACAACCTAAATCATTGCAGACACAACCTGTTGTGCAACGAGTAGGTTGTGGTAAAGTGTGGGTAAAGTTGAACGACGTGGCAGATTCTCAGGGGCACCGACGGCGCCGGTGGATTGAGAAACCCCAGTAAAGTGTGTGTAAAAGTGTACGTGCCAAATACCTTTTTGAAACCATCTGAAATATTTTAACCATAAGCTATGTTGGGTATCTTACACATCCTAAGTCAGCACTATGTCCATATCTTGTATCTCCAATGTTGTTAACAGGTGTCCTCGCGTGCAGAACATGTTTTTGGATGAAAGGTTCGGGTTTACTACGGAAAATGAAAAGTGAAAGAACTGCATTGCAATCGAAGTGAAAGTCCTTTTCATATTTTTTTGACTTATTTCCTTGACAAGTGAACACTGTGAACATGGCCTTTGCAGCACACTGACAGTACAACCTCACAAACAGAGCACTGTTACGATACGTTACCTCTGAAGTATAGTGTTGTTGGGCTCAACTTACGCGGCATGATCCCCTGGTTGACCAGCTCTTCTCTGGTTCGTCTCTGCTGTAGCTTCAGCTGGAGGACTGCAGAGGACATCACAGAGGCAGCGAGAGAGAGAGAGAGAGAGAGAGAGAGAGAGAGAGAGATAGACAAGCATCAGTCACTGCAGAAAAAGAATGAATGAAGCGCGTCAGACAAATATCCTCCCTCAGCTTCCTGCCCTCTGATCTCGTTCTGTAGCCGAACCACACCGTACCAAAACATCTTTTAACTGCTATAAAAGAAGCAACATCACTTGCAACTAAACCAAGCAGGAAAAATAATAATAACACATGTTCAATTGGTGAACTATCTGCCGAGGACTGACATGAACAAAGGCTGGCAATAATGGAGTATTGGCACATTCAAGGGGTATTCATCTACCCTGGTAGCTGCTGCTGCTGCTGCTGCTGCTGTGGCCCTGGTACTCCTCCTCTGCCTGAACTGAGAAGAGTTTGTGACAGGACGTACAGAGGTTAACACACACACACACAAGGAGGGGAAACACAACACAGACGCACGCACACATGCATGAACAGCTTCCTGTTTCAACATGAAGTGAAAGAGAGCGAGATAGATAGAGATAGACAGAGATAGAGAGGCAGAGGAAGAGAGAGGTAGAGGAGAAACAGATCTCTGCATGTGTCTTTGGAGGCCCAGACGCTCCCCGCTGTTCAAAACGCAGCAGGGCCAGAGGAAGCTGATTCAGGGGTTTGTTAGCGGCAGCATCATTTCCAACAGGACGTACATGTGACGCACAGTGACAGTCGTTTGACGGTTGACGGTATTTGGCATTTTGCATCCTCAAGAAACAGATCAGAAGCCTATGAAAGTCTGAAACACCCTGATGTGTAGTCAACTCAACGTTTGAACGACCACGTAAACTTTCAATTCCAGTGAGGAAAGAAAGACACTCCGCTAGAGGAAGTATAGCCCGATCAATAATAACAACAATATAAAGCTATGGTGGGTGGTCAAAAACAACATGTACCGAGGGCTCATTCCTTGTCAACACTCTGTGACCTCTACAGTCATAACATGAGCGTACACCTCAACTACCAATCATAAACACGTGTAAACACACATGTGATGACATGTGATGGACCGCGTTGACCTGCACGCTGCATGCCGGGTCACAGTTCATACGTGATCACTTCCTGGACAACTGTACTAACACTGTGGCATGTAGCTGTCGTGTCACGGCCTCTCTCTTTACTGTCACCCTCTCCATTGATGTAAGGAACATCAGTAACACCTGTTCACAGAAAATGAAGGAATGGACTGAAGAGAAAGTCTCTACTATCAACACATGAGACGACGCTGAGTTTCCGTGCCATTACGTCTGATCGGCGTTGAGCCCGGCGTGCAGCGGGGTGCTTCCCAGGATGCCAGAATTTACTGCTGAGCCTTCTGGAGCCGTTGGCGGCCGAGTCGATAACCCCGACGACATTCACACCTCCAACACCCGAGCCAGACTCCTGCGTAAGCGCGTCGCGGTAAACATCCACGGCGGCGTTAACGTTGTGAATACGGCTACAGCTGGAGATCACCGCGGTACGCCAGACGGGGTTTTCTTTACATCCACTGCATTTCTGTGTCTTTCTTACTGTCGTATCCAGTTCTTCATGCTCTCTCTCCGTCTCTCTTGTGGTGACAACACACTACGGGGCTCCTTCTTTTGTTGTGTGGTCAAAAATAATTTCCTACAAATCACGCCTGTTCTTTATTGAGCAGTACCTAATCAATAAAAGGAAGTAAAGCTGTATTATTGTGAAGTTTTAACTTTAAATATAAATCTTTACAAGCATTTTTTAACTGAATAACTCCCATAATGCTTGTTTCATAGTGTGCAAATGGATTTTGTTTGCTAACACTAACAACTACCAGGCCAAGTAGCCTGATGTGACGGTATTCTCCATAGAAGAGATGAAGGTATTGATCGACTATATGTCATCACCATCAACGTGACGAGAACAGTCTCAGATCGGACCAGGCTGCACGCTCCACGCTACCGATGCCAAAACATCCTCTCCTTCTCTTCATCGTTTCATCGCCTCCTCCCATCGTCGGGTCAATATCCCTGCTTCCCTTCCCTCCCCCCAAAAAGCCTCCTCTTCTCTCTCATCTCTGCTGAAAACAAGCTGTCATTCATTCTCTCTTTCTCATGTCTCTTCCATCAACAGCAACATCTTTGCCGTGCATCGATTCCTCTTGCTCCTCTCGTCTACTTCTACACTTTTTTAAATTCATGTTTTTCTTGTCCCTCTCTTCTACGTACATGTTTTTGGTTTTTTTTAAATGTATGTTCTCTGCACAGAAGAAAAGACTTTTCTGTGCGGTTGTTTCCCCCGACACATCCCATAACCCAAGTCGGTAATGAGTACAGGCTCTGTGGGGTTGCTGCCTGGTGTAACCAGACTCTGCAGGCATTCCCTGTGGGTGTCTCAGCCTTAAGCTAAAAGCATCCACGTTTCTCTGATTTCTGCGATGTGGGCCACGGCTGACGTAGGACGGCATCGGCGGCTGCTCCCCGTGGCAGCAGGCGAGATCTAACAAGCTTCTGAAGGCGAAGCATGGGGCGCGCTAACAAAACAAACAACAGCAACGCAGATCCTCGCTGCAAGCAGACATAGTACTGGCACACACACACACACACACACTCGCAGCTACATGCAACGTGCCCGCGCACACACACACACACAAAACGTTTCCTTTCAACGCAGATTTATTTTGCCAGTTGTGCCAAGAGATGACGAGCGAGTGATGCAAGGTGCTGATACAGGATCTATTCTGGGCTTGTTCACTCATTGCTCAGATGCCACAACATAACAGCAACAACAATATAAAGCACACGACAACAGCCTGTTATGGCGGTCCTTCTGCATGGTACTGCATGAGGTATCTCAGCACCTCAGGAACAGCGTCTGTATCTGTGACTGAAAACATCATTTATCGTCATGCCTGCATCTTCCCAATCTCCAACTCAACTGTCCTCCTCCATCCTTCGCTGCAGGCTTCTTCCCCTCAACTCCACATCTGTTGATACTATTTTTTTTTTTTTCTCTTCTTGGAAACAAGGTCATCTTTTAAACCACTGCTTACAACACATTTAGACAGAAAGGTGTTTATAAAATCTGTTTTGGATCAGTTATTCTCGTTGATCATGATGATGATCCCATTAAGTTAGCTTGGTGTTGTTGTATTGTTTACCTCAGTGGTGTTTATGTTTTAGTGTTTGTCTGCAAGGACTTTGTTACTCTGATTTGAAAGGTACTATACAAATAAAGCTTATTACTATCGTTATTATATGTTATTATATGGCAAAGGTATCTCATGTTTCCCCTCGGTCTGCAACGAGAACCCTGTGTCTCAACAAATCCAAGGCTGCAGTTTCACAGCTCCATGTAGACTAAAAACTTAAAGCATAATATTTATTTTGAGACGGTCCCCTCGTCTTAATCCACGTCTGGCCTTGTCTCGTTACGCTTCAGAGTTCTCAGAATCTGCCCTTCCCTAAATCGGTCCATACTGCATCCCCTGCTCCCAGCCGCTTTGAGGCCCGTTGCCTCTGCAGCCAAACCAACAGGTTCCTGAGTTCATGTAGTCGTGGCTCGGTGTGCTGTGTCTGGGCTGGCTCGGCCCCAGCTGTAGCCCGGCCACCTGTAGGGTATCGGATCCAGTTAGCACCTCAGCCCCAGAAAATAGACCTGGACGGCAGCCTGTGAGCGAGGCCCGTACACCGAAGCAGTCCCTCCGATCTGTGATCCTGAGGTTTTGTTTTTTGAAATGAACAGAAACCTGCAAATCTTGCCCCGGTGAGTAAATACACTCTCACCTCAAGAATTGAAATTAACTTCATTTTTACACAGCAGATAAGCACAGAGGGAAACAACAATAAAACACAAAAACACCAGAGGAACTGTCTCTACATCAAACACAGTCAAGACAGTCAAAACTCAGTAGCTTCCTCTGCAGTTTCCTTTTCCTCCTCTGAGATTTAAAGACTGAATCTCTGACCACACAGATTGCGTGAGTGAAACAATCCTCTGTGCAAGAAGCATAAAACTCAAAATCTCAGAAAATCTTATCAGCTTAACCAACCAGCAGGCTGAACACACTCTAAAAGCATTTGTGTGTGTGTGTGTGTGTGTGGCGAGCGTGAATGTACGAAGGCTTCCCACCTTGCCTGAGGCTCTGACAGGCCTGGCGCTCTAACTCAAACCGGATGGCTCTCTTATCCATGTGGCTGCTGATTGGCTGAGGCCTGAAAGGGGCAGGATCAATGCGGAGGCAAGACAGCGGTTCCATCATGGCGAGGGGGATCAAACTAACGGATTATTGTGAACGAGAGGTCCATGAAAGAAGGACCGTGTGAACGAGAAGCAAAAGGTCCCAAAGTCAGTTCAGCTCAGGTTCAGTCCAGGTGATTTACGTGGTCACAAAACTGTCCAGTCACAAAATGGCACAATAAAATCCCCTTTGAGTTCAGTTAAAAAAAGATGGAAAAGTTGCTGAATGCTGTTGTTATAGTTGAGAACTGGAGGAGGTTGGCTTCAGGAAGAAACGAAGGAGTATCTGTAGCACCATAACAGATGAAATGTCCAGAAATCAAAAGATCATCACAACAGATTTCTCCTCCTTGGCATCACCTGCAACGTCTTTTGGAGAAGAGTTCAAAAAGATGCAATGAAACCATCAGCAGACAAACAACAAGGAGAGAAAGAAAGCTCCAGAAGTGAAGCTGTCACAGCCACAGTACAGCTTCAAAACTGGTTCCACTGCATCAACTGCAGCAAGAAGACAGAAGCAGGAGGTGTGTGTGTGTGTGTGTGTGTGTGGGTGTGTGTGTGTGTGTGTGTGTGTGTACACTTCTGCGCGCCTGCCTGTGTCTGTCAACGGCTGAATGACTGAGTACAGCAACAGCTGTGACAGACTGCTTGATCACAGATTCGCTGACATCTGACACACACACACATGCACACACACACACACACACACACACACACACACACACACACACTCTGAGCAGAGCCCTTTTCCTCCTCACCAAATTCTTCTCACTTTGCACCACTGATCTCAGCTCAGTGGTGTCAACATGACGCACCTGTGTGAGCGGCCCCCCTGCAGTGCAGCCCTCAGACCTAAAACCATTAACACACCGAGACCACAACACACTCGGCCTCGCTGCACGTCTGCTCTGCTTTCTGTCAAACTGTCTGTCTGTCTGTCTGTCTGACTGTCTGTCTGTCTGTCTGTCTCTCTGCCTGTCTGTCTTTTGGACTGTCGAGCTGCGTTCACACCGAGCATGTTTAGAGCGGCGTGTTCAAACTTTACTCTTTAACTTGGTTCATTTTGACAGGTGAGAACAGTGAAGGTCTGACGGAGGTCTGCATGACCTTTTAATGTAGAACTCCAACAAAACACAGTTTTAAAAACAGAATCGGTTTTATTGCCAAGTATGTTTTGCGCATACAAGGAATTTGACTTGGTGATTTGGTGCATCACAATAAACATAGGGGAAAAAAACAAGAATAAAAAGTACTGTAAAAGGCAAAGAATACAATAGAAAATTTCACACTAAAATGTATGAAAACATTATCAGAGATAAGAAAAATAATAATAACAACAAAATAAAAATAATATGTGCCATATGTGTGTGCAAGGGTGTGTGCAAAACCTTGCAATGTGTGGTTTAAATAATGTGCATTGTACAAAATATAGTCCAAAAATTGCAAAATCTCTATGCATTGCCTTCATTTTTAAAGTAACAACTTTGAGTAACAACTTCTCGAAGCTCCAAGGCGATCCAAACCAAATAACAGCACCAAGACCATCTGGAAACCAACCTCAGGAAACAACACACAACAGTTTCATGGGATTAAGGAGACGGACGGAGACTCATGCTAGCAAAACTAAAACTAGTCTCTCTTTCTATGTCTTCCCGTCTGCCGGCCTGCTTGTCTCTTCCGTCCTACCGACGGTTTCATTCATCCCCATTACCGAGGCTCCGTCCGGGGCAACGCCAGATAATATGACAAGGCATTAACAAAAGGGGCGCGAAGGTCGTTTCAAGGTGAAAGCACTCGGCGCTCCTTCCTCATCTGTCAGTTAGCGTTGAAAAGAACAGACGGCTCCTGTCATGTTCACATTATGTTGATGGGGGAGATCGCCAGTGCTTTGAAGAGAGTGTGTGTGTGTGTGTGTGTGTGTGTGTGTGTGTGTGTGTGTGTTTGTGCAAATGATTTGTCTATCAGCGAACCAATCATATGACACTGGCCGTAAAAAAAGTGTTTACTGATGAACAGATTCACACAAATAAGGGTCTCTGTCTGTGTGTAGGTGTGTGTGTGTGTGTGTGTGTGTGTGTGTGTGTGTGTGTGTGTGTGTGTGTGTTAACATGCAGGATGCAGTGTTTCCCCCGGCAAAGCGCTCCTCACTTTGACGAGAAAGGGGAAAACGAATCGGGACTCTGATCCCCCGTTGCTTCAGATAAGGCCCCGGCCGTACGCTGGCAGGGATAATCCTGCTTCCCCGTGTGTGTTTGTGTGTGTGTGTGTGTGATTTTGTGCAATATGTGTGTAGAATTTGTGCGAGTGAGAAAGTGTATCTATACATGTGTGTGTGTGTGTGTGTGTGTGTGTGTGTGTGTGTGTGTGTGTGTGTGTGTATGTATGTATGTCCCAAAACAGTGTGTGCTTACGTCAGCCATAAATACTGATAGAAAAAGCAAATAACAAGTTGCTCTAAGTGTATCCTTAATCTCTCTCTCTCCCTCTCTCTCTCTCTCTCTCTCTCTCTCTCTCTCTCACACACACACACACACACACACACACACACACACACACACACACCAGATGTTAATCACTGTTTATTACCCAGCAGAAACAGATCAGTAAGGCTGAGCTGGCTCTCTGTGTGTTTCCCTCCAGCTTGTTGCTCGGTCAAGGTCAACAGAACGGTTTCAGCTCGAGGCTACGGTAAACATCAACACGACGCAAATGGAAACATGTCCTCGGATGCTCGCTTTTCATTTTTCATTTTAACGTGGACCAATGAGAAACAGGCCCCTGACCCCCCAGTTAAAATACACACATACGTTGCCTTGAAAAAGCATCCAAACCTCTTGAACCCCTTGAACCCCTTGAACCCCTTGAACCCCCTGAACACCTTGAACCCCTAGAACCCCTAGAACCCCTTGAACCCCTAGAACCCCTTGAACACCTTGAACCCCTTGAACCCCTAGAACCCCTTGAACCCCTTGAACCCCTAGAACCCCTTGAACACCTTGAACCCCTTGAACCCCTAGAACCCCTTGAACCCCTTGAACACCTTGAACCCCTAGAACCCCTTGAACACCTTGGACCCCTTGAACCCCTAGAACCCCTTGAACACCTTGAACACCTTGAACACCTTGAACCCCTTGAACACCTTGAACACCTTGAACCCCTTGAACCCCTTGAACCCCCTGAACACCTTGAACCCCTAGAACCCCTTGAACCCCTTTAACACCTTGAACACCTTGAACCCCTTGAACACCTTGAACACATCAAAAGTCAAGGGGTTCGAGGGGTTCGGATACGTCTGCAAGGCGCTGTATGTGTACTAGATTAGATTTGAAACTTTAATGATCCCCGAGGTGAAGTCGGGCCACTGCAGTACTACGTAGTAACAGGATCCATTACAGAAGGTTGTAAATAAGAATAGAGCGATAGATGGACCGGTCCATGGATGAAGCATGCCGCAGTAGCGTGTACTGAAGGAGGCCTGTCATCTGACTACTGACCCTGGTTGCGTAACATGCTCAGGTAGAGAGGCGCAGATGCCACTGGGTTTCACATGACCATGACCCGGCACCAGGTTTACAACCCAGGAGGGATGGTGAAGGAGGAGTCGCTGACGTCACGATCTATACACATGATGAAGACTAGACAAGAGTTTACTGGACAACCTCGGACATTCGGTGACCGTGGGACAAGAAGTCTCTGGGGACATAGCGGGCACACTAGATATAGTATACGTATATATATATATATACACACACTATATACTATATACTAGATAGACACTAAATATTGGAATCCCTTAGGGAGACCCACACTCCATGGACATTTTCCCCAATACGGTCGCCATTTTTCATAGCGAGTATCAAATGCAGTTTCCCATACAGTGTTTTGTTTTTCTCTCTTTCTCTTCCTCCTTGTTGTTACGTGCCTCTTAAATTATAGTTATTATTATTATTATAAGTAATTATGGTAACACTTTATATTAAGGTACACATATTCACCATTAACTAGTTGCTTATTAGCATGCATATTAGCAGCCTATTAGCAACATACGTCACTAGCTAGCTAACGCTAACTAATCTTAGCTGATAGAAAACTTGACCTAGACCTAACGTTACATAATCACATTGTCACTTATTTTTCAGATTGATACTGGTGAAAAATAAGTGACGTGATTACGTAGGTCTAGGTCAAGTTTTCTATCAGCTAAGATTAGTTAGCGTTAGCTTGCTAGTGACGTACTACATTATTTAGGTGAATCAGAAACATACTAGCAGAGAGTGAGCAGATAGAAGTTTTCTATCAGCTAAGATTAGCTAGTTAATGTTAGCGTTAGCTAGCTAGTGACGTACTACATTATCCCCGTCTGGGACTTGAGGAGGTTACCTATTTGTAATTGGCTGGATGTTATATTTGCTTCAACTAGCAAATATGGCAGTATAATACGAGCCCTTAAACACACTCCCTCTTATAGGCTGGTCTCTCTAACCATTGGGACACATTTCTTGTGTTGTAAACGACATCCTCTGGATCAGACCAGAAGAGTGGAGGGCGGGTCAACTATGATGATGCTGCTTCCTGTTTCTCGCCCCTAGCCGACCATCTTTCCATCGATGTACTCTGTGATTCTTTACAACGATTCAATGTTATGTCACCTAGAGGAAATTATGAGAGTAGAGGGCAAAGGTCACTGTCAAAAGCAGCTGCTGTAGACTAATGTGTCAGTGTGTGTGTGTTGTTAAAACCCTGACTCAACAGCCCCGGCATCGACCTTCTGTCCCACATTACGGGACGTTCAGTCATGGCTCTGAGGTGGCAGCACATGAAGGGACTCCTGGTGGCGTGAAGGCCGCGGTGCTGCTGCTCTCCACCACCGTGACAAGCCGACCGATCCAATATTTTTGCAGCTGTGACCGCGACCAAGCAGTCTGGGAAAGGGTTTCGAATCGTTTTCGTGGGAACCCCAGTCGTGAAAACTTGCTTAACTCATAAAGTGATGATGAAAAGTAAACTGATCATTGGAGTTACACCCGCTACGAGAGAGAGTACTACCCAGTCAGAAACTTTCTAGAGCCACAGTCAGCGTACCCTACATTTAAAACACAGTCAGAAGAGACATGTCATGTGTTTTACTTCAGTATTTGTACCTCAACTGCGACATAAAACTCCATTTCCATGTTTCCCACCGTTCCTCGTCTCACCTCTGCTTCCATCAACCACGCTGAGGAAAGAGAAAGCTGTAAACAAGTCTCAAATTAACTCGTTCCCAGCGGGGTTGAACTCTGAGCACCTGACTGCCCGCAACTCATAACCCATCCTCCCCCCCTCTCCTCACCCTATAGCATCTTTTTTCAACCTGTATCCTCCCCCTTCTCCTCAATCTACACCGTTATCCTCACCCGCTACCCTCCTCCTTCCCTCAACCTATCGCCTGGTCCACTCTTCACCCTATACCCTCCTCCATATGCCCCCAACCCCTATGCTCCCTCTACCCTCCCGTCACCCTATACCCCGCCCCTCCCCCGTTACCGTACAGCGAGAGGGCGATACGCGACGCTAAGTGGAAAGAAAAATCGTACTTGCTGCTCGTAGATTTCCCCCTCCCTCTGCACCGGGTATTTTTAGATCGCCGGTACACAAAGTCTTGACATTTGTCAGGTACTCTTGTCGTGTCACAACGCTAGCCATGTTGTCCTTTACGTGTTCGTCTGTCTTTGCTGTAAATAGACTGTAGTATGTTACCAATTAAACGCTTTGAAGTTTTGCTTGCTGGCACAGCGAGGCGCTGGTAGCAAGTAGAAAGTACCCAGATGTGTGTATCGTCCTTTTCTTCGAGAACTTGGTGACTATAGTGTGTGATAAGGTCTACCAACACATGTTGCTTGTATTGCTTTCTTTGAATTAGCAAATAAACTCAGTTGGTCAGTCAAAATGGGAGCTGATCGCAACTAATCAACTCCTGACTTAAAGGAAAATTCCACTTTTCAGATACTCTTACACGGTTAAATATCATAGATTTGTTGTTTCCCTCAACCTGCCTCATCTACTTCCCAGAATGACACTCAACAACCCCCAGGGAAGTTTTCCAGAAGTGAGAGTGGAAAGAAAATTGCAAAAAAAGCCGTCAAAGAGGGCGTGTAGTGTTTCCCACACTACGTAAAGATGCTCTACTGCTGTTGCATTCTGGTCTACTGAGGCCGATGTCGGAGGAGAAATCGGTGTCTCTTCCTCCTCTACGATGGATTTCTCCCTGTGCGATGGCTGAATGCCGCTGCAAAACGTTGAGTCTAGAAAGAAGCCGCCCTTCGATTCTGAGGGACTGACACCAACACCTGAAGTTTGCCGTTGATATTTAAGATAGCTGACTCCCTATCCCACCTCTTTCTTTCTTTTTGTCCGATTCAAAAAGACAAGCCGTTCTTACCTTTACCCTCCTCCTCCTTCCTCCCTCCTCCTCCCCCATTCCCTCCCCCAATTCCTTTTCTCTGCTTCTAAATGCTAAGCACCTCCTGATCCTCTGTTATTAGCATCCATCTTTCCTCTTAACCCCTATACCCTCTCCCACTGGTTTAAATAGCAGGGCCAGCTGGCCACACGGCTAAATCCAGAACCCCTTCACCTGTGCACACTGCGGCTAGGGTTACTCACAGATAGGCTATCCTTACACACACACACACACACACTGTACATAACCTGACTAGACAGATTTGAGGCATCTCTTTTACACAAACACACATCATCCAAATATAAACTCCCATGCTGAACCCATTCAGGGCGGATTAGTGGGATTTGAAGGGCACTAAAACTGAACCCGAGTCCCGACTGTTCGGTTACTGCTGAACCAGCCGCCGTGGACTCAAACAGTTGCTTCAGTGTCTCAGGAAGGCTGGTTGCAGTCTTCACATTGGCCATGAGGTGGCAGCATGCACCACCTCAAAGAGGAACCCACCCTGTACTGCTGTGAAACTGACAATGTTCATTCCAAAGGTTTCCCAGCTACTAACTTAGACACAAAACAGACAGTTATATAAAAAATATCCTATTTCTGTGATTATGGACAGCCCAGTCTGAGAGAGAGAGAGAGAGAGAGAGAGAGAGAGAGAGAGAGAGAGAGAGAGAGAGAGAGAGAGCTATTCAGGGTCACTCCCATTTGTCACAGTACTTGCAGCATGAGGTCATGTTCTGTTGCAGAGAGGATCATTGGCCTGAGAAAGAGACGGACGAGACCGAGGGCAGCTCGGCTGTGTTTATTTTCATCCAGATGTATCGAGATTACAAAGCTGTTCTTCTTCTTCATCTTCATCTTTGTCTTAGCTCTTGTTTATTAGCTTCCCTTATCTGTCTCACTTGTTGAAATAAAGAGTAGGTAGATAACTTATTGTTCTTCTACCTCAGCACTGGTTCTGCTCTTAGACGCTTGTTGAGGAAGGAGATGCTCTTACGAGTTCTGGTGACTAGTAGTTCTCTACCTATGATGAATGCACTTATTGTAAGTCGCTTGGGTTAAAAGCTAAATGACTGTAATGTAATGTAATGCATCTCTTCTCCCATCTCTCAATGTGCTGTTATAATATGAACGAATGAACGAACCTCAGCGTCATTAGCAAAGTGTTTGGGTCGGGCTCGGCGCCAGCTTTGCCTTTTAACGGCCATTTGAAGAGCTGCACTTTACTGAAATATGGAGTGTGTACAATATTTCACCCTGAGTGGTTCGAGAGTGTGTGTGTGTGTGTGTGTGTGTGTGTGTGCGTGTGTGTGTGTAAGCAAGCCTGTGCCTGAGTGCTTGTGCACGTGGACGGCAGCATTCTGTGTTTAGAGTGAGGTAATGCGGGGGCAGTCCTGATATGTCAGCAATGTAAACGCTCCTAGCTCGCAGCCCTGCAGGGTCACTGGCTTATTGTCAAGACTACACACAAACTCTCTCTCTCTCTCTCTCTCCTCTCTCTCCCTCTCTCTCCCTCTCTCTCCCTCCTGGCTGAATTGCATTCTGAATGACCTTTTTAACTGTTACTGAGAATACAAAGGAATAACACACCATCATGTTCAATAGACAGATGCTTTCTGGTGGGATGTCAGTGTGGCTTCATACTAGTGATAACCTGGACATTTCAATGTTCCTGAATTTTCCTCCTGCCCCGTTTTGGAAATACGTATACGGCATTTAAGAATAGACGCCATTACACACTCTGATTTCCTAATTTCCACACCGATTTCACTCGTCACACCTCTTTCTGCCTGTCCACCACCCACAATAAACTACATACTGTCACTCACACACACACACACACATAGCTGCCATTACTCTCACATCACACACATACACCCAACAAACATACACACATTCAGACCCCCACCCCACGGCCCCTCTAATCTATCCCTCTCTTCCGGCATTTTTCTTTTTATCTCTCTCTCTTTTCTTTCTCTTCTCACTCTCTCTCCCTCTATTATTACGTATTAGGTATTTATTAATTTACAAAAAGAAAAAGAAAAATAATAATAATAATGAAATTAATAAGAGAATAAGAATACAGAAAATAATAAATACAATTTAAAAAAAATAACAGATGCCATTTAGTGTGTAGACGTGTTTAAATGATTATCGTTTGTAGTTGTCAGTTGATTCATGATTGATGCACAATAAAGCGTGCTTACACTCATACCAGCTTCTTCTACAACAATTTTGGCCAAGCAAAGGAAAAAAAAAAGGAAAAAACACTAGATCTTTGGATATCACTGATTATAGAAAAATGTGTTTCGCAGCTCCATGTAAGGTCGGGTGAGGAATAAGGTCTCCGGTTCAGACGAGCGTTTATAATCAATTTTGTACGGAGGAAATTATGTTGAGCTCTGAAACGGCAGAAAGTAAACAGGAGGAAGTAAGCTGTTACACACAGAGGTATGCACACACACTCCTGCCCGGCAACACACACATGAACACACACGAGATTAGATTGTCATGCAAACACACAATCTCTCTTCGTCCGTCTTCCTCCTCTTTACTAACACACTCTATTCCTCTCTTACCTGATGCTTTAGTCTGGCTTTTCATATTTCTCCCTCCTTGTCTTTCAGCCTGTTTTCATGTGAAGCCCATTGGGAGGGTTCGAGTCCCTGCAGTGCGTTAGCTGTGTATCACTCAGAAGGGTTCGAGACCCTCAGTGTGATTTGCAAATATTCTTTTAACGTGTTTTCATGTGAAGCACACTGAATCTTCCCTGTGTGTGAAATGTGCTGTATAAATAAAAGTTGCCTTGCCTCCATCTCTGGTCCCGTCCTCCTCCTGAAGAGAGTTGACAATATGATCCACGTAGAGGAACATTTGATAACTGGCTGCACATAGAAAATACATCTGCACTGGTTGGTCCTAGTGTGACTAATGCTGCTCAAGTGAATGTGTAAAAGCAGTGTTTGTCAACTTGTGGGTTGGGGACCAGGACAGAGATCACAAGACATCGTGACAAGAGTCACAGACGAGAAACTTAAACAGGCAAGTCATGTGTTGTGTAATATCCTACATGTGAAATAACTGGGTCCTGATGTGGGACGGGAGAAACTGGAATGGTGAATTGAGCAATAGCAACACTACATATGTTGCTCACGTGGCTGCAGAGTCAAGACCATACATTACAGGTTCAGCTGCACGTCGTGTTCACGTCATATCAAATTCACTGTAAATATGAGTTGCCGTAGGCTCTGATATCTCCCACTTGGAAACATGCATCCTGGATGATCTGAGCAAAAACACACAACCTCCATGTGTAAATGCACCAAAGACAAAGACGATCCGATCACCCAGACCACCTCAACACCTCAACGAAATGGAAATGCACATGTAGCACCAATGTAAATGGAAGTC
The DNA here is from genome assembly GCA_034670405.1 of Hoplostethus atlanticus. Taxonomy (NCBI): domain Eukaryota; kingdom Metazoa; phylum Chordata; class Actinopteri; order Trachichthyiformes; family Trachichthyidae; genus Hoplostethus; species Hoplostethus atlanticus. The sequence continues at coordinate 1,141,772 of JAXDDX010000098.1, forward strand.
AACTTTTACAGGCAGCTGGGATAGTAAGATGGATTGGATGGATGAGGAACACACACATTCAGACTTTACTGGACTCAGCTGGGACGTCCTGGAGAAACCTAGAGGACAAACTGTCACTTACCATTTTTCCTGTCCCTTATTGGCAGCAGGTTGGGGGCGGCCTGCAGGGACAGCTCTTGCAGCTCATTGGCCACGGCCTCACTCTGAGGGCTGGGGGCGGTGCCATCCGTACCTGGTCCCTCTTCTAACTGGATCTCCATGGTTACCGAGGAGAGAAAGTGAGGCTCGCAGACAGACCTGGGGAGCGAACAAACATGGAGGGTCAGAGAGAAGACATGAGTAGTCAAGGAGGAACGTTAGATCATCTGGGGGGGGTGTCTCCAACAATTCAAACATAACCTTTCTTACATCACACCTTAGTTCTCCTATCACACACATCTCTCCCTCCATCTCTCCCTCTATGGACCTCTCATCTATGTACACAGGCCATCTCTGTACTTGCATGGCATAGCGAACTCGATGCTACACGTCTCTCTCTCTCTGTCTGTTAGCATTAGAAAGGTATTAACTCTTCTTTCACAGTCTGTTGATAGTAGAGACTGCCAGATATGTGAAGGTTGGGATGGCTAGCGTCATCGCGGGCTGACAGAAACACAAAACGTACTTAGATTCAGTTCAGCAAAGATGTTGAAGTGCAGAAATGAGAATCAGAAATCTGCAACTTTTCTTTTCCACTCATTCACACACTTCTGAAAACTCATCTTTTCAAACATTGGCTTCAAAATTACTTTATGTTTTTATTGTTATTACTCATTCTTGAACCGCAGCACCGACTGGAACAGGGCCCAGGAATGAACTACAGGAATCACTGTCTGTGAGTGCGTACCCCATAGCATGTAGCATGTCTGCTCCACTTCATCTGTACTCACTCTTCGTATCTGCCCCCTGAAGTGAATCCGCCCCGGTCACCCTAGCCTCCTGCCCCTTCTATCTTCCCCTCCATCTCCCTCTCCAACCCCCGCTCTCTCTGTCTTGAATGACTCATCCCCAGTTATACGAGCCTGTAGTTAACGGTGAAGACATAACAGCGGTAACGGACACTCCCGTGTCCCTAGCCCCAATAATGGCCCTGCCGCTAGCCCCGTCGTCGTGGCAACCCGCCATAAACAGGGAGAGTTGTTGGAACGCCCGGGGAGCCGCTGAGCCGCTACTGTAGAACACAACGCCGCAACACTCTCCATGGCAACGGCTTACATAACCAATCACTGGCAACCCGGAGAAGAAAGGTGTGTGTGTGTGTGTGTGTGTGTGTGAGGAAGAAACACACACACACACACACTCTGCATTTACTGGTAGCAATGGGGATGTGAGTAGCAATACAGTATACTTGTTATTGATACACTGACCCATATGTTGCAATCGCCCCATGATGCTATTTTGTTCTTGGAAGTGTGAAAAAACAACAGAATTTCACCTCCACTCCTTTCAGCACAGGAGGTTTGAATTCCTGCGTTTGAAAGTCTACAACAAAATCCCTCTCCTTTCAGTCTCCGTTGAGCAGCAGACCATATTTGGCAGGTCAGGGTCTTTTCACACCAGCACCACTTTTCCACTGCGTACCGAGTACTGAGCATTACAGCTGGAGAATACTGAGGTCCATTCCAGTCCATTACTTTGACTGAACAGAATGACGTGAGATCAGAATGAATGATTGACCTACAACCCATTGTTTCAGATGTTAGTATTTGGTATCAATACCCCAAGTTATTGGCCCAATATCTACGACCAGTATCAGAGTCTGTGCACACCTCCATCACACTATGACGAGTCATCATACCAGATACATCAAGACTGATCCCTCTTGTATTAGTGTCATGTGTAGTGGTAGTAGAGGTAGTAGTATAAGTTATCAGGCCACTGCTGCCCTGTGGGACAGGTGAGGAGATCGAACCAGCGGGCTGCCATCGTCATGCTCTACATCCTCCTGCCTCCCCCAGGTCTCTGGGTATCGTGACGTGGTGGCGGTAACCCGACGCCTGCCACAGATTAACACAGTAACCACAATCAGAGCAGACGACTCTCCTCCCCCTCCCTCCCTCCCTCTTCTCCTCTGTCATTCACTCTATCGTCTTCTGATATAACATCCAGCAGCATCGTACAGCATCGTCAGTGCAGTACACTTTAAGTATGGGTGATCCCAGTAGAAATGAAGGTCCAGACCAGAAGTCAGGATCTATGAAGCTGCAAATCATTGAACTTGATTATGGATACTGATGGATAAACTGGGACGGAGGCGGACAAAATACGGATCCATATAACCTTGTGTTCTGGAAAAGCAAGGGGAGATTTTCATGCATTCCAGTACAGCCAGTAGCTGAAGCGGTGTGGTGGGATGGGGTGTGGTTTCACTGCAGGAACCATTAGGTTAAAACATGACCTTTGACCCGTGACGAGTAACCTTCAGTTAGCGGCCTCACACACCGTCACACCACTTGAAGAGAAACAAAAAAATATATATATATAATTTCGCCTTCCTGAAACGGGCCCAGGCAGGTTTGTGATAATGTGCCATGTCTGCTGCCATGGCAACCGATCTCAGGCCCCTGGATTCTCCCCCAGGTACACTGAAGCCTGCTGGTCCTCCTCCTCCTCCTCCTCCTCCTCCTCTTCTCCTCCCTCCTCTCGGCCCAGAAACACACTGCTGCCTGCCCGAGATTCTTGCACTAAAAGTAGCACCTCTGTTTCTGGAAACCCAGAGAGTGAAACGCTCTGAAGAAAAGCTTGTAAATGACTAAAGCAAGCAAGCAAAGTGCGGTGCTGCAGACTATCGCCTTCCTGCCTGGCATACCCTGAACAGAGGGATCGATGAAGGTGTGCAAGGAATGAATTGAGATCTAAAGCATTCATACCTTTGGAGAAAGTCATTTTGGCGTAAATTTTTCACAGACTGCAGCCAGAACCCAAACAGTGTGAGAAACCCCCTTTCACAACATCCCGAGTATTTCATTCTCTACAGTGTGTGTGTTATGTTGTAGGAACTCGAGAAGGCTTTCGGCAACATGAAACTGTCATCAACTGTCATGTTACCCCAAAATACTTTTTGCGGGGACATTTTAATGTTCCCATGACCCACCTTCACGGTCCAGACTGTTATAGTGATGCTTGGCTCGGGGACAAATAGTTGACATTTCTTAAAACAAGACAGCGACCGTTTGCTCTCTGTAGTCCTGCGGTGAGGGAATGTAACGGCGCTCCGTCGGGGTGAGACGGGCTGACTCGGGTTGTTCTGTGGGTGATGTGTAACGTGTAATGTGCTTCAGTCACAGCCCAAACCCAGAGACATCTGTTGAAGCATCTCTAGTAAATGCAGAGACAACCGGCCACTGATCTGAGGCAATAGTGGCTTATATTTATTATTGGAAATGAAATCAATGCTGAAGATTTATCTTGTACTAAATCAAACACAGCTCTGGTACTCTGCCCTGGACTGGACCGATGCCAGCAACTACCAGAATATCACGGAGTCGGAGTAGTCCCCTGAGCCTGGAAGCTGTCGGACACAGAGCCAGTTTTGCAATTTTCGGACTTGGTTAAGGTGAGGAATTGGATTGGGAGAGCTGCTGGTTCCAGCTCAGTGCCCAGGGGAAACGTTTTCCATGGTTTCATAAAAAAGTTGAGTTATGGTTATAGTTAAGTTTAGTTATGGACCCCAATAAGAATTTTTTTTTTTTCAAGCTCATTGCTGCTCTCATCCTTTCTGGGCCCAGTGGGAGCAAGTCTGTGACTCATTTGGATTCCCTGCCCATAGTTCAATAAAAGCTGACCTTCGCCGTGTCATGTGGCTGATTTCCTAACAGCTGGTCCCGGTGACATCAACACGGCATCGTCATAAAGATCTGCCAATCATATTCTAAGGTACATCTATAAGAAGCATCATGGTGGGAGGGGCAATATCGGCTCCATTTAGCTCCACAACATCCCAATGTATTCAATGCCGATTATTCAGGAAACATATCAAAGCCTTCCATCGTTTTGTTAGAAAAATAGAAAATGACCAAAGAATTATAGCCAGGAAAATAATCACAACCTACAAAATAGTCTCTATGAAATTAGAAATCCATCAAGAATGATGAAGAATGAAGTCTACTTTAACAAAACAACAACCTGTGCGTACCTGATCTTTACTTTCTGTCAAACAGGTTCCCAGGGATTCCCATGTCACCGGATCCACTCTCACACTGAAAAGAAGACAACAGGAGAGAGAGACAGAGGGGGAGAAAGAGAGAGATTGCATTGTTAAATCTCTGTATAGGAGAGATCGTCTGGTTTCTAATCACATCCAATATTGTTTCCTTCCGGCGTTGTAATTCTCAAGTGAAATCAGATACAAGACCGATAAGTGATAAGATCCACACATGATACTCTAATGAACACGCCAGGGGATCTGCTGGTTCAGATCCCCGGACTAGCTGGGGAAATCTGGGCAGGGAAAGTGAATGAGCAACACTGTCCCGCCCCTCACCGGTCACCATCGAGGTACCCCCCCCACCCCTGAACGAGCACTTCACCCCCAATCGCAGGCAAGAAGCCTGTGGTCGCTCCCAGGTGTGACTGTGTGCAGGGTGTTATTGAGAAAGAGGACACATGCCCAGCAGCTTGTGGTCCTAATCCAATCTGCCTTAATACATAACAATGATGATATTGAGAAAAGAGAATAAAGCTTTGAGGGTCGACGCAAATCAGGTCAGGTTATCTGTCAGCATGTGAAACCAATAGAATGTGATTTATTAAGCCTCCTTCAAATAATCTGTTAATATCAGAGATAGTACGACACAGAGTATTGTGTTGTCACCTTGTTGTTTCAGCACCATGTCGTAAATTCTGAGCAGTATTTAAGTTTCTTTTTATTATTATGATTGATTGTGATTTTTTCCTAACCTACCTTGGCTTCTTTACTTCATAAGGGCTTTATACTTCATCTATGGCTTCATGATGACATCCCCGCTTAAGATATTTTTAATGTCAACAAATGAAATCAAATGTGATGGACAGGTTTGTGTTTTGACAGATCCGACAGGGAGGTGAAATTCAAACTCAGAAGTCAGGAAATGTGTTGTTCTTGTTTCCCAGGGTATCAGCTACTGCTCCACTTTGTACTGAGGGCTTTATTCATGCTAATCTGACCCAGTTTTACTGTGAGTGTACGAGAGAGAGAGACAGAGAGAGAGAGACAAAGAGAAAGACACACACACACCCTCTCTCTCTCTCTCTCTCTCTTATACACACACCCACACACATACACACATCAGTCCATGGACAGACTCACTTCCATGGAACTTGTGTGAGGTCTGCAGCCAGGACAGCATCACAGTAATCCTCTTGCCACTAACGTACTGCTGCTATTTCACCATGCTTGTACCACACAGAGAGAAAATGACCATGCAACTACTTCTGAGAATAATGTTCAGGTGCAAAAACCATAATGCATTGCATGCATTGTGTGGGTTTATGTATGAAACCACTACAGGCTGGGCCAGTGGTTCCCAATGTGGGGTCTGGGGAGCCCCAGGGGTCCTTGGGAGAGTTTCTGGGAGTCCCCAACAAAAACAGGAATTTTACTATTTATTATTATTACTATATATCTACTATTATTTTACTATTTTTTGACTCACCAGGGTTTAGCACAATGAGGCAATGTATAAAAATAGCTGTTATGATCATAGTTGTCACTGCCTCCTCCCACCTGCACTGTAAAGTTATCCACTTCTGCACCAAATCATATCTAAGGACTAACATCCTCTCAGATGGAGTTCCTTGGGATACAGTCTCATCAAATTGTGCTCCGTGGTCTAGTACATGTCTGTTTGGTGGTCCTTCACTTGAAAAAGTTTGGGACCCCTTGGGCTCGGTAATAGTTTACAGCAGCAGTCAAGATGGGTTGGTAGTTGTAGCAGTGCGATACAAACACTAGTAATAAACAACATGGTAATTACACCGGCATTACGTAACCCAGCATGCAGGAGGGTGAGTTGGGAGCTGTAATGCAAGTACGTACCTTGGTGTTATCTTGATGCGCTTATGGTGCCCAAATCAATGTCCATGTCAAAAGAATGACAACTAAAAGACAAGTGTGAATCCTAGCTAGCCTAGCTAGGCTAAACGACAAGTACAGCTTGTTTGACAGACCAGTGTCAAACCCAACAGAATGAAAAAATACAACTTCCTATTTCACCTTTCAAAATAAGACGCGTTATGGTGAACATAATACAAAGGACACGTTGCGAAGTTTTACAGTACTTTTGTTTTGAAGGAAAATCGCGTACCTTTCCGGTACTAGTCTTACTGTCCGTGGCTAGCTTGACTTAGCTGTTTTGACAGTCCGCTCCCTCGGGCTGCAGTCACGCCTCCTCACGACGAAGACAGTCTGCACTCGCTGAACTTATGGTGCGAGCAAAACCGGTTACTATTAACGTAGTGACGTCTTCGATTGTAAATGTGTATTCTTCTTCGATAACGCGAATAACTGATGTTTAGTAATTCGATTACTCTAAAGTTTGCGAGCTAGCAAGCTTGAAATGAACAGTTTGCACGACTCCAGCCGTGCTGCTGATGCTGCTTAGGTCTGTCGCATCCGAGGGTCAAAAAGTTGCGCACGTCACCCTGTACCGGATAGCCCGGGATGGTGGAGTTTAGGCGGTGCCGTGAATTTCAACAAGTCCAATCTTCGTCCTTTTGGTTCACTCCCGGTAGTACAGGGCGTTCACACTGATGACAAACATGACCTAGAAACACACCTGGATATGCCAATATGATTTTATTCTACACTACCAAGTCAGACATTTCACAATTCACAACCGTCATCTGGTCAATTATAGAACAGCCAAGTATAATTTCATAATAATAAAATATAATAATTTTATCTTTCTGTTCCTTATGCAGTTCATGTGAAAAAAAATGTTTTACTGTACTTTACTGGGAATGTAACAGCAGTCCAACAATACTTTGGCCTAATTTCTGTTTTGTTTTGTTCTGTGTAATGTTTGGAGTAGCTTCACTCTTACTCATAAGGATGTTATATTTATAACATTGTCCTCAGGTTGTGACTGTACTTCTATCATCGTAATCACCAAACTCAACATACTAAACTTTAAATAACGAAATTGATATATACTCTGACTCTTAACACTCAACAAACTATCGCACCCTACAAAAAGCTTTCAATAGATATCTCAAATGTGCTGCATGTAATCACCCTGATGTAGTATCTCCTAATTGTATCATTCCCAATTTATTTCTTGTTTCTTCATTTATCTTCACCCTTTTAAAATGATTATATCCTTGTTCCCTGACCAACTCTCACTCTTACCGTATTACACATCAATGCCCACATAAGAATAAGCATTACTTGTTATTTCAGTGACAAAAATCTACTAAATATAATTTGAGAGTAGCCCACAAAAATGGAAAACACCCAGCGGATTATTTGACAGGGGTGTGGGAGAATTTTACTCTTAAGCCACCTGCTGGACATCAGGGGTACTGCAGCCAGGTGAACTCCAGCGCCAGTCCCTGGTGACAAGCAGAGGTATATTTTTAAGATTACTTTTGATTTTTTCCTCCATAATTTGACAGCTGACAGTCGAGACAGATAGGAAATATTACAGAGAAAGAAAGGGACGACATAGGACAAAAGGTCCCACGGCAGATTTAACCCCTGAATTTATCTGAATTTATCTTAAAATTGCACGGGTCACTTGACACCACTACTCAGCACATTCTGCTATTATTTTTATGATGGTTGTATTTTATGTCATGTCTTCTGTTTTTTTGCACCTTGGTCCTATGAGGAACGACATTTCGTTTTGGCCGTACATGCTACATGTATGGCTGAAATGACAAACTCTACTTGACTTGACTAAAAGAAGATCACTACTCTCACAAATCAAACATTTATTACCATCATGTAGTCTTTTCTACATTGAACGGGTAAAACAGAAAACATTTCCTTATTTTGTACACATTATTTACACTATGTAGTTCAATCACAGCAGGGTGTATAAAACAGTTTGAGCTCTATTCTGTCATCTTTTCATCCCTTTCTTCCTCCTCCTGGACATCTTTATCCATTTCATCTTCCTCTTCCTCTTCCTCCTCATCATCGTCGTCGTCGTCAAAGTACTTTTCCTCTGCATCTCTGCTCACTATGTCCAAGTTGTCATAATCTGGGTTCTCATCCACCTCACTGCAAGACAGACAGACAGACAGACAGACAGACACACCTTTAAAAACAAACTTCAACAATATATTTGATTTGAAGAGTGAGAGGCTTTACAAATAGATGACTGTATCCACTTTCTCACTTTTTTTCTATTTATTTCATTACTTTTTGCAATGTATTGTTGTTTTGCTGCACTCACAGGAAGCAGAAGTTCACCTGACAGAACAACACACCCTCCATACACCCATTTGCGGCTGACCTGTAGTTGAAGTCCTTGTCTTTGCCATCTAGGAAGCGCTGGTGCATCTGGCTGATGAACTCCTCCCTGAGCAGAGCCTTCTCCTCTGGGGTGGCCTCCGACTCCTCCTCTACTCTATCATCTACCATAAGAGAGAGAGAGAGAGATACTTGATGAATGACACTGACAGAATGAGGAGGGAGGGAGGGAGGGGGGAGGGAGGGAGAGTGAGATTCGGGGGAGAAACCGTACCGTAGTTTTTTAATATTTTGTTTTTAGGCCTTTGTATTTTGTACATTCTTGTGATACTGTTATGCTGCTGCAATGGATCATACAATGGATCAAGCTTGTAATTCATCATGAAGTGCAAATGAATTACATACACACACACACACACACACACACACACCATTGTCTTCCTCATCCTCTTCTTCTTCCTCCTGCGCGCAATCCTCTTGCTCCTGCTCCTCCTGCAGGCGGTTCTGGATGAGACGCTCCTGGTAGGAGTCGAGGAGGATGTGGGCGAGCCCTCCTGTGCCTCCCTCTGGGCCTCCTTGTGCACCCAGCATGGCCTCCTGGGAGCGCTCTAGCACCTACGGTGTAAATGAAAAGAGATTTCATCTATTGGGTAAAAGCAAACACAAACTTGTAACTGAAAATAAAATAATAAAAACTACATGGCGACGCCGGTACTGCATCGTCTCTCACCTCCTCGTCGGTCAGGTACTGGCCGATATACTGCTCATACAGCAGCGGCTCCCTCACCCTCATCTGCTCCTCGCTGAAGTACTGACCCTCTGGGAGAGAGGAGGCACAGAGGGATGGAGGGAGTAATGCATACATGTTCCTGTTCATATATAGTACAAACTACAACCCACAAGTTACATACATCACTAGTTACAGCCATTTTGGAAAAGCAAAACACTACTCATGGTTGTGTGTTAGTTATTTTAGAAGAGCTCAGAGGCAAAACACAAGGCAGAATGTGGCTTATTTCTTAAATCCACAGCCTAAATGGGAGTGAGTCCTTGTCTGCATAGCGCCCTCACCCTTCTGCAGGGCCCTGAGGGCGGCGTAGCGCTGGTTTCGGACCCTGGTCCTGTCGGTGCGTCCGGCAGCTCGTCTCTGTATCACTCTGCTGTAGTGCTGGGCCCGTGGGTCGGAGCTGAGGTGGGAAAACACGGCTAGATGCTGGGGCTTCAGGGAGGCCTGGACACGGGGAGGGCAGATAATGACACCAACCTATAAGTGTAGTTATCCAAGATGAGATGGGCTAGAGGTGGAGTGTAACTAGTTAAAACTACACTACCTATTGTACTTGCTACTTTTCAGAGTATTTTTTTAAAGATCAATATTTTTACTTGCCTGAGCAACTTCTGTGAGCAATTTTCCAGGCAAGGACTCAAACCCTGACTTCACTCAACTTTAACCCACTACACGTGTGAAATATTAAATAAAAAAATATTTAAAATTAAATATTAGATAAATGAGATGGTCGTTATTACAGAGAGAGAAAAAACACTTTTCATGACCTGATAAATATCCTGTACTCTTTGGACGGTATTGCTTTAAGGGCTTTGTGAATTTCCAAAAGGGCTACAGAAGCATCTCTAAAGACTTGGGTCTCCATCAGTCGACAGTCAAGCAGATCAACTGAACAAATGGAAGAAATTCAGGTTGCTACTCTCCCTAAGAGTAACTACAGGAAACACACCAGTTACTGAACTATAGTGTTTACTTGTTGTTAGAATTTGGATCCGATTACATTTTGGAAACAATTCATTCACATATTGTTTTCCTCACAACTGTATGTTGTACATCATCAGTGTCCGTCAGAAACACCTGAACCGAGCCCTACCTGGTACCTCTCCAGGAACACCAGTGGCCTGCTCCTGTACTGCTGCAGTAGCTCCTCTCTGCGCTGATCTAGGGTCAGCTCAGCCTCTCCGATCTGCTGGCTCTTTACTAGACTCCCACTCAAAGCCACTGCCTCCACCATGGCTCTCACACTGCTGGACACAACCTGGAGGTCACGACACAAAACAAATGTAGGAAATAGGAGGGGGCGAGACGGTGAAACACAAACCTCTTGTCCCAAACTCTGAAACAAAAAAATACATTTCTGAACCTAGGGGTAGAAGATAAACAGCGTGTTTGTCTTACCTGGTTGTCCTGCAACGTCTCATTGGTCTTTGTAACGTTAACTTTGTAACTCAACTCGTATCCAAGTAATCGCGCGCGCGGCTCCTCTGGTGGGCAGACCGGCGCGTGGTTCTCGTCTCCACTGTCGCACGCAGTCGGTTGTGTTTTCGCTGGAGGATCGATCTCGCCCCACATGATTACGCCAAAGTTTACTAGCTAACGTTACCGGGGAAGCTAGCTGAAGTAAAGTTAGCTAACAACAGCTAACGTCCGTTGCCAGTTCAGATGACAACGTAACGGTAACTTGTATCAAATCACAGGTGTCGGGGAGAAATAACGACTTTGCTAGATATGGTGCGCGTGCTCAATTTAACGTTCGCGCTATCAAATGAAAACAAAACGAAACGCGAGAATAAAAAACACACATTTTAGGTAACGTAGTTTTCAAATTAGGCAACCATGTTGGTCCGTCACTGTTATTGTTCCCCCTTTCCTTTCCCAGTAGTGATGCTCGATTCTCAAACGAATCGTTCAAAAGAACCGTTTCAATTCAGTGAGTCGGTTGGGTGAGTGGGTCACACGCAACTGAATCGATTCGACGTGTTGAATGTGTTGTGATTGTCCCTACAGTAAAGTATTCTGCTCAGGTACTCTAAACCTTTTCAAAAGGAAAGAAGGTAATATATTTTCACTTTCCAATGAACTGATAATCTGTGGTCCTAAATCCACAGCAGGGTCTCACTTCTGATGCTTTTGGCCTCTCTCAGGGTCTCACTTTTGATGCTTTTAAATGCTACTTATGTAGGTATATAGATGTATTAAAGTTACTAACTCTAAAATTACTAACCCCAAAATCTGCAACCTTTTGTCTTTTTGTTTTTAACTTTTTTTTAACTAGGACTTCTGAAAGTGCTTTGTTTCTGCTTTGTTCGTTATTGTAAACTTGTTGTTTCCAGTATACTTGTTTGAGCCTACTGTGTGTGAAGAGTGCTTTGAAAGTATATATGAGTAATTATTTCTTAATTGATTCAGACTAATAGGATGTCACACTCTTTTCTGTCCAGGAGCTTTGTGCCCCTGAAGGATCATGGTTAACCGGGTGACCTAGTTCTGTTGAATGAAAACAAAGGTAAGAATATTTACCTGTTTGAAAAATGAGGCCCAGACCCGACTGTCTTTGCTTCCACTTGCATAGAGCATATTTAATTTAAAAAGAATAGCAATACATATACAGTAGACAAGGTCAGTTCCATGGTACGGTACAGTACACACAATCACAATGATAAATTCCCTTTTTAAATATGATACATTGTATCTCGGCATCGTTAATCCTTCCATTATCATCAGCGCAAAACTCTCATTTTTTTCGTTTATCTCAAACTAATAATGCAACAACTGATTCAAGTCAACGTCGTGAGACATGAATTGTGCAAATACATGTACAAACATAACAAAAGGTCAAAATGATAAGAGGTCAAATCCTTTTAAGACCAATAAGCCACATGTCAGTATCTTCCTGGAATGTCAGTCTCCACTTCAGTGTTTTTTCTTTCCCCCCCACACACACTTGTGACCTGTAATATTTCGTCACCTATCAAACAACGCACTTCAAACCAGGCAAATTGTTATCAAAGCGGATTAATTTACTGACCGAGTAATAATAAATACATTCATCTCACTTCTATGTAGGCAGAGTGAGCTTTTGAGAGAAGGAATGTCACTTTCACATGTACACACTGGAGTGAGTTAACAATCTGATTGCTACTTTATCACAGATTAAGACACTGACCTTTTATACAGGGAAGAAAGCAGAGAGACTGAGAATATGTTCGCAGGGCCGCTCAGTTAGAGACTATTATTTTGATACAGCAACTCATAGGAGACATTCCTACAGCAGACAGACGTCTTCCTGCACGTTCTTCAGATAGAAACAAGGCTTTGACAATGCCAAACAGAAGTAGTACATCCAAACGCAAGAGGAACAAACGCTGCCGTGATCGTTTTCCACAGGACAAGGCATGTATTTGTAGGCGGAGGATTCTCTTGAGCACAATCTATTAGTTAGGCCCTTTTTACTTAATTTCCTAAGACCCAAGAATAAAGATCTACTGTTAAACTCACAGCATGGAAGGAGAAGCTCGGCGTTGAAGATGACACGTAAGCTTGTCCACAGCTGTAGTAGTGCCCTACACCATAACAAACCATCTCTTGGTTTAACGTTTAAGAAATGTAGCACTGTTGTAGGATAGTCTGGATGAGTTCAGGGATGGTGTGTTGTCTTACTTTCTGTCTCTCACACTCACTCACTCACACACACACACACACACACTCACACAATGCATAGCTGCAGGAAAACAGACCATGTGTACAAAAACACATCAAAGTCATTGCAATCTTGCTGTGGTAGGTTCCCATCAATCACATGCAGTCTAGTAAGACTCGCGTTCAAGTCAAGACGTCCCATTTTGCTGCAGCGTTCGAAGATGATCGTTGTCACAGATAAAAGAAACAAAACAAATGATTTCAGCGCTAGTGCCAAACATATTTCTGAATAGGTCCCATGTAAACTATAATGGCTGGATATCCATGACATGATCTGACCAGTCTGCTGAAACCCTTCTTTTCAGACTGGACTAAATGTACTGTTAGAATAGATCTTCAATTAGGACGATCCTCACATGTTTGCTACAAGCTCTACGCTTTCTCAATATCATGCATTTCTGGAAATTGTACTTTGTGCATGCATTCGTTAATGTGCCCAAAACAGTCTAAAGATTTCTTAACGAGTTAAGTGGATGGAGTACCATGTATACATTACATTATTTACATCTGGCAACAACACTAAGCGGCTTGTAAGGACGACCAGGCGTTTTGTAGAGGGCAATATTAAGAGAAAAAAAACTGAATTTTGTTAAGATAAGGCGCAAAGGTGTGCAACTATTTCATAACTGTATCAAATGGGGTGGTTCATTCTCTTGTGGCTAGTGATGGTCGCAACTGAGCAAAATGTCTGGGAAACACAACAATCAAAGTGATAAAACAAAATTATAAATAACACAAAAGACGAGCTGCACACACACAGCAGTGCACACACAAATAAACCCTGTCCGTCACGCGCGATGCAGTGTAGTACGTAGTAGTTTTCATGGGGTCGTCGTCTTGTCGACCTCACTAAAAAAGGTGCAGCAGTAACGGTCTGTTACGTGGGATAGCGGACGCCTCAGTCTCCACTTGTTCTAATCCTAACTTCCCTACTTGTTTGTACGTAAGACTGGCATGAACGAGCCAACAAAGACACACCAGAATGATACGGGGGAGAAACGTTGATGTTTGGGAGGGCTGGTCCAGTGTCAGTCGAGTCACGGCAGAGGTAAAAATGGAGCCATGGGACGGCCAGAGGACCACACTCTGCTCCAGCACTGCACAGGAGTGCTGTGTGTCCTTGTGTGTGTGTTGTACGACTGAGGCAAATCCATGTACACACCTCCACACACACACACAGTGGAAAATGGACATTGGATGGACGGACTCCTCATTTCCTCCCGCCCTCCGTGCAGTGCTGGAACTGGGCAAAGCTGAGGAACACTTGCTCAAGGGATATCTGGCTCACGCAGTAGTCTTCGATACAGTACTTCTCTTTGGCTGCCTCCAGAGTGCCGAACACCTGAGCAGGAGTGGAGGAGAGGATGGAGAGAATATTGTTGCCAAGGTCAGAATTGAAGAAATGTGTTGAGGCTAATATAAATGTTATAACTGGGTAGTTGACGTCATTATGTACCAGTTAAGTCAGCAGGGACACTCCTCTAGAGGGCGATCTAACACAGCACGAGTGAAGGGATGACATGCATTTCTTTGCAAAGCATTCAGTAAATGAGGAGATTTGTATCTGTAGATCAGTTACCTGTGCCCAGCTGAGAGTTTTGTCAGTCAGGTGGTAGTGCACCATACCCTGGTGCTCATCTTTCAGTAGACTTCCTGTGGTGACAGAAAGATCACACAGTAAGGGATCGTCCTAACTTCAACAGACCTTTATTCTGGATCCTGCACTGAAACACAGATAGATGTTTGAGTTGGGTTATCCTGCTGTGTGGTTCTGACCTGGGAAGGTGCTTTCAATGAAGTCTTTAAACAGCTGCAGGTCACTGTCCTCCAACTCTGCCTCCACGTGTACTTTAGCCAGCAGGGTGTAGCCGCTGCCAAACTTGCTCTTCAGGTGTTGGGGACTGCCGAGACACTTGAACTGACCATTGACCATCACAGCCAGCCTGGTGCACAGGGCCTCGCACTCCTCCATACTGGTGGGTGGGGGGAACAGGCCAGGAGGATAGAGGGATGGATGAAATGGGAAACGGAGAAAGATGCAACCTCTGTAAACTGAATCGGTTTCACAGGAAACTGAAGCACAGCTGTAGACTAAATATATAGGTGTGTATATATAAAGCTAACCTATGAGAAGTTATGATTATGGCCTTCCCAGACTCGCGTGTGCGTGTAACAGCGTCCCACAGCAGCCGCCTGGCCACGGGGTCCATCCCAGTAGAAGGTTCATCCAGGAAGATGACCGGAGGCCCACCAATCAGAGCCATGCCTGCACTCAGCTTCCGCTTGTTACCCCCGCTGCATATTTTTTGGTTTATATATTATACACACACACTTGACATCTAAATCCAAATAAGTGCATATGGCCAAGTAAGAGTAAGAAATGTCTCTGATTTCTCCCTGCATGCACACCCTGCCTACCTGTAGCTGCGGACCAGTTTATCGGCGTGAGGCTCCAGCAGCAGCGACCTCAGGACGTTCTCCACACAGCCGGACACGTACTTCTCCGGTATTCCTCGGAGTCTGGCGTACATGCTCAGAGTCTCTCTTCCCGTCATGTGGTCCAGCAAAGCGTCAAACTGGGGACAGTAGCCAATGCGCTGCTGCACCTGCAAGGCGGAGATAATCGTAGCGTGAATGGGTTTTCGTGAAAGGAGGAAAAAAAAAGATCAATCACTTCAAGTCTTTTGGGTCTTTAAGGTCCATAACTGAGACGATGCTAGTGCTGCGCTGCAATGCAAACAGACTGGAGTGAACCAAGTCTTGTAATTGACTTCTTCTATCTCCCTTACCTTCTTGATGTCCCTCAGGATGCTGTATCCGTCAATGTAGGCATCCCCGGAGGTAACACTCTCATCCCCGGTCAGCATCTTGAAAGTAGTGGTCTTCCCCGCTCCGTTGAAGCCAAGGAGGCCGAAACACTCCCCTTTCCCCACGGCTAGCGACAGCCTGTCCACAGCCAGGAGATTGGCACCGCTGCTGTACACCTGAGAAACGGAGATAAGGGATGATCCATACCACCTCTTCATATCTCACCGAAACACACGGCATCGTCAGTCAGTTTGAGCACTGAGGCACTCCATCTCACAGGCGCACACACACACTTCATGTAACGTCAAAACATGCAGTCACATGCAAGGAAAAAGTCCTGCACTGGGTACCTTGCTGAGTTCCTGCAGTATGAGGGGGCTGCCGACCATGGACTCGACCATCGGCTGACACTCCAGAACCCTCTTCCTCTCTTCGGCCACATCCCTGTCCTCTGGAAGCAGCGCCGCATCCTCTATCAGAGGAAGCTAATGTGCAAGCGTGCGCACACACACACACACACACACACATACACACACACCCTGAGTAAGTGGTGGAAATGTATGATACCCAATATCATCCCCCAGAACATAGAGGGCTGTCAGGTGATGTAATGCAGCCACAGCACAAGTCCACAGCTCTTGAAGTGCTTTGGAGCAGCAGGGGCTGGTGCTAAAAACAAGATAGGTTATTGTGTCAGGGTAACCGAAATATGGAAACAAATCTATGTCTTTATTGTTTTCAGAAATCTCCCTTTTTATAGGTCTCAAACAGCCAATTCTCCAATGAGACCTCCGACATGGCGCTAGCTGTGGTTGTTAAGATTTCTGACGCAAGTGCAAAGCCTCCATTCTTACAAAACCAAAACCAGAATAAAAAGACCCTTCCTTCCCAGCCACCTCTACCTGTTTGTGTCTTCGGCCCAGGGAGCCGAGGAGACGCCGGAGAGTGCGAACACACTGCAGCTCGATGACAAACAGCAGAGCGATGAAGACTATGCCCTGCACCGAGAAGGCCAGCAGGAAGCGGCCCACACCGGGCTCCGACATTGAGAAGTAGTTCTCCTGGTATGTGATGTCTGGGACAGAAACTCAGTATATTTATAGGATTCTTCATCGGTTTAATCCCAGTCAGGATATAAATGGTGATTTCAAGGTGATGTGCAATGTTGTCACCCACATGATGAGTCATCATTATAAATATATCTTCAACAGTCACGACAGAGACAGTGGTAGAATCTGGTTGTACATCATATTCTTGCACCAACCAACCATGCACCAACTCCTACAACGAAAGCAAAGACCTCTTCTTTCTCTGCAGCTGCAGTCAGGCAGTACTTACTGTAGTACTTGCAGATGCTGTGGGTGATGGGATTGGAGGTGCAAAAGGTGATGAGTTCATAGTTCTGGTAGAACTGGCTGAAGGACATGCCCAGGCAGTAGTTGGGGAAGATCAAGAACACCTTGTCCAGTATATGTGCCAGGTCCTGTAGCTTCAGCTCTGGAGAAGGAGTTGAGAAATGAAATAAGAGAGGAGAGAATTAACAGGGTGGAGGGGTAAGGGAACATTTTTCTATACTTTAGTCATCCCCCGAAGAGAAAATTGTCTTTTTTCCCCTCTAACTGGAGATTGGAGCGTAGGGGATCCAGAACCAACAGGTATGGCCACAAGAGGGATCAATCATGGGTCCATCCAGGTGGGGGACAACCTCACTAACCACTAGGCCCTCCTCCTGCCCCACATATTATGGGTTGGCTTCATTTCTCAATGCGTCTACCCATTTCATCGATCGAGGAACGGCACAGTTTTCAAAATCTCAACGATTCTCATCCAAAACCTTTTAAGTCAACTCTGCACAGAAGATTCATCCGAACCTACCACTGCTGTGAGTTATCAAACCCCCCGCCCCTTGAGACACTCCACAAGTCTACCAATGTCTGCACCCCCTCTCACCCGGGATGGTCATGATGGTGACGGCCAAAAAGGTGGCCGTGCCAGAGATGACGTTGAAGATGGTGAGGCGTGTGTAGGCGGTGGCGGCAGTGGAGAAGAGGAAGCTGAGCAGGTACATAAGAGGCACGACAGCCCAGCCGTACAGCAGCAGCAGCAACAACACATCTATCAGGTGGCCGTCCTCTAAGAAGGCCTTGATCGCAAACGCCTGGAACACCACCTGAGAGAGGGAACCAGGATGGCGACGAAAAAGGGGTCGAAAGTAGAGAGACATCAACAGCGATTACATTTCTACCTAGACAAAACAGGCCTCATACTACAGAACGCTCCAAGTGTCCATACTGACCAGCATGAGGACACAGGGCAGCAGGAAGTTGACCAGGTCCCACAGCAGGGCAGAAAACCAGAAGTTCGAGAGGTAGACGCCGCTGACCTGCTGCACATGCTTGGACTTGATGGAGGACTCTGTGACCAGCAGCAGGGCGAAGGTGCTGGACAGGGAGGCCATGCCGTACATGAGGTTGATGGCTATGGCAAAACCAGTCTGACCCCTAAGGAGGGAGGCAGGGAGGGAGAAGGTTAGGGGAGAAGAGAGGAGAAGAAGAAAAGGGTCGATGGAGTGCATTTTAACAGACAATGCGTGACCGCCTACTTGTAAAGGCGACCATCACACTTCCGTTCATATTCTTCCATCAATCAATCCACACTTTTGTCACCATGTCTATTCACATCCTCGCCGATGGTCCTGATCAATGGTGGCGGTCAATACTGCCTCCTTCCATCAGCTCTCTTATTGACAGCTATACCCCAGCTTGTTCCTCAATAATTTCCATTTCAAAATGTGACACCATTGCAGACCATAATATCTCCAATGGCCTTGAAGGTTTTGGTAGGTGGTAAATATGATGTATGTTAGTAGTAATATCACACTATGTGAAAAGACTTTGGGTTTAAATCTCCATTAAAAGTTCTCCAAAGACGAGTAAAGACCAGGAAATAACCAAATCCAATGTCTACACTTTTCCCAGTATGCATTGCATTGTCAGTTGAGAGTGCCAGTGATTGCTGACGTTTATAAAGGGAAGCAAACTTTTAATTTCATGCTGCAACAAAAAATCTCTTTCCTAAGAACATCCCAACATTTTCAGATGTGAGAAATGATGTCTCTCCATTTCAGTAACTAACTCCTGACTCTTTTCCCTCTGGCCTACCCATTCAGCTCCACCTCTCTCCTCCATACTCCTATCCTGTTTGTTGAATCCTGATCTCTAATCTACTCTTCTTCTCTCCTCCTCCTCCTCCTCCTCCTCCTCCTCCTCCTCCTCCCCACTCACTCGGTGAGCTGGCCCTGGGCGCTCTCAGAAAGGTTGCGTGGCATGGGGTAATTTCCGGTCTTGATGGAAGCATTGGGTCCTGCCAGAAGCTTGAACAGGGCGTTGTCCACCATCATGAGGGCCGTGGCAGGGGTATGGTAACCCTCGTTGTTGAAGTAGGCTGTGGCCTCCGCAAAGTGACTGCTACTGCCGCGGAAAGCAGCACCCACCACACAGTGCTCATTGAAGGCCCCACCCTCCTCCTCTGCCTGGGTCAGGACGTAGTCAGTGAAGTCTGCGGGGGAGAAACAGGAAATGGTCAAACAATTAATAGTCAGTAGTTGTTGTTCATACGTATTGATCTTGATAGTCTTTCATCTTATATCCACTATGCTTACCACTGATGTTGATGAGTTTGGCTAGCTGGGCAGAGAGCTGGGAATTGTATGCATCTGCCAGGCGGGCGGCCAGGGGACCCGCCCCAGGCTCGAGGGCCACAGGGACCCTGGTGTGGCCATAGTGGCTGAGGGCCAGCCTCAGCTGGGGAGCACTGTGATGGCTTGGCAAGGAGCGTGCCACAATGAGGGCCACCACGGTAAAGACCAGGGGGACCAGGAACTGAGCCACCATCACCTTCCAGTTCCTCCAACTGTAGAGCGCCCTCTTCAGGAACATGGCGTAGAACTGCTGCAGGTATAGTCTGACCTGGTGGGGCCAGACAGGAGATGGTAAGGGATAGGGTAAGAACGAAGTGCTGCATTGTACAAACTCAACACACAAGCATAGGTTTGTGTCATGTACTCCTGCTGTCTCACCCCGGTGTTGAGCTTGATGTTGGAGCAGTCCTCTGAGATGAGTGTACCACTGTCTGTGAAGTCCGTGACGTCGGTCATGCCGCTGATGCTGCTGGCGTCATCTGTGGTCCAGTCATGGGAGCGTCTCTCGTGTTGGTACTGCAGAGCTGGCAGCTGGATGGCCTGGATGTCCAAACTAGAATCCACCAGCTTTCCCACTCTGCACACATAAATGAACCGGTGGTGATCCACTGACATACTGAACACAGCATAGACGTGCCTCATGTGCCTTAAATATATGAGGTCTTCAGTTCTGATAGCATCCCACCAGAGAATATGTCCATTTCAATATGAAGAGTTTCATTCCAAAAAGAGATATTGAAAAATAAAAGATGCCTACTACTGACAAAATGATGCTGGAATGGAAGTAAAGCACATATTATGGGTAAAGTTAAGAGTCATCTTCATCATATCTGACCTTCGCGTACAAAAAAAAAGTCCTGTTTTTGAGGACAGTATCACCTGATGGATTTCAGAAAGCAGAATATTTCCAAAATGGAAATATGAAGCAGCACTTTCCTCAGCTCCATTCAAAGTACCAGCTCCTTATTGAAGAGGAGAATCACAAACTCAAAAAGATACAAGAGTGAAAAACATTCGACCAACACATCTCTCCTTCTATCATGTGTTATGGTTTTGGAATGAAACACTTCCCTAACCTGCAACACTATATTCTGTAGCTACAAGAAAAGGTACTTCTGCTTTTATTCTCATTTGAGACAAATATAGTGTTCCAGCAAACATGTATGTGTGAGAGATTTGCACTCTGCAGGATCTGTACCGGTACAACCCCCCAGGAGAATGAGGAGTTTACAAGCAAACACAAATACTGCACCTGACCTACTTCTGCTGTGTGAGGGCAATTGCATGTTGTGCAAATCCATCCCATCTCTCCATTCTCTTTCATTTTCAATAACTCTCTAAGGCGAGGAAAGGCAGGGGTGCTTATACAACTATAGCTATTTCTGGGCCGTACAATTTCATTTTCAAATGGAGCCTACCCCGGGGGGCAATTCCACCTCCATCAGTCACCTTCATCTCGCTAGATACGAGAAAATGAGTCTTTTACTGGCTCGAAAAGAGACTTCTAAGTGGAATTCAATAAAAAAAAAATAATAATAAAGAATAAAACAATAGAAATCTAAATCTAAAGCAGGCAGAATGTGATTTTAGTGATCCGCGTTGGCTTGTGCTGAGCTCCGTGATTGCATGGCGGCTGCTGTGCTGCAAATGTCACTCAGAATAGGATTGAGGCAATTTTGCTAAACTGTTGCCATGACAACTCAACAATCACAAAATTCCAGCTCACTCCAGTCCAAGACTCTTTGGTCATCAGCTGTTTTGGACCTCTAAAAAAAAAAACGTCTAATACTGTGCCTGTGTGTTAACAGACACACTGGGCTGTTTGGGCTTTAAGCTCCATGCATTCCTAAATGGATGCGTGATTTGAGAACTATGATAAAAGATGTCTTAAAATCTCTCTCCTGTACATCCCAATGATCCCCATCCCTCCATCAGATGGACTTGGTTCTCAATCCAGTCCTCAAGGACCCCCCGTCCTGGAGGTTTTAGCTCCAGCTCTACTCAGGCACACCTGAACCAATTAGAGGCTTCAGGTTTTCATGATACTTTAATTGGTTCAGGTGTGCCTGAGTAGAGCTGGAGCTAAAACCTCCAGGACACGGGGTCCTTGAGGACTGGATTGGGAACCACTGAGCTAAACGATCATCAACCTGTTCACCTGACTGGCAACAACTAAAGACTTGGTGCCAGGGACCCCAAATCCCACTGATATGGCGATGTAGATGGACCGTCCACGCCCCGTTTCCCTCGACAGCCTGCGTCACGCTACCTGAGAAAGACCTCCTCCATAGTAGTGACTGACGCTCCGTAGCTGGCGATGCCCAACTCCTCTCGGTTCATCTCCAGCTCAGCAAACAGCAGCTCGAACCTGAGAGCAAACAGATCAGAGTACAGCCTGAACCGTGTAGCACAGTGGATTAAATGTTATCCCTTCATACTTCAGGCAATTATAAAACCACAAAAAAAATCATTCACCATCTTTTAAAATAGAATAATCTATAATGACGTTTATTTCCTCGGAACCTGCCGGGGCTTAAATCAAACCGTGGCAATAGTAGTAAATGCGATTGCGGAATCGAATTTGCTTTTTGCGGGTGGAACAAAAAAAAAAATATTGATTTTCAGATACAGGAGAACATAAAACAAGGCCAAGGGAGAGACGGTGACAGAGTGTGGCAGAGAGCGAAGACAAAAATAAAAAGGGGGAAGGAGAGAAAAAAGGGAGAGATAGCGTGGTGGAAGAAAATACTGAAGTATTTCTTATGTCAACCACTTTCTATCACTACCTCTTTGTACTACCTCTTTGTATTGTACTCCATCATTTTGTATTACTACTGAACAAACTGAGAAACTACTGATAGTCTTGTTAACTATGCACCTGTTATTATGACTTTGCAGTGACCTTGTATTTTCTATGAAACCTCTTCCTTCATACAGTGTGTGTGTGTGTGTGTGTGTGTGTGTGTGTGTGTGTGTGTGTGTGTCTCTCCTGAGCGCTCAGCAAATACTGCAAATACTCAACTAATGCAACTTGACTCGACTCTGAACTCTTAATCTTTAGTTGACGGTTTCATTCAACAGATAGCGAGAGTGAGACGGCGAGTGTGACGGAGAGAGAGAGACAGATTGTGTGAGAAAGAGAGAGAGAGAGAGTGAGTGTTACAGGACTTGTTGATACATGTGCAGTCTGTCTCAGACATATCGCCAGTTCTGACACACACTTGGCCGCGGGGAGGTGTTGATTAGAAAAGATTCAGACTCGTTTTACTTCAACTGGAGCGAACCAGAAGAGGACAGATAGGTAAGAGTCGGGCGCTGGATGTGGATGTGTTGTTGTGTGTTACTGTGCCTCACCTGCTGGTGCTCTCCTTGGGCAGGATGTAAGACAGCTCGGCCCCGGCGCTGCTCTCCAGCGTGGCGTTGGGAACGTACATGTGCACCAGACGTGTGATCTCCGACACGTTGCACAAAGCATCCTTCACGATCACCATGTGGTAGCCGGCACCTGGTGGGCAGCGGAAAGGCTCATTGTTGTTTTTTAACGAGCACACACTTTGACCATTCAACACACCGACGTCCCTCTGGTGACATTTTCTGACATCCCCCTCTTCCTCTCTTCTATAGCAGCTGTCATGCCTTTGTGTCGCCTTTCTCCCCTTTCAGTAGCTTGAAAGAACACACACTCTCCACCTCCGTTTATCTTCTCATCACCACTTTTTACTCTACCACTCCACCTCACTCACCGTATTTGTTCTTCAGAAAGAGGGGCGACCCGCAGCACTGCAGCTCCCCGCCGGCCATGATGGCGATGCGGTCACCGAGCAGGTCGGCCTCGTCCATGAAGTGCGTGGTGAGCAGGATGGTGCGCCCACGCTTCTCCCCCTGCAGGAGGTCCCAGGTGGCGCGCCGTGCCGACGGGTCCATGCCCGACGTGGGCTCATCCAACATCACCACCTGGAGATGGGGAGAGCGGGGAAAAGAGATGATAGATAGTAAGAGGGCATGGATGGATGGATGGATGGATGGATGGATGGATGGTTAACTTCATGCAGTCCTACTAACCTTGGAGTCCCCGATAAGGGCAATGCCAATAGAGAGCTTCCTCTTCATGCCACCGGAGAGGGTCTTGGAGTGGGCCTGCCGCTTGTCCTCCAGGTTCAGGATGCGGATGATGCGGTCCACCTCGTCTGGTATCTTGTCTCTGGCGTAGCCTTTCAGCTGAGCAGGAGAAAGGATCAAGAATAAAACAGATTGAACAGAAGGAAGGGCCATGTTCTCAAAACTGCCAGCGCCTAATTAAAGTCAACGGGGGAAGGGTCGAAAGCCGGGTCAGGGTCAGAAACTGACACTGTGCTGCTGCTCCGCCGGGCGTCTTTTTTTCAGTGCTTTCTTGAGTTGAGAAAGTTGAGAAAAGCTGAGAAAAGTTCAACCTTTTTCAACCTCCTTTTTTTTGGGAGCGCACGAGATGTAGACAGCTGACAGTTTTCAACAACAGATGGAACAACCAGCAACAACCAGACGGAGAATTCAGAAAGATACCCAGAAGACAGATTTGGTAGAAGTTGGTACTCTGATAATGAAGAGCCTGAAGTTGGTACTCTCATGATAAAGAGCCTGAAGTTGGTACTCTCATGATAAAGAGCCTGAAGTTGGTACTCTCATGATAAAGAGCCTGAAGTTGGTACTCTCATGATAAAGAGCCTGAAGTTGGTACTCTCATAATAAAGAGCCTGAAGTTGGTACTCTCATGATAAAGAGCCTGAAGTTGGTACTCTCATGATAAAGAGCCTGAAGTTGGTACTCTCATGATAAAGAGCCTGAAGTTGGTACTCTCATGATAAAGAGCCTGAAGTTGGTACTCTCATGATAAAGAGCCTGAAGTTGGTACTCTCATAATAAAGAGCCTTAAGTTGGTACTCTCATAATAAAGAGCCTGAAGTTGGTACTCTCATAATAAAGAGCCTGAAGTTGGTACTCTCATGATAAAGAGCCTGAAGTTGGTACTCTCATAATAAAGAGCCTGAAGTTGGTACTCTCATAATAAAGAGCCTGAAGTTGGCAGTGGCAATGTTATTTGGTAAGAGTTGCAACTAAGTAAGGTTTACTCATAGTGGCAACTAGTGCAGCTAGCAGTAGTTATGGAAACAAATTCACATTATGGTGGAACTAATGTCATGCTGCAAGTGGTGCACATGTCATTTGTGAATGTACTTAACTGTCTGCCAAAAATATCAATTAAAACAAATTCACATTATGGACTCAAAGCAAAAACAAACAGGAAGAATGCGGCCTAAAGGAGTGGGTTGCATAAATGGAAACAGCAGAACAAAAACTAGCAAGAGAGCTGTTAATGCATGCATGAGACTGAGTATGAAAATGAATGAGGAGACGCTTTGTGTGTGTGTGTGTGTGTGTGTGTGTGTGTGTGTGTGTGTGTGTGTGTGTACGTGCATGCGTGTGTGTGTGTGTACCTGTGCGTAAAACAGCAGGTGCTCCCTGACAGTGAGGTTATCAAACAGCACGTCATGCTGAGGACAGAGGCCCAGACTGCGGCGGATCAGAGCCATGTCCTGACAGATGTCGTAGCCGTTGATGTAGGCCCTGCCGCTGGTGGGCGGGAACAGACCTGCACGACAAGGACACACACACCAGGGTTACAACGGCGTAGCCTCACTCCGGTGTGTCTGCTGCATGTGTGTGTGTGTGTGTGCGGGCATGTTTAAGCCAATCACCCGTCAGCATGGACAGCGTGGTGGTCTTCCCAGCCCCGTTGTGTCCCAGCAGCACGGTGATCTGCCCTTCAAACATGTTCACCGTCAGATCCCGCACAGCCTGACGCATCTTGTTGCCCACTTTGAATTCCTGCCATGGGGCCAAACCCAAAAAGCAATTTACATCCAATTTCAGTCTGCGCCATCTGTGCCTTTCATAATATGATTAAAGGAAGCGGGGCACGTTGACCCTTTGGGTCGCGGTGTCCGTTTGTGCTGCTCACCTTCGCCAGGTGCTTGATCTTGACCCCGGAGACTAGTCCAGATGGCTCCTCCTCTATAAACTCTCCCTTCAGAGCCTTTTCTGCATCCTCCTCTTCCTCCTTCTCATTGACCAGGGCCATGCGAGGGCTACTGCACCAGTAGGAGGGCTGGGGATGGAGGGGAGGGGAGGGATGGACAGAGGAGGGTTAGAGAGAAAGAGGGGAGGGATGGATAGAGGGTTAGAGAGAAAGAGGGGAGGGATGGACAGAGGGTTAGAGAGAAAGAGGGGAGGGATGGACAGAGGGTTAGAGAGAAAGAGGGAAGGGATGGACAGAGGGTTAGAGAGAAAGAGGGGAGGGATGGATAGAGGGTTAGAGAGAAAGAGGGGAGGGATGGACAGAGGGTTAGAGAGAAAGAGGGGAGGGATGGATAGAGGGTTAGAGAGAAAGAGGGGAGGGATGGACAGAGGGTTAGAGAGAAAGAGGGGAGGGATAGATAGAGGGTTAGAGAGAAAGAGGGGAGGGATGGACAGAGGGTTAGAGAGAAAGAGGGGAGGGATAGATAGAGGGTTAGAGAGAAAGAGGGGAGGGATAGACAGAGGGTTAGAGAGAAAGAGGGGAGGGATAGATAGAGGGTTAGAGAGAAAGAGGGGAGGGATGGACAGAGGGTTAGAGAGAAAGAGGGGAGTGGTGTGAAATAATATGGCACAGTCTGATTTACAAATACCAAAAGATGTTTCAATACAGCTCACCGTGGTTCAAAGCTAAAAGCTAATCAGTACCAATCAATCAATCAATCAATCGTGACCTTAACGAGAGGTTGTCATCAATCAAACCCCTGGCAGAATTTACTCCAGTGAGATGAAGGCAGCACTGTGCAGCAACAGCAGCATTCACTCAAACTTCTATTGCTGTTGAACCTCATCCATGCTCATGCTCAGTCACTCACCTCCTCATCTGTCAACCAGTAGCAGTTTGCATCCCTTACACAGTGTAAATATAAAGGTCAAATAATACTGCATATTGCAACACACTGTAATACTGAACGTCAGAGAGATGGAGCTGACGTTGGTCCATGTACCCCCGGGAACTGTTTCCTGACCAAACCTCTCTCATGATAAACTCAGATGACCATCACACACACACACACACACACACACACACACAATGGGCATACAGCGAAGTGCGTCTGCAACTCATCCACACCCTGTTGGCAGTCTCTGGAACGCCTTGCGACTACCAGGAAACGTGTTAGCATGTGTTTATTTGTGTGTTGTGCGCGAGTGTGAAAGCAGCATCCCTTTTTTGTCTCCACGCGTTCTTGTTATCAAGATAAGCCTTGTTTTTCTTGGCCGGAGGGACTCGGAGGCTTCCTGTCTTTGCAGCCAGCTGGACCCAGAGAGTTCCTCTAGCTAATATGTCCCATTGTCAGGTTTTCAGTCCAGCTGTCACCGCGTCAGAGCCACTTTCACCGCTACAACACAAAGGCTGCTTCCTGATAATAAACAAACAGATACTGAACTCTGCCTTGACCCTCACAGACAAGCAGACGGGAGTCAAACCACCGTCCCGAATGTAACGGTTAAAAGGGTGATGTTTTATCCACATCGTCAACGAGTGAGTGACTGTCAGCCGACTGCTCTGTTTGCATGTGCAGCTGCTCAGGGTTTCATACCAGCACGAAGAAGTAGTACGGCAGCGGGACTCCATACTCCCCGGGGAAAACGGCCTCCATGTACCAGGCCACCAGCCCGTAGAGCAGGGCGTCGAACAGCAGCAAGCCCAGCACCTGGGCCAGGGAGAAGTCATCGTCCACCGTCACAGAGTCAAACAGGTTCGACCACTGGATTCCCGTACCTGTGCGGGAGTGGGGAGGATGGAGAGGGGGATAGAAACAGGGCTGGTTAGGCCAACGTATAGATGAACAAGGCCATCTGTATGTATATCTGTACCCGTTTCAACACTGCTTCATGTTGTGAATGTACTAGAGATCACCTGTAAGTCCACTCCTCACCTTTGCCCTCGAACATCCCTATGAGCTGGGCTCCCATGGCCATGGCCACGTTGGAGATGAGGCAGGCTGACACCTTCTGGGTGTGGCTCAGCAGGTCATAGCGAGGCCACAGGAATAAGTAAGGCAGGTAGCTCAGGAAATAGATGAAGCCGCCGGCCGCCGCGGCCACGTTGGCTGAGGACAAAGAACAATAGTGAGAGTGAGAGGAGGAGCCCAGTTTATGATTGTGCTTATCAATAGCCAGCTTACCAAGTTATCGTGATAGCAATGAACTGTAGTTAAATAGGGCTGCGTGAGAGAGCTTTATGACTGATACTAGAGTATAGTGCGTTACAGTAACCCAGTCAAGAGGAAATTAATAAAACCATGAAGCACCATGTCTAGATCCTTAGTAGATTGCCAAGACTTGACCCATGCTAACAAAGAAATCCTAGTACATGCCTTTGTATCATCGATTATTGCAATGTCCTCTTTTCAGGCTTTTTTGGGAGTTTTTCCTCGTCCTCTGTGAGGGTCCAAGGCTGGGGGTGTCGTGTACTAACCATTTATTGTTTTCACACGTTGGGCACTGTGAAGCCCTTTGAGACTATAACGGTGATTAAGGGCTGTACAGATAAAATGTGACTTGATTTGATTTGATTTGGATGATTTAACTTTGGAGATACTTCATAGCATAGGGCTTTGTATCCGAGAATAGGTTAATAGCACTTAATATCAGTGAGGCACTGATTGAACACCATGAGGTAGTTTGAATGCATCAAGCAAGCTCCTATCACTCCTGTTTTTGTCAATTACACACACACACACACACACACACACACACACACACAAGCGAGCTAACAGGTAAATTAACATTTGCAGTAAAAGCCATCTCCCACTCAGCAATCTCTGTGCACTTGTCAAATACACAAGGAAGACAAAGACAGGAGGGATCAAGGATCAAGAAAATGAAAGACTAAAGTGGTTATTTCCATTTCTGAGGAAAATGACCAGACCTCTGAGAGGAACACTAACAATGTGCCATCTTGGGCCTGAATGGAGCATGTATTGATCAAGCACCATTATCTAGTCCTGGTGCAGGTGTGGGTGGTCGAATGTGAGACATAATAGGAAGGTAGGAGGCCAAGCTCCAGTGCAGAGAGTACCTTCTGACCTTCTAGAGAGCTGCTCACACAAGGAAAACATGCTGCCCTTGTAAGAAGACCGGTACCGAGGCTTATGTGTGCTCTTGGTTTGGCCTCATTTCTGCCCTCATCTCCACCACTTTCACCCTGATCATTTATAAGGCAGCACCAGGGGCAGCAAGACCCCTCAGCCTAGTTGGGGGGCGTAATGTTTTGGTCCACATCGCCTGGCAAGTTCACCAAATTGTTCATGTGCGATGTCAAACAGATAAGAAAGAGGTTTCTTTAGGGATGTCAGTATCTTATGACTAACTTAAACATCTTCAGGGTCTTTTGCAATTGACGGGAACCTCATTGGTTGAGATCAGAAATCAGTTCACAACAAGGAACAATAGACGAGCCAATAGAACGAAGAACAGCGGAGAACTGGAAAGATTCAGAAATCAGAGAGCTTCTGTCCATTCGTGGGGAAGAAGAAATAAAGTGACAAATTACCGGGACGGTAAAAGATTCAAATATCTACACCGTAGATAATATAATACGGCAATATCACACAGGCAATACGGCAATATCGCACAAGCAATACAGCAATATCGCACAGGCAACACGGCAATATCGTACAGGCAATACGGCAATGTCGTACAGGCAACACGGCAATGTCGTACAGGCAACGCGGCAATATCGTACAGGCAACGCGGCAATATCGTACAGGCAACGCGGCAATATCGCACAGGCAACGCGGCAATATCGCACAGGCAACGCGGCAATATCGCACAGGCAACACGGCAATATCGCACAGGCAATATCGCACAGGCAATATCGCACAGGCAATATCGCACAGGCAACGCGGCAATATCGCACAGGCAATATCGCACAGGCAACGCGGCAATATCGTATAGGCAATACAGAAATATCGCACAGGCAATACGGCAATATCGCACAGGCAATACGGCAATATCGTATAGGCAATACAGAAATATCGCACAGGCAATACGGCAATATCGTATAGGCAATACAGAAATATCGCACAGGCAATACGGCAATATCGCACAGGCAATACGGCAATATCGTATAGGCAATACAGAAATATCGCACAGGCAATACAGAAATATCGCACAGGCAATACGGCAATATCACACAGGCAATACGGCAATATCGTATAGGCAATACAGAAATATCGCACAGGCAATACGGCAATATCACACAGGCAATACGGCAATATCGTATAGGCAATACAGAAATATCGCACAGGCAATACGGCAATATCGCAAAAGCAATACGGCAATATCGTACAGGCAATACGGCAATGTCGTACAGGCAATACGGCAATATCACACATTTACTTGTTCGGCCCGGCGCGGCAGTGACCTATACAGATATGATATGGTGACGTGGGTCTTGTGCGGTCTGAATGGTGACGACCCCGGTTATTCCCGGGAACGTAGTTTGGTCTGAATGGGTCCAACACAGGAACGACCCGTGTTTCATAACCCGTGTTAATCCCGGGATTTGTGTGTGAAAGGCCCTCTGTTTTAATGGCTTACATCAGGCTGTCACCTGCACCAACGGGACATTCAATTCAAGAGAGGAACACGAGACCTCGAGGTACTCTGCGCTATGTGACAGTAAAGAAGAGAAACTGTCCAGGCGGGTGACAGACAAGAGCCGATATCTTAGTCTGACGGCAGAAACACAATATGATTGAGTGACAGAAATTCAATACCTTAGTGTAAACCAACAAAAGGGGGGCTCTCTCATCTCTTTTCTCTTCCTCGGCTGGCCCTGTGGACCCCCCCGTGGGTATTCACATTCACATTACCCTCCCTCACACAGGAAGTCATGGTCGGAGCCATTACAGACTCACCTGGGGAGGCTCCATTATGAGCAAGTCCAGGGCTCTTACTACGGTAACTGAAAACCCAGACTTCCTATCGCCCCCCTGCTCTCTGAAAAGCCAAAGCACGACGTACACTGTGGATCCCCCTGTAGGTAAATAAGCACTTGAGTGTGACTGCTCAGCAAAGCGGCCCGCACCGCTCCGACTGGCAGGGCATTTGCAATCTGAGCTGCTTTGTTGGACAGTTGGAAGGGGTGGGCGCTAGGCTGGACGAAGAAAGAAAAGACCGAGAAAGAAGAAAACCGGAGAGCGGTCGGATTTAATCTCTTATGTCGTTCAGTACAGGGAGACAGAAAGAGCTCAGAACTGCAAAGAAACAAAGTTTAAAAGCAACAAAAAACTATCCTTTCTCCTCGCTAAGAAACAACAAACAACAGCAGGGGTCAGCAGTTTATGTACGATGTGTTGTGTTGAGTCTGTGCAGAACTTTGATTGCGTTTGAAACGGCTAATGAGCCTTTTTATAGCTTTTTATAGCCGTTTTTATGCTTGTAGACCAGCTCAGAGAGGCATGGTAAACAACAGACGCCCGGGGAAAACAAAGACTTTGACCTACATCTGACAGAATACACACAAAGTGGATCAGGAGACGATGCAAAGGGAATGTAAAACATAGAAACAAACACAGTCAGTCAAAAGAGACATGATCACACACACACACACACACACACACACACACACACACACACACCTCGGGAGAAGAAGGCACTGATCATGAAGCTGAAGTTGATGGTGGCCACAGCGAAGACAAGCAGGAAGACGAAGACCAGGGTGGGGTCACTGTAGGTCAGCACTGCTCCCATAGGGCGCACCTTAAAACATTTAGAAAACAGACAGCTTAAAGATAAACATTCAACAATATTATTATTATTATTATTATTATTATATTTAATTTTCAATATTAAAAATAAAACATTAATTAAGCAATAGGCGACGTGATGCAGTGCGTTACAGTAATTATACAACATCTAAGAGGGCTGACCTTCCAATAATGCCTCACAACACCTCTTATAAAGTCACTGTAAACCATCACCTCTCGTGGCTTATTGCTTCATCAAGTCATACGTCGTACCGTATTGAGAGCAACAGCTAAGCAGGATATTGGTATCCAGTGAATGCATACTCTAGGTACTTAAAACTGTATGTAGGTACTACTGTAAATATCGTAGTACCATCTAATCTGCTGCAGTTGTTTAGACTCACCTGGATGCAGACGAGGAGGGTGACGAAGAAGACGGAGATGGAGAGGAAGAGGAAGAACATGAGGAACCAAGCGCTCCAGTGGAGCCAGTTGCTGAGACCCATCATCCGCATGTACTCCTGAGAGAGAGAGAGAGAGAGAGAGAGAGAGAGAGAGAGAGAGAGAGAGAGAGAGAGAGAGAGAGAGAGACAGAGAGAGAGAGTTGGGTTACTACTCTCAGCACGAACCCACAACAATCAACCTTATAAAGACATATGTTGTTTTTCCACCGCAGGAACCTGAACCTTCTGAGCAGGAACCTTCTCAGTTCCTCAAAACCTTTTTAGTTCCCCAATAAGAGTTCAAGGTTGCTTTCCCACCGCACCAAGTACCGAGGAGATGATGCAATTAAGGAGTATGTGACGCGACAAAAGTGCAACTGTTTGGTTTCATACGTCATTTAGGGACGCGACGACCCCGACACACTCTCACTGCATTTCCTGAAAAAATACAGATCAGTGCCGGTACCTCGTCGTCGGTCCATCGGCCCATTTTCCAAAACAACAAATACCTGCAAGACATGTTCGATGAGATACAGAATGAGTTTGCTACCAGTACTGATGGCGGTTGGAGGACTTGGGTTAGGGTTAGGTAGGTATTTTTGTGTAGCTTGTATTGACCAATCGGCGTTGTTCAGCACTGTGACTCCGCCCCAACGGTTCCTTCTCACCCCAAAAAGTACTACCTCGCTACTAGGAACTTTTTTGGGGTCCAGGAGCTATCCAAGAGGAAACTTTTTCAGGGCTAGTTCCCCCCCGGCTAGTTCCTGGAACTAAATACCAATAGTACGAAGTTCCTGGATAGTTCCTGCGGTGGAAAAAACGACTATAGAAACACACACACACCTTGAGCTTCCTTTCCTTCTCCTGCACCACGGCTCGGACTATATTCAGGGAGGTGTAGGTGAAGCTGAGCACCAGCAGCAGGGGCAGCTGGTTCTGAATGGCCAAGATGAAGACGTCGTAGATGAAGGCCGGGTAAGGAAACCGAGACAGGACCACCCTGGTCTGGGCCAGCAGGGCGGCAGCGGCAGTTCTGTTGTAGGAGCGCATGATGGCTCGGTCCACGGCGTGCTGCACTGCCAGGAAGCCCTCCCGGTAATAACCTTGAGAGAGAGAGAGAGAGAGAGAGAGAGAGAGAGAGAGAGAGAGAGAGAGAGAGAGAGAGAGAGAGAGATTAACACCGAGCAGGATATGTAACAACACCATGGATCCAAGACTCAAAATATGACCTCTTCCACAAGGCCAAGTCCTCCCAACTTCCCTCTAAAAGTTCAGATTGGCGTAATCCGGTGGTGAATTACTGTCGTTTGGACAGCGCTAAAGGATAAGAGGCCTTCAGGGAACACAAGCGGAGCTGCAGTCGTGAGTTATTATGCCTGTGCGGGGGTCGAGAATCCATTCATGTGAGTCTAAAAGCTTTCCAGTTTCATTGTGCAGTTGGAGTGACCTCATCTGTTGGAGTACGCCACTTCCTCCCATTACACTTGACACAGCTGGGTCCGGGGCCAGCTGTGTCAAGCAGAGCGCCGTCTCGTTTTTCCTCTCATCTCCCATTCATTACCGGCGTTCAGAAACGGCGGAGGCCCCACACTACTACTTCGGAAGAGGGACCATATGTGGGGATCATGTAAGATGCACTCAACGCCTCATAAACAGCGCCTGATGCCTCAACCTGCTGACGGTGCCAGGGCAAGATGTGTCCCGACGGTGCCAAGGCTAGATAACACCGATCGCTGCCAAAAGCTGCGCAGGGCCGCGGTTGCCATGGGAACACAGACTGATGGGAGAGGGCTTCTCGCTCTGGAGAGGCTGTGGAAGTGAAGCACTTTTCATCAATCATGATCTCCGTCCGTCTAAAGCAGAAAATAAAAATCGGTTTCAGCGACATTAGGCTTTTTGCAGCACTAATGCTCATTTGGCTTCCTTTCGGATGAGGAAGCCGGGGCGCCATATCGAGGTTGAGCTGCATTCTCGGATCACACAAGGCGTGGCTTTGTTGTGCGATGGCTGCTCAGAGTGACTGTGAGGTCTTGGTATCACGAGCAGCATGTACCTGTGAGAGAGAGAGAGAGAGAGAGAGAGAGAGAGAGAGAGAGAGAGAGAGAGAGAGAGAGAAGAAATGTAGCTCACCCGGCGTGCCCCCCTCTTTGTCATGCTGCTCCCTGGGCCCCGGCAGCTGGAAGAGGGGGAAGAGGCTCAGGGTGTGCCAGTCCAAGTCGTTGTTGGGGTTCAGCTCCGACTTCTCTCGGACCGGGGCGTTGCGCGGGGTGTAGGTGAAGCGCAGGTGGTAGCTCACCTGGACAGGAAAGAGGGAACCTGTAAATTGGTACACCTGAACAAGAGCTGGCGAGACAAGCAGCGCGAAGGGCCGGGAGTGGTGTGAATTGAAGAGTGAGGGAGGGATGCATTGGTCATACGTCAGGATGTCTGTCACTCAGGTGTGCTTGAATTTGTTCTCGTGCCGCTCACAGTCGGTGGACCCTTAAAATACCCACTGAATAAAATAACTGAGATATGTTTTGGCAAGTAAAATATTTTCCGTTTTCCATTCATCATTGCCGCTACAGGCTATTTATGGCCTTACATGGTTTCTTTTTCATCACATGTATAAACAGAAAGTAGGTCTTTTCAATCTTATTAGTCTAAAATGTCCATATTTTCCATCCGTCCTTTATTTGATTCTTTGTTTATTGATCATTATTGTAGGAACAAGGCAGTTCAGTCCATTTATGTTGTTTGCATTTCCTGTTGTGATAAAACATTTAGGCTATTGAAGGAATTTAAAACTTTTTGACATTAAAATACAGAACTGGGTTACAATAAACACAACCAGTCTGTGTCTCGCTGTGTGTATCCCCCTAAATCACCCCCTTTACCTGAAACTCTTCTATGATGTTCGGGGTGTTTCGGGGTGTATACCATTTGCTGTGGGGCAAGTATCGTATGGGTGTGGCCAGCAGTGAGCTGGGTTGTGGTTATCAAGGTGAAAAAACAGTAAACGCGTGGCCCATTCAAAAACACGGGCGAGCATCAGCATTACTTTGTTAAATTGCAGATTACCCTCTGCTGCCTCAAAGCCTGAGGACGCTGTAAGGACGCCAGTTACTTCAGCATCAGGCTAGATGCCCCTTCAAGGTAGACAGCTCATCAAGTGTTGGGGTGTGAATTTGCCAAACTGATGGGGAGGAGGATTAACGACACACTTCACTGGCTGCAGATTGTAACTTGAAGTCACAACTGAAGGATTATCTTGCCTCATTCATAAATAATTGGCTTATATGTCACGCTTACTGCAAAATGTGTCAATGAACAAACACTCAAATAGGATAAACTTTAATGGCCAATCAGGAAACAGTTTGAATGCTTATCCCCCCCAGAACAAAGAAACCAGTTTCAAGGGCTGACGTTGTGAGAAGTGAGAGCAGGAATTCAAATGTCCACCCCAGTTTCTACCTTCCAGCCCCTTCTCCTAACCAAGACACGAACGCAATTGTGTCGTGGTCTTTCTGCTTGGACCAGAGAAAAGCGTCGCCTGCCTCTGACAGATTAAAGGGTAATTCCGGTATTTTTAAACCTGTGCTCTATTTGTACATATTTATACCGCAAAATAGGTAAAAAAAAATGGGAATTGGTCCGGTAGATCGCCTCAGCCAGCAGTCGCGAAACAGAGATAGACCTTTGTTTAACCAGAAACCTGTTTAACCAGAAACCTTTGTTTAACCTCTTCCTGCAACAACTCACCTCATCTTTCAGATTTCAGAGTGAGACTTCTCCTTGAGCCAGACTTCTGTTTCTGATTAAACAAAGGTCTATCTCTGCAGGGATCCTTTCAGTAATGACACTTCCAATAACAATCTGAGCCCGTCAGTGGCAAAAACAAGGACTTTTAGTGGACGTACTTTGATCTGCGCACTTGCCCCTGCAGATTACGTTGCAGCCATTGCAGCCCGTTTCGTGACTGCCGGCTGAGGCGATCTACCGGAGCAATTACAAAACTTTTTGTACCTATTTTGGGGTATAAATGACTAATATGTACAAAAAGAGGCTAGAGGGAGATGCAGAAATAAAATAAAAAATAAAACCAAAAATGTTCATATGTTTTTATGCTTGTTTGTATGCATCTGGCTGCAAGGACAACCCTCATGGACAATAACGTTGAATTGAACTGGGAGAGAGAGACAGACAGACAGAAAGAGAATTAGAGGGAATGGGAACTAGAATATAAACAGGATGATTCAGAAGATGATTCACCCCAACACGTGGAAGTAAATCTCTCTCCCTCCCCTCCCCTGCAGCCTGAGTGGGCTCCATGCAGTCTAAAGCCAGTCCAGTCTATCACGCCTGTCAGACTACGGCCTCACCCACTGTTAGAGCTGCATCCCCTTAGCAGATCACACTGTAGGTGTGGAGTCTCTATCCGTTCTCCAGCTCTTGCAACAGGTTTTTCCTGCTGCACAGAGGTTTAAGAAGTGAAGACGCTACGTGACATTTATAGTCTAATTATTTAGTTGATCCTGGACTTGGAGAACCTGCAGGTGCAGCTGAATCATACGGGTCCCTTGTAACTCCCTGACAACTATCTTTGATGACTGCATATAGATATGACTAAAAAAAACAAAAACAACAAAGTGCATTGCTGTTTTTTATTCTACTTTTTGTGTCTTTGAAAGCATCTCATGTCATATTGTTGACAGTGCTTTGTAATAAACTTGAGCATGAGCTTGTTTGTTGGGTCATGCTAAGTCTTCTTCCTACTGTTCCTACTTCCTACAATACTACTGGCTGACCAAGAAACAACTTCTCTCAAAAGGTAAACAGACACGGCTCGAGGCTATAGTGCAAAGTAGCTGAACCAGTGTGACTAGTAACACACATGCTGTAAATGTAGTGTATTCCTTACAGAGTCCAGCAGCAGTCTGGTGGTGCACAAGACTGTTATAACACAATGTATAACGGCTAATGAAAGCCCGATTCGAACCTGTGCAACCCCAAAACCCTTATACTCTCATATCTCTTATCCAGAGAACCAAACCATGCGTTCCAGCTGCAGAATTCACCATCCACCTCCTACAGTGTGTGACAGTGTGTGTGTGTGTGTATCCTCCCCATTTACCTGTAGGGGCAAAGGTTCGTCATCGTGGGTGAAGGGGTGTTCGAACACCACGGCAGCCAGCACCTTCCCTGACAAAGGGTCGTTCCTCACGAAGTCCTCGAACTGCTCCTCCGTCTCAAAGCCACGCACTGGAGGTGGAGCACGTGCACACACACACATGCACACACATGCACGTGCACGCACACACACATAGGCACAAGAGACACACAAATGCAAGGAAATTACGTGAGTCGTGGTGTGGAATTCATCTCATGTACGGCTGTTTTCATGCCTGTCTCGTCTGTCTGACCTTGGTGCTTCCTATTCTCACTGACAGCCAGGGAGCTGCAGAGTAGAGACGCTGTCAGCATACTGAATTCAACGTTCAGTACTATAAATACAACAGGTCAAATACCAAAGAGAATGAGGCGCGCTTGATCGCATACACAGAAGACGCAGGATCACAGGCACAAAGAGCAAAAACACATTTTCTGTCCAGGCCAATACCAGACAGCTTGAGAAACTCCAGACAAACGAGTTTCAGTCACTGAAAAGAAAGCAAACTTTTGATTGAAATTCCTTTTTGGCCACACAAAAGGCTTTTCTTTTTTTCATTTTTATCATGCGCACATGCAGGTATTTGGTCTATCAAGGGGCAGCCGGTATCGCACACCGGCACCAGGGTTAAATCAGGGTCAGTCTCATAAAACAAACACATGCATGGAGAGGCATGGAGAGGCATGGCGGGGGCGCAGAGGGGAAAGCAGGTCAATGACAACCAGCTGCCAAACACGCCAGTTCAAACAAGCGCCGTTCACTCAAGGTGCATTTCAGTAGCACAAGCGAACAGCACGTCTCCCGTTAACCGTACCTGACCTGAACGAGAGCAACCCAAACTACTTTTTGAGATCAAAAATATTACATTTTTTACACATTGCGGGAAATCTATCACCATTTTTCCAAATAAATCATTGAAAAACATATACAAGCTATGTGAACACCCGCTCCTCTGTGTGTGTGTGTGTGACATCCTAAACCTCAGTCTTGATCACTCCCCTCCACCTTCCCCTCCAACCGCTGAGACCGTCTGAATTATTGATCAGTGGCTGAGCTGGGATCTACCAGCCACAGCCCGACCTGCAGCTACACAGATCTGTCTACCTGTCCTCATATCTACTGCCCTTTGCCTCATCCGTCT
Organism: Hoplostethus atlanticus; assembly: GCA_034670405.1. NCBI lineage: Eukaryota > Metazoa > Chordata > Actinopteri > Trachichthyiformes > Trachichthyidae > Hoplostethus > Hoplostethus atlanticus. The sequence goes on from JAXDDX010000098.1 coordinate 1,179,740, forward strand.
AACTTGGAGCCATTATATTTTTCCATTTTGCTGCTTTCGTCAATCAACATGAAAACATTCACCTGCCAGTCAGTCAGCTAGGAAGAGGAAGGTGTGTGTGTGTGTGTGTGAGGGAGTCCGTCCTGTGGGGCCAGACTAACAGCTGGTGTATGTGTGTGTGTGTGTGTGTAAGCTTCCTTTCTCTCCCTTCCTAAACTCCCAGCTGATACGGGCCGTAGAAAAGAGCTGGGTGTGGTTTGTTTGCTATCCCGGGAGGCAATTCTGGACGAACCAGTATTCCCAGGTCTGCTCCGACTGTCAACATACAAACTGTGTCAAGGCGGTGGCAGTTGTTACACTGGTTGTAATGTTATAATGTTGTTATGTCAGCTTGGTCATATTTCACATATTACAGTTAACACAATAACCTCACCCTTCAGGTCAGAACAACAATAAATAGGTCAAAATAATAAGTAAATAAGAGAAAATGGGATCTTATTCGGGGCCTGCACATCTTTTTAAACTTCTTGGAAGAGCCTTTCAATGTATATATCCAATTTTTTCAAGCTGATAATGTTATATAATGATAGCAACTAACCTGTAGCAATGTGCACTAGTGGAGCATTAAGCAGAGGGAAAATGATCTTAGTTTCTGTGACTGATGGCATTCCACGTGGACGATAGCCATATTAGAAAATGAAGGCTGTCAGACGTCTGGGGTGACCTGAAACCAGCGTGTTTCCCAGCGTGGTGATGATACACGTCTTTCATCACGACACAAAACGCTCCAACGTCGCACCAACAACAACGTCGCCTCTCACCCACCTGAGCCGATGGCGCCGAGGCCCAGGCTGCGCTGCACGTCCTCCGCCACCTGGCGCACCACGCTGGAGTTGCCCGGCACGTAGGCCAGCTGGAAGCGCCCGAAGAGGGGCAGGCCGTGGACGGAGAAGCTCTCATAGACGGTGGCGTTGGGGTAGTTCCTGAAAGGCACCTTCTGACGCAGCACGACCAGGATGCTGGAGAAGAGCAGCGGCAGGGCTATCTCCACCAGAGTCACCAGGATCTGACGTTTCTGGAGAGCGGGAAAAGAGACGAAGAGATTAGTAGAGATAGACAGAATCGGGAAGATGGAAAGAGGAAGGAAATAAAAGGCAAAAGAGTGAAAGAAGAATTCAGGCTTTGAGGGAATAGAAGAGCAAGGTGAGATGGAGATGTGTGAAGAATATCAACCCTGGATGGGGAGGGTGTTGAGGTGAGTTAGCTCCGCTCTGCTTGACAGAGTAATGATAAGTAATGATAATGATGATTACAGATTACTGGACCTGAGTCAAGATGGGGTCTCGCCATCATTTCATTCATTCCACACTAAGAGAACTTGACAGCTAGCAGGTTTTCACACATCCTTGAAACAAGGTATAATTTAGCCTCCTTGTGTCGAGTGAGCGCAAAAGTGACTCGGGCAGTTTCAGGACAGTCACCTCAGAGGAGAGGCGATATCTGAGAACCCCCAGTCAGCACTCAACGTTTTTAAAATTAAACTTTAATAAATGAAGCCATGTAAGAGAGAGAGAGTGTGTGTGAGTGTGTGTGTGTGTGTGTATGTGATAGCCTTGGTATCCAGGAGACCCAGGGCAGTCAGGCCACTGCTGATGCCAGTGGGACTGGGTCCATGTGGGGACTGGGTCCATGTGGACTCTGATCTACAGGGACTAGTTTACTGGCAGCCGAACACAACAAGGTGCTGTAGGTCGAGTCCACCGTTCCCTCGACGCTCAACGAAACACGACACGGGGAAGAAAAAAAACATCTTGGCTACAGAAACATGAAAATGAAATGTCTATAGACTTAAGCGCAAAGTGACATTAAGGTAGTCGTCTCAGGCACCACCTTTATTTGTACAGCACCTTTCATACAGACACATGCAGCGCAAAGTGCTTTAGAGATAGGAAAATAAAAGTCAAGTGCAATTATAAAAATGTAGTAGTGTTATTATTATTATTTATATCTTATTTCTTTCTGTTTCTTTATTGATAGTTCATATTTGTATTGTATATAACCAGGGAGCCACATGATGAGCCCTGTCGGGTTTCTTTGGTCTTCCTTGTATATGTTTTCTTTTTGTCATTTTTTATTATTGTGCTAAATAAAAATAAAAGAAATAAAACATGGATTTTGTCTCTCACGATCTCTATGCGAAGGCACACCGGGACAGAATTTCGAACGCGGTGTATCGATCGATCGTCATACCGGATCTAATCTAGTCTTCTCTCCAACATTGTTCATTAAAGTTGTAATACACTTACAACAACCTTTTCAAATGTCACCCAAATGCCCACTGAGTCATATTCTCAGACATCATTTCAGGGAACGGAGTACTTAGACCCCCCTGTATTTACACTATTAAAAACTTAACTATCAAGCACCTCATACAGACCTCATGTGCACTCTGTGTCTGTGTACCACGGCCAAGATACACAGGACTACACCGAGACACACACAGTCTCCTTTCCTGCCTGCTGCAAATGGCGTCTCCTAGCAACCACAAATGGAGCGGTGGGGAGTGAGTAAAAGGGTGATGGAGCAACAAACTCCACAACCACACAGGCTATCTCTGTAGCAGGCAGCCAACTCCATTCCTGAATCGGTGGAGCATTGTGCAAGCGCTGCACGATACTGGACATCAGATCCGAGGAGGAGGCCCTTCACAACACAACCAGAAACATGAAAATAAACCTGGCACTCTTTTCAATAACTGTTCTTGCTCTAAACGTCTGATGTAGGTCAACTTTGTTTTAATCAACTCCTTAATAGCGTAAGCCTTGGGGCGAGACGCTGCCGCAGGAGGACACAGCTCCTTGGAGATATTGATCAGTGATCCTGCCTGCACCGACATGTCACGCCATGTTAAGCAACAGTCAAAAAGGCAGATAGACGAGACACACGGATCTACTAATAGCTGTCATCAAAAGTCAAAAATCTACATGACTCCCACTAGGTTTCAGTACTGTATGTCAAAGGGAATCGTAACATTACGTTTGAAAACCACAAAAAAAGTACAAATATTGATTTCCCTTGCAGATAGCCATGTAAGGGGCAGGACAAGCGTCTGACAGGACCAATAATCATCAAGATGACCTAGCTGGAGTGTGTGACGTAGCGACGTGCTGCTACTGTATATAGATTAGTGGCTGTAACCGCTTTGCAAATGACTGAAGTCCTGAAGGGGAAACCCATCAGCTGCAGAGCGCCATGTTTTAGTCACGATTACTACGATGAATGTCGTCGCCTTAGTGCCGAATAAGGAGACGTGCAGGCTCGCTGCAGGTGTGCATTTCTCCAACTCACCTGCTGAAGGTAGTTTTTCCACAGCAGTAATCCAAACTGCCGCATCCTAGCCATTTTGAACAGCAGACAGGATCCAGTCCAGCAGGCCCTCTGCAGCAGCTAGACAGACAGAAAGGAGTGACATGTTTCAGCCTGGGTTAGACCTCCATGAGAAATTCACCTTTGAAGGGGTTTCTGAAGGTCTGTGTGAAACAATATTGACCCGCAATGCTGCCAGGAAATGACTCTGGCATCATCCTGTTAGCATTTAACAAGAAAAAACTTTCAAGTAATCATGAAGAGGGAAGTGAAAGTTGGGAATTACTGTCAAATGATCACAAGACTAATCTTGAGATTGGGGCAGTCAGAAGGGACATCAGCCTGGACATGAACCCTTGGTTAAAAGAAGAAAAAAAAATGAACAAAAGCCAAAAGAACATTTTAAGACGTCCACATGCTGAACCAGTCGGACAAGTCAACGGAAAAAAGCGACCTTGTTTGTTGGCCATGCTGCCTCTGCATACCAGCTGAGTAAAAGTGGTAGTCTGACTTTCTCATGAGAATAACGCCGTGCCACCATGTCGAAAAATGACTAGGGACCAAAAGGGAGAAGACAGGACAACAAGGTGGCATGGTGGTTAGGTAGACAGCTGGAAAGCCCTGGGTTCAGGCCCACATGGCAGCAAACATCTGTCCCTGAGCAAGACAATGAAACCCTAAGAGCAATGTTGTAGTTCGACTGAGCAGCAGGGTGAGACATTTGGATCTCAGGTTGAAAAACTTGCAGAACTTGAAGAACTCTTGATCTAGTTTAGGTTTAGTTTCTTTGGCCATGCCCTCCCCCGGGCCGTGAAACATCCCATTCCTGAAACTGAAGTCTGACTAAAGATATGAGTTCTGTGCCACACGCAGGCATGCTTCCTGGTAAGGTTTAGCCATGACGTTTTCCTTCAATAAGTCTTAGAATGACTTAGACTGTGTATAGGTGAGCAGTTAGTAGGCACATTTTCAAACAGCCTTTGAGCTTGTGCAGATAAGTCATCTTACTGGGTGGTGCTCAATAAACACACTAACAGAAACCATCTTTGTCTCATGGGAGTCTGTAAGCCTGTATAGAGTCTGTCTTCACACTACAAGGTGTCTTTCCATCAGAGCTCAGAGATCTAATAAACAAAGGCGTCAGAGTTTCCAACTACTGCTACCTAAGAGATGAATACTTCCTTTTCATGATATGTCAAGGGTCATTCCTTTTGTTTTGAAGGGTATGCAGCGCATCTGTGCAACTGAATAGACGAGGTGCAAAAAAAATCCAGTGCATGTTTCCCATTTCCTCCATCAGTGATTAAACTAATCTTAAATATAACATAAACTAAAATATATCTTAGACACATTTCTTCAGCATCAATTAAATTTCTATGCTATCATTGTGAAAGACTTTTCTTATGAAATGTAAGCTGCCTGTCGCCTCTCTCATTGGGCCATCACAGCCTCTTGGCCTTCGCGATTGGACCATCGACCCGCTTGTCAATTCCAAGGGTTGTGATGAATCCCGATGATGGAGCCAGGGGGACAAAACAAGGCATTTCCCAAACGAAGCACCGACTCGATATCTTTTTGTGCCGCGACGCTTATCACCCAGCTCTCCCCTCGTGTGACTGAAAGTAGTTCATTACACAAAGACGTCAAATTACCTCAGAAAAGCAGGATTCGGCACATGAACTTCACGCGCTGCTGTCCCTTCCTGTCGGTAAAACAATTCCTCCTGTTTTTTTATAACGATAACATCACCTTTGCGCGTGTCCCCCTCACTGGCACTCGCGAGCTTCGGCTAGCATTAGTGATGCTAAGGACGTGTGTGCGCCCCAGGTCCAGGTATTTATTTATTTTTTTGCTTCAATGTTTCCTGTTAGGAGGGCGATGACATTGCACCAGCTGCTGGATAAGCCCCTGCGTTCATTGTGCAAAACTGCAGCGAAGACCGTCAACAAAACCCCTCACGTGACCACCGTGGAATAGACTGGTCACATGATCTCAACAGCTGTGCTCCTAAAGTTTTTCACACAGCAGTCTGAAAGTTAGCTCGTGCCATTTCCATTATTTCTTTATTATTAGCCTCACACTATTATATATAGATATATAATATTGCGCGAGCTGAAAACTGTCACCCCTGGAATGCTATTCCTGCTATTCCTGCTTTTTCTATTGCTGCTATTATTACTACTATTATTTTTATTGTAAGTAAGTATATGTTTTTTAGTATTTTGATAGTATTATTAGTTAGTATTCTCTCCAAAACATTGGACTCTACTTCTGCATATCCAGCTGTTCCAACTTTTTTTATTTTTGTTCTTTAAACTTAACTTTTATTCTTAATTTTTAACCCACATAAGTGAATAACGTAGAGTTAGTAGTGACATCTGGTGGTCACACTGTAAACACCTTTAAGAGATGAGCTCTTTCTAATGAATTCAACTTTTTAACCCTTGCACTCATCTCTCAGCTAACCCACATATTCTCCAGGAAACTTGCATTTTTAGTTGCTTATGTTCCTCATCAAAGTCAAACAAATTCTGCTCAGTTGGGAGCAGTATATCAAAATAAATAAATAAAAATAAAATCACATTGTGGAGAGTCCATGGCCTCACATTTCCCAACACCTTGGCAAAATGCAGCAATCATTTCTAGTCTATATGACATTCATCTATATATATATATGTGTGTGTGGGTGGGTGGGGTTAATAAAGTAATAAAACAATTATTTGCAAGTCAATAGGCTTGTTTTATTTGAAACTGATAGAAAATAAACGTATTCACATCACAGGTCACTTGAGAAAACACTGTACTGTAGAAAAGTCTTGCAAAGAAAAAAAAATGACTTGTACTTTTTGGAATGAAGCAAAAACAGTTTCAAGTAATAGTGGCAGGTTCTTTGCCTTTCTCCATTATACATAAACATATGTACATATATGTGAGACACAGGAGATAACCAGTCTGGAGGAACAGTTTAAAACAGGTTTACAGTCACAATCATGTGTGGACACCGAGTGAGGCATACAGTACTTTCAAAACCCCATAAAGTAATACTTTGCCGTTAGTGTCTAAACTTCCATTTCTCCAAGGAGGTGACGCAAATCCACTTAAAATACTTTAGTATTGATTGTTCAAGCGTAGAAAACGTTTTAGAAAACACTTTTTGTAGTCAACTGCTTTCCTCCAGTGATGATATAAGTGCTAGACCTAATTCAGATGGGAGAAAGGGCAACATACAACACGTCAGTACACGCTTGGGTTTCACGCTGCGTCGGGCAACCCGTTAACTTTGACCTTTTGAAATCAATGATTGTGTGGCACTGAACATTTTGATGACAAGCTGCATCCTTAGTGGTTTACATCACAGTCATGGAGGGTGATCCATTGGAGGATTGAAGTTAGTTAGCTCCACATCCAACAGAGTGTGTCAACATCTCAACACTGTAATCCTACTGGGAGAAAACGCAGACGACTACTACAACTCATTTCATAGCTCCGTCTTCACAGGTCGACGCCCCTAACAACACAAATGACACCACCACAGTACCTTTGGCATATACACACACATGACAAATGACAAAAACTGAAGAGGGAGAGTTCATACGATTCGTTTTAAGGCTTCAGACACAGACATTTACACCAAGCAGAGGACCGAGCAGTCATTTCCTGATGGCAATTATTCACCATTACAAGATCGATTCTTGTACAGACAGTGCATATCAGAAACTATGATAACCAATACAATCACAATAACATGCCAGCTATGTTTAAGGTCTTCACGTTAAGACATTCACAATGAATGCTTTTTTTTTTTTTTTCCTTTAAACTCCATGAGGTTTCACGTGTGAGCTTGCGACAATCTGATGAAATCTGAGCTAGGTTGTGGCTGTGAGACAAAATAAAACAGTCCTGAGGAAAGTCATGTTCCAGTGGTTTCAGAGCTGAGCACGAGTCAACGGGTGTACTTTCTAGGTTTTTATGGGAGTTACTCTCTTGTGCCAGGCCTGTAAACATATGAATGAAATGTGACGTAATTCAAAGGCAGGATTCTGGGCTGTAACCATATTTATTTTCCTTTCCCTTTTTTGTCTTAAACGTTAAAAGTCTCTTGATCTTCTGGTATTTGAGGGACCAGTGCAGACTGACGGGAGTGAGGAACAGCATAAAGAACAAAACAAACAAAAAAGTGCTGGAAGAGGGTAGTTGAGAGGGTGGTGCTGAGGAGAGCTGTATCCACCTCAGGCCAGTCAAACGACCATCGCTCATAGGCTTAGAAAGCCCGCACTGGCAGAACACTCCTCTCCTTCACCTTCGTCCCCGCCTATCTCCATCTCTCCTCCACTATGGGCTGCTGTGTTCTTCCTCTTCACCTGTTTGCTGGAGGAGCCCCTAGGTCTCTGCATGGGCACCAAAAGGCGGAAGCCCGGCTGAGCATTGACAGAAGCCGCGCCCGAGGCGGCGGGGATGGTCTTGAATGTGCAAGGCATGAGGGAGGAGGAAGAGCACGTGGAGGAGGAGGGGCTGGCACTTTGGACAGAGGAGTATCCTGAGCTGTGAAGGTCAGAGGAGAAGGGGAGGAGCTCCCTGCCGTCCGGGCCGTCCTTGTCCTCTGCCCTCTCCGCTTCACAGAAGCTGTCTTCATCACTGGACAGGGCTCGGCAGTGCTCCAGTTGATCGCCTGTATCCGCCGACGGATGCAGTTTGATGGTCATGATTGAGGCTATTAGAGGAGATGTCAGGGTTAACAACAGTGAACATGTTGGTCAACGGCAGCACAAACAATTGAGCTCATCCCCACCTATACATAGTCATCAAATCATCAGGCCTTAATTTGAGCTATTAGATGCTAGTGTTTCATGCAGGACGTTGTAAGTGAGTCATACCTAGTCACATCATGTTCTCCTGGAAGTATGACTCATGCATTATTCTGCTCTATGTACCTAGCGGACTCTGCTAGTAAACCGATTGGTGAATCTCACCAAACCCCCTTCCTCCTTCCCGGCACTCACTCTCTCCGTCTTTCTCTCCCTCGCTCTCCTCCTGGTCGCCCTCATAACCGGAACAGGAAGTGTCCAGGCTCCAGTCCAGGATGTCGCCCAGCAGCGTCTCCTCCTGAGTGGACAGCTCAGCCGTGGGCGTGGCCGCAAAGCTGTCTCTGTGGGCCTGCATGCTGTCATCGCGTCTCCTTTGCGGGGGGTGGGGGACAAGCAGTGGGTTAGAATGAGTCAATGGCCCATCTCACAGTTGGCACAAACAAACACCTTCTGGACGACGCGGTTCACGCGGCTGTTTGCCACACAGAACAGGGAGATCTAGCAAGGGTAAGAACTGGTAAATGAGCAAGGAGAGAGAGGAGACATGCTGGTCATTTTGCTGTCGCTCAGTGACTTAATGCAAACAGAGAAATTCATTGTTTGGACCTCACACACATTGAACTAGATTATAAAGTCCAACAGTGGATTTGCAGCCAAAACAGCTAAGCAGTAACTGGGTACGTGTCACACTGGGAAACTGTTGCTAACTAGCTAACCTCTTGTTGCTGGACGGGGAGGAGAGGAAGGTGTGGATGTCCGCTGGTTGGCCAGTCGGGCTGGGAGGCTCCATCTGAGGCGGGTCGGGGATCTCCAAGATCTCCAAGATCTGACACAGCTCTTTGAGGTCCATCATCTGGTGCAGGCCGTGAAATGATATCAATGACCAGTTAGAGTCAGGAAACAAAAATGAGCCGTGATACGTGGACGTTTTGTTTTTGAAAGGCAAGTACAGAGAAGACATTATACACCTACAACTTAGTAGAAAAAAAATAATGTATGTGGGTACCTTTTCTTTGCTGATGTGCTGGTAGGCCTCATCCTCAAAGCGCTGTTTGACGCCAGTGAGAGACACATGCCTGTAGTCTTTGGGGACATCTTGACTGAAACTGAGGGTGGAGAGAGAGAGAGAGAAGAAACATGAGTTTGATCCACTTAGCCCGCTGCATTTCTGTCTAGCGACAAATGTTACTTATCCATTTGGGAATTCGACTTCATCTATACGACACTCACCTATCCTATGACTCACTCTGCAGCACGTTTGTATGACTCACATGCTGATTCACTTGGCTACACACACTCCCCCACTCCCCCCCACACACACCCACACACACACACACAGTCCAAATGATGCCAAGCTGTTAAAACGCCACAACTGTCTGCTGCATGCTTGTTGCCAGCCCTCAGTTTTCTTGTGATCACCAGACGGCATAAATAACCTGATATCTATTCAATATGCTATAAACAGCCAGACACATCGGCAATCAAATCTTATCATCCAGGGTTTTAGTTTTGTAGAGACTGTGAACGTACCAGCAGCATGAATTTGTATGCAACGGTAGTGAATGTTGGGGGTGGGACTCTTCAGCCACCTCACTCGATTCAATTTTGATTCAGAGGCTAACGGTTATCGATGCATCTCAATTTCACATTTCTATACATGGTTTATTTTCTCCCCATCAACACAAACAATCACTTAATCTAAAAAAATGAATCACTTGACATAAACACTTCAAACTCTGTTGTTTCGTGTCAAAAACAAATAAAAATTGTATGACACATTTTTTTTTAAAGTGGCAGTCCGCACAACACACCTCACAGAGCAGTCGACCCAAAATACAGGTCAAAGAGGACCTAACCACTACCCTCAGTACATATGGCCAGGTGGGTGGTGACTGAAAAATGGCTGGTATCACAGCTACGAAGCACTAAACCCCAAAAACTGCTCCAAGGAGTGATATGTCTGCATGTGTGTGGAGTGATATGTTGTGTGCATCTAATCAGGGGTGTGTGAAATGCTTTCTTTTCTTTTCCTGCACTACCCTGATGTGACAGCTAAATCAGTGGTCAATTGACTGGAGCAAAGCCTTACAATAATAGGTCTTCTTATCTGTACTTTATTCCTACTGTGACCAAAAGAGCAGAAAATGACGGGTCCATTAGGTAGCATACAAATAAATCAATGACTGATGACGGCCAGAGGTACGTTTGGTCTAATTGCACTCTGGAGATTGTGCACATCATTTCTTTGAATTGAAACCCTCAGCCTTTAGTAATCAAACTACTATTTGAGCTGGGTAATGTTAAGGCTTCTCAGTGGGAACTGCTGCTGCCTACAAAGAACCAACTGAAAAAACGAAAGTAACAATCAAAGCCCACTTTATTTGATAAACCTGACTACAAAGATGCAGAGGAACAGCAGGCTAGATGCCAAACAAACTGCACCACCATAAGAGAGAATGGAATAGCCAGAAGCATCTTTATGGATGCAGCCCCTCCAAAAACATTTCGTTTTTAAACTGAACACACTGGCCATTACGATCGCAGAACAGAACCAAGCATGTGTATTTTTAGAAAACATCTGAGACATGCCTTTCAAGCACAGCTACAACTTCTACGCTCCCTTTCCCACCTCCAAGGTAACTCAAATTACAGCTGAATCAGTTTCAGCACAGAGAAAAGTTTAGGGGGGTGTGTGTGTGTGTGTGTGTGTGTGTGTGTGTGCGTGTGTGTGTGTGTGTGCTATAAGGGTGACTCAGTCTGAATGTGACATGACAGGAGGGGGATGAGAGAAATTGTTTGCCTGGGGACCGGTCCAGCCAAAACGTCTGAAAAACACCGTGAGAAGCTTACCACTTGACATAGAGCAGCCCAGCCAAGGGGGTGAGGTCTTGTTTGGACCAGCCTGTATAGTCGGCCAAATGACTGGGCCAGATGGGAGCTGCAGAGGGGGAGATAGGGGGAGAGGAGCAGGGAGCAAAGAGTGAATGTCAGACGGTCGAGCCGAGGTACACAAATACTTGACACTCCACAACTAAAAGTGTAAACCTTTCCATCATCTGTCAGTATTAAAAAGGGCAAAACGCTACGTCTTTACGCCCGCGTGCATAGATCTGTGTGCATGGGAGCGAATGAGTGTTGTTGTTACCATAGTGATGCAGCGCACGTGTAAGCAGCAGCGCAGCGCAGGCCAGTTTGGCAGGTGGCGGTATGGCGAGGGCCGAGTAGAGCAGAGACAGCTCACAGATGTAGCTGAACAGGTGAGTGGTCCGCCGCTCCAGAGGTAGCAGGGACAGCAGCACCTCCCCGTAGTCCAGCAGAGAGGGGCTCTGAGAGGGACGGCATGAAGAGTCATTTCTCACAAACGCAATGAATTGATGTACAATAAATCAAAAGATATAATAAATTATGTTGGCAGGGACTTTGGCGGGTTTATGGACTCACCCTGATCTTTCCCTCCAGCACAGAGACGACCTCCCCCATCATGCGGACAAGGTCCTCATATTTGTAGGTGTTGTCCGTGAGCCAAACAGCCTCACGTATGGTCAGAATATCTTTACTGATGTAGCTGGAGAGGAAAAATAACAAAACAGTTATCGACCGGACACAAAAAGGAGGTAGTTTTTGTGGACAATTGATTCATTTGTTTTAAGTCAAGCAATAAAGACAGAATACAAATATGAATCTTATTACTTTCTCCTTCAAGCCACCCAATCTCACCCCCACACATCTCTGACCCAAAGTCTCTCTATATTTTTGTTGAAAACAGCTGGTAAATTTCAACGACTGGATCACGTGGCGTGTTCTCACCGTGTGCAGACCACCATGCAGGCGATGCCCAGCAGCTGCAGGCGAGCCTTGGGGACAGAGCGCATGGCCAGGTAGCGGTCGACGCAGCCCACAGTCACGTGCAGCGTCAGGCTGGAGAAGTCCTTCATGGTGGTCACTTCCACAAGCCAGTCCACCAGGATGTACCTAGAGAGCGAGCGAGAGAGAGAGGTGGAGGCTTGGTGAACATCACAATTTCTGGGCCGCCAAAGTCAGAAGAGCCAGATTTCGAGCTGGCTGGCGCTCTTCTAATCTAATGATCAAAACAAAATGAGTCATCACAGTGACTCACTTCATACAGGAACATTCAGCAGTCTGGAGATAGTATTCACCAACAGATTGAGGTCATGTCAGTAAGCAGTTTGTTATTTTCTGTTGCTACCTCATGGTGTCATTGATGCCCCGTCGGAGGATCTCCTGGGCGCGGCGGCGTGGGGTCGGGGGAGAGGAGCTGAAGAGCTGGGCCACCAGGTCAGCGCACGCCCTCGCCTCCAAACCCAGAGGATTCCCACTGCTGCACGCCTTGGCCAGAGACAGCTGGAGGAAAGAAGATAGACAAGGAAGAGGAAAATGAGTCAGATTGAAAGAACAAACAGTCTGAGGGCTTGGTGTACTGGGTCACGGCGAAAACTGCTGTATGGTTGACCTCCGCATTTGACGGAGAGAGATTCTCAGAAGAACTAGTAATTTGGATGAGTCATTTTTGTGATTCAATGCAGCAGCCAGGGGCAAGGCTTTACAAGGCTGTCAAACAGGGTATGTCAATAACTGTCAAGCCTTCATGACACTGCACAATAGCGCTTCAAGAGGCAGCTGAGGATGTCAACTGACAAACACTTTCTTGCCTTTCATGTTGGTGAAGGACCAAGGGGAGGTTAATTGAAGACTGACCCAGAAGGCCAACACAAAGACGAAAAATGTACAGCACATCATCTACTGGCACATGACATAATGGTACAAGGCAAACACACACCTGTGCCTCCCAGCATCCTTTGGCAGCGTAGTCCCTGAGGGTTCGTATACACTGGAGATACCTGCCTGGGTCTGCCATCTGAAACACAAGAGACCTAGTTATCCATTTCATATTTTTACATTTGCAATGACAAACAATCCCACTGCAGATTAAAAGGTTTTTAAATTTGGTTTCACATCAACATAACGTTGGCCCTTCAGTGATTTACATTGAGAAATATAAAGTAGAGGTCGATGAGGTCCAGTGTTGCTAACCAGTAATCTGGACTGGAATATTGGAACTGATTCAGAGTCAGACTTACAGCAGCTTTATGGTTGTGCTCCCACAACAGGAAGGAGCTCTGTAGGCAGCCAGCCTGCGATGACTCCTCCAGCATAGGTAAGGCTTCTGAGCACCTTTCACCGTCCTGGGAAAAAAACAACACGAAGCAGGCATGATTAGCCTTACTTGAATGAAAAACATAATAATTTGCCTTTCCTCAACAGCTTACAAAGCACTCAAATAAAACAGTCATAAAGGCTTGTGTGCTATGAAAAAAAAACAAAAAACTTCTACTACTACTAAATCATTTGTCACTTTGTTAAATAACAAAAGCGTTAACAGTGGGCTATGGGCAAGCAGAATCAATGGGCATTGCAAGGCGACTGCTGTGCTATATGAAGAGAGGAGAAAACAACAATTTTCCCATCTGTGCTGCTCATGACTAGTCAGACGGCCCCGCCTGTGGCGCAGCATGCAGCCCCACGCTCTGATTAGCAGCCAATTGAATCAAACCACACCCAGGCGGCGGCAGAATCACTCAGCTCCAGCCTCACTTTCACACTCACATCAAAGAGCTGCAACACTCTGGCCAAACAGTGCAGCAGGGGCCCCTTCCGCTCCTGCAGAAAGAAAATCAATGCATCAATTAACACATTTACACATTATATAACTGTCCTTTTGCTTATTGAATATGGAGAGTCTGCAGTCATCGTCCACATTATCCCATTTCTATGGAATTATCACTATGGGGTGTGATGGGGAGTTTTTCTATGTTAAGCTATTTTCATTTCAGTCCACTGCACAACTGAAGAAGCTCAGCATTAGTTGGAGAAGCTTTCATTTGATGCTGTGACAAGAACAAGGCTTCCAGCCTCTAGGCCAAAAATAATAAGACTTGCTGTTGAAAAAGCATCAGGGTCTCCATTTGTCCTCAATTGACAACAGTTCTGTTGTTTATAAGGAATCATTTGACTCAACTTTGGATGGAGGGGATGTATAAATAGGAAGTATGACTTTGTCCTGCACATTGGCCTCAGTAGTACCTACCACGTTGTCGTCACACTCGGCCTTGAGACGGTCAAACACCACGGCCTTGCAGCAGCTGCCAGTGGGGGACCAGGGGGGACGGATGAAGACCCAGATGAAGGGATCTGCCGTGGGAGGACGCAAGCTCTCTGCCAGGCTGAAGAAGCGGGAGGCCTTCCGACCGCACACGTCGGCCCGTCCCCTCATCACTTAACAACGCTGAGACAGGTAAAAGGAGAAAGGCAAGATAAAGTGATCAATACACAAGTAAAGAGTTGTGATCACTCACAACATCACTGAACATTTATCAAGGGGTTATGCCTATTCACTATGAATGGGTGAATTATGGAGTTGCGAAGATTTTAACTTACGTCCTTCATTGTACAAATAAGCAATCCCTAGCTTCACGGCTGCTTCAAAATTCCCTTTCTCTGCAGCTCTGAAGAAAGAGACAAATGTCACGTAAAAACCCACACAGAAAGAAAATAATACTTCAGGTAATATGTGAAATTTGAAGGGAGTGTACCTTTCAAATAGCCAAACGGTACTCGGGGCTGGCCAGCTGTCTCTGAAACTGACCCTGGCCCATAGACTGGAGTGGTTGTCAACGATGTCCCGTAACTGGGAGTGGACCTGTAACACAAGTCAAGCCAATTAGTCCCTCTATAAAAGACACATTTGACCCACCAGATCAGGTGGTCGCAAGCTGCTGAGCCAAGAGCAAACCCTGATGGCGTTGCATGTATATGCTAGAGATTGTGTGGGAGTGTTACAGTCTGCGTGTGTGTGTGTATGTGTTTACTCACTGCTCTGACAGCCAGCAGGTCCTCAGCAGAGAGGCATTGGAGCACACATAGGAGGACCTCCTCAGGAAGAGACAGCAGGGTTAGGGCTGGAGTTCGCTTACGGACCCGCTTCCGCACTGGAACCGAGTAGCATTTTGAACAACGACAGTGGACTATTGAAAGAAACAGATATTTAGAATTAGACGAAAAAAATCTCACAAGTTATAACACAAAAACGTTTAACATGATCCCCATTTCAGAGACACCACAGTGGTAACAACCAATAGACTGCACACAAAACCACTGTTAACTCAAAAGGCATTTCACATCTTAGTGCTGGGCTGACAGAGTAATTCCCACAAGAAGGTCTCACAAATATTTACAGTTAGTTTAGAGCAAGTCAGTCGCGAGCTAGTATGTTAGCTGGTGGCCAGGCAAACACTATGGATGTGAACGTTATGGCTCCACTTTCAAACTGCCTAACGTAAGGCATCTCCGGGTAGCCCATTCAAATTGCCCGTTTGAGGATATCTTTTTGGGATATCTATCGATATATGTGGCAAATCGATTACTGTAAAGTATTAAAATACATCAGCACCAAAGAGTTTAAGCATCACACGGCGGTGAAGTGGTCAGTCTGGTTTGGATAAGTCAGCGAAGTGAGCGCCCAATTTTCCCTCCTGTGGCTATACAACCATGGCTTTTCTTTTCTAGCATTAATAGTTATATTTGGATTTTGCAGCGTCCATTACCATCGACTTGTAAATAACGTTTTTTCCCCCCTTTTTAAATATTTAAAGTATGTTAAGACACTTTCAACTTGAACTTCTAAGACCTGTCGCTAACCAGCTAACGTTTATGTTGGCTAGAAGCTAATTAACGTAGCTAGCTAACGCCATCAAAGATGTGAGAATTGAATACACGTTGAGACAATTGCCGCTTATTAAGTTATTTGTACATTACTTTGACAATAACCGCTAGTTAAAGTTGGCTACTTACCGCCCGCTTTCATTGCAAGTGGAGGGATCTCTCCTCAAATAGTGATGCCTGTGGCTACTCACAAGACTGAACAGAATAACTGGCAAAAGCTTGTAACTTAAACGACGCCGATGCTACTGTAACGCTTATCCACTTACACGCTTACTATTAGCCACAAAAATGTGAGACATACGTTTTTACAATAGTGCCCACTGCCTAGCTTGTACTGTAATGTTTAACTAATATGTTGTTAAGTTGTTAGCCCCTTGGATGAATTCAAATTAAAGCGTGTGTCCTTAGTTAGAAGACCCTCCCCAAAGCCACTCTAGGACCGCCCGCGCACAGCGTTTAAACATCAACTTCAATCTCATTGGTGGACCGCGGATACGCCTATCTATCACCTAGCAGCCGTTTGATTCGCCGAAGTAAAGAGGAGCAGCACCGATTGGCTGGATTTTATAAACTCTAAATCAAAGGATGATGATTGGGCAACGTAACGCAATTTCGAAGTACGCGCTCCCAAATCCATGCATATCATTGGCCAGCGTGATTACAAAAAACGTCTACAGGTCCGCCTTTTTGCTTTGGATCATGGGACATGTAGTTGATGAGAAACTACCGTTTAAAGGTACTATATTTAAAGAGACATGAACCATAAAATCGTGCTGACAGTAAGCTCCCATAATATTTAGTTATAAGATCCAACACACATTTTTTAACGTTAATATTGATTCATTCCCACAACAAGCTGGCAAATAGTGTTTGTAAACTCAAACCCAACAACCTTTTCTACATCAGCCACTCAAAAACATAAAAGATTAAGAAGACGTTAGTGGTGATTGATTATGTTTCATCATGCATAGCTCACTTCTAAAGAGGTTGATTGCTTTGATTGGCTTTACTTTCATTGGATTACATGGGGGTGAAACTGGCACATCTAAAATAATCTCTGTAATTCAATCAAACCCCCCCCCCCCATCCCAACCCACATGCACAAATTCATCACCAAATTCTGAAAAAAGCTTGATAAATGAACAGAAATACATATGTAGTAGAATTTTTAAGGAAAGTATCAACCTCTCAAGTAAATAAAAAGTGCAAATATTTATCTATCTTGGTGAATTAACCCCCCGTGACCAAGTTATGAGTAGGAAGCTGAATTCTAATATCCTGCTGAATGCACAGATTAACATTTGCAGACTCTCATCACGGAGGCACAGGATGTGGAAGCAAGGAAGCACACACTCATTAGGTGTAATCAATGAAAAAAAAAAAGTAAACCACAGGCTTACAGGAGCACAGAGCACGTACAAATAATTTACACATGTGAACATTGGTGGAGGAAACAAGCTCATCATTGATGTGTTTGTATCTGAGCACAGTATGAAGCAACGATGTTAGTTGTGTCTCTCTCACTCACTTTTTATACTCATTCATCAATCAATATTTGTGTGACTTATAATTAGACATAATTAAAAAAAACAGAGTGGTTAGATGCAGCTGCCTTTGAGGGCATGACTGGGTGATTAAGACCATTTTGTCTGGTTCCCACTGGGAATAAACAGACGGCCATCTTCCAAGAATAGTGCCCTTTTGATGCCTGGTCTCATGAGTGTTATAAAGGAGCACAGCGCACCCCTGACAGCAACCCTGCCTTCCTTTCAAGCTATCTCTCTAATTTTCAGTTGCCTTACCTCTTCGAATGAAAGGAAATATTTTTGTAAATTCAAAGCAAACTCATATTCTATATATGTGTACTTGAAGCCAGCTTGGGTTCGTCACAAACGTATAAACTTGTCAAACGCCTCCAATAAGGGCAAGTCAATTGAGAAATACTGAAGATAAGTATCGGAGCAATCACCAGTTGAATAGCATGCTGATTTATGAAGATGTAATTCTCTCAAGCCTATTAACATCAATTTATCTGTCAGTCTTCTACATATACAGTCATGCTTGCCACTTTGTGAACCCCTTGTTCAATTATATACAATTTGAGCATTTTGAGCCTTTACCATGCATCAATCAAAATGACCCTTTTCTTAACTGAAATAAAGGATCTATATTTACCAATTCCACACATTTTTAGAGGAAATTGTCCATGTAGCAAAGTTAAAATACTTGAAAGGGAATCAGTGCAGGTGCAGAAATAAGTCTTAGTGAAGTCAAGTAGATTAGTAGAAACAGGTGAAAAGTTTGGTATGACGTTAACCAATCAAAGGTCAGATCTTTAGGAGGAGTTTGTGTGGCGCTTCCATAAATCCAGGTGAGAAACCCACTCAGTTTGGTGCTACCCATGTGGGTGAAGAAAACACCATGCTGTGATCTAAGGAGACCTCAGAGGACCCTAGGAAGTGAGTAGAGAGTGTGCATCAGTCTAGTCAAGTCATATCAAAAACGATTTGGGCTCCATCAGTCCACAGTAAGACAAATAATATAGAGCATTTAACATGACAGCGACTTTACCTGATAAAGGAGCCACAAGTTGTTGATTGAAGTTCACATATTTTTGCACACAGTTTTTGTTAAATAATCCAGTTTTGTTAAATAAACAATGAAAGTTATTTGTGCATGTTCATTTGAGGTTTAAATAAGGATTTTATAAGGTTATTCCTCAATAGTATATGAAATAATGATCACCCCTTGTAGGGTTCATACACTTTCAAGCGTGTCTATATAGGCTATACATGTCTAACGGAGAATAAAGAAACAATTTTAAAAATATAGAGAACAATTTTATTTTTTCAATGTTCTTTCCCTTTGGAAACGTACCTCTGTTTCGGGGCATGTGGTGCCCACCGCGTATCAGGTGGCAACATGACCAAATTACCCTGTAGTTGAGTGACGTAAGACGGGGCAGAGGATGTGACATCTATAATTGGAGGCATTCAATGTTTCCATGGAAACTCCTATGACCTCAATGAAGCACAAGGTGACCGATAATGGTAGGGGACAACCAATCGATTGGTTCTCCCACACTGAAAATAATTATAGTGGTAAAACCATATATTTATGCTCACATGGGTGCTCAGTCTGTCTGTCATTTTGGTTTCTCCAAACATCCATTTAAGTGTTATTTCACTGAAACGATGCAAATTAACACGAAATTAGTACCTCTGGAAGGAAATAATTGGGCTTGCTTAGAAAAATTACCTGGAAGAGCAATTCACTTCTTAAGTTGTCCTGATTTATTAACGGTAGCAACGTTTTCATCAAACAAAGACAAGCTCAATTGTTGAACGCCTCATGAAAAAAGCTTTTGCAGGAAACTCTAAACACACTAAAACACATTTGAGATGGAAAGAGCGAGAGAGAGAGAAAGACAGGGAAAGAGAGAGGAAGAGAGGGGGGGGACTCCTGGTACACCCAGAGGTGTGGTGTACCAGGAGTAGGGTGGAGGAGAAGGCATGCCAATTTCTTTGTGCCTGTGGCTTATTTACAACGTCTCCCCTTTACTTCTGTGATACTCCAACAACAATCAAGGTTATAATATTCCAGTATTTTCAGGCATTTGACTGATTAAATACAGAAATACGTCATCCTCTTCACATTTGTTTCTATTGGCGTCTATAGCAGCAGCTTTTCATTTAATTTGCCTGTCTGGCGCTATCTGATAGTCCCACACCTCTCTCCTAAACAACTGCAGTAATATCTGGAGCAGAGTGGAGATGTAACGCAATCCTGCTAGAAAGACGTGAAATAAACAGCAGACGGCGACCCGTCACACAGACGGAACTGTCTTCTTGGTTTGTCTCTTTCTGACTTTGAGTTTTGAGTATCATTAAAACCAAACAGCACTAAGCGTTCGGGTTTGTGAGCCAAGTCTGGAGATCGAGAGGTGGGCGAGTAGCTCCCAGCTGGTTTCCTGTAATCTGTGCTGACCCTAGCAATCCAACTGACCACTTCCCCCCCATCTGCACTTTGCTCCCATTGGCCTCTCCACCCTTATCCAGGCCTAAACACTGTTCCCTCCACACCCACATTTCCCAGCAACCAACAACATGGTTTGAGACATGTGCAATAAAACCCTGGCGAGCTGAGCGGCGCTGCCAGTCACGTACAGTATCCAACTCATGATCTGCAGAACGTACATTATCTGACTCTCTGTGAACGTGGTTTCCTCATGTTGTCATTTTGCCAGTAGGGGGCGTCTTTTATTCAGGTCGCCATTGGCCTGTTTTTCATAACAACCAATGGATTCCACCAGTGATCTAAGCCGGGCCGGGTTAGCAAGTGGCCCAGCGTTGGAATTTCATCAGCCAAGGATATTGTTTTATGTTATTTGTAAAAATGGTTCAATGACACTTTTCATTCTCAACCATGCAGCGTCAGAGCAGCATGGCAGCTCAGTGTCCCTCTCACTGTCCATCTGTCTCCTGTATTTTTAGCCCATTCCCAGACATTCTTCCAAATCCATCTCTTAGCTCTTCCCTCTCTTTAGACCGGGCTGCATAGTTTCCCAAGTTCCCCCCAAGTTTCTCCTCAAGATATAAAGCAACAAACACCGACGTGTTCACATGACATTTCTTTAATACAACAATTGAAATACGTTTAGATATGAGTAAAAATATACAGTAGAAATATAAAATAGTTGTGTATATACAGCACCAAATAATAGAGGGCAGACAAACAATTTTTGAGTCACCCACTGGAGTGACCAACAGCATTAGTGGAGTAGAAACAGGCAGACAGCATGGCTGACAGACTTCCCTCACCACAGCAGAGAGAGGTAGATTTTCCCTTTTCTTTTCCTCTGTTTTTTTTTTTTTTGCACTAGACAGAAAGGAAATCATTTCACATTTCTTCAAAAACAATATCTGGCCGCTTGCCATCAGTATTAGTCTATGGGTCAACAGGTTGGCACAATATAGTTTCACAAGCGGCAACGAGTACAACAAGTACAATGATGCATACTTCATGGTTACATAAGAGCAGTTGGCCTGCGTGTGCAACCACAACACACGGTGATGTACAACTTGCATTGACATACAGGCCAAAATAAATGCCTCTTGTAATATAGTAAAGTGTTTCCTGTGTGTGTGTGTACGTGTGTGTGTGTGTGTGTGTGCACTCTAAACTGTGATTGTGTGATTAAATTGGCAGTTTAACTGTAAATCTGTATTCCCAGCACGTTGCTTGCTCGTTGCGGTCTGCTTCTCAATGAAATTGTAAATCTCTATCTCTCTCTCTCTCTCTCTCTCTCTCTCTCTCTCCCATACAATATCGAGCTCAGTAACGCACCATGTCTGCTTCAGGGTGTTCAGAGCTCAAGCGGATCACCAGACAACCGGAGACGATCCTTTTTGCTACCTCCTTAACCATTACACGGTCGGTGATCAGTAATTGAGCATGAACACCGCTGAACATTGTTGAGCTCTACGTGTGGCCTCAACGGGGTTAAGCTCCGTGACCCCGCCACACTATCCTCCCGAGTGCAACAACCCCCTGTGTCATGTGAGCCGACCTAAGACAATCTGAAGGGATCTTGACGCTGACAGATAGGTACCCTGACAGAGGTGAGGCGGCCCCGCCATGCCGTCACCGTAATCCTGGGGGCTTCTCTCGTCTCGCTCTCCAGACGATACCACTGAGCTGAGCTACCAAAATCAGGCTCAAAAATATTCCCCACACTTCCTTTGATTCTACAAGATTTGATGTGGCTATTTGTGGGTGTCTATCGCACTCAGTGCCGATACAAGGAGGCTGAGTAATCTGTTAGTCCCAGGCCCAGTGTCCTGGCTTCACCCAAACACCCAACTAAAAGCCCCGAGGCTCACAGATCACAGTCTCCAGCTAGTTTGGCGTTTTTTACTGCCCCTTCCAGTAATACATTATATACCCTCAGCACACTAAGTGTTCTGCCATGGCCCCCCAACACCATGTCGAGTTGAGAGGCACGACTTCCCCAGGCTCTTCCCCCTTTTCTTCCTGCGAGCTACGAGACAAGAGCTGCCAAAGTGCGAGGAGACGCTGATCCATTGCATTTTGTTACTACACCGATGAAGCAGACGGGGCAAAGCCGAGCCTCGCTGTGGGTAAGCCGGGGGCCTTCTGGAAGGTCTTTGGCACTGTGTGTGTTAAACTGCTACCTCTGGTTGCATAGAAACGTGATACACAGCCGCGAGCGTCGCTAATCTGGCAGCCAGGAATCGATACAAACACTGATCAATGCTCAAGGGCGAAGGAGTGTCAGTGCACACTAATTCCTTTCTATTCCCTGTGATGTTCGCTATACAACGAGTCCTCTTTCCTCCAACCCTTATTCAGTGACGTTATTGACGAGTGTTTGAGACAAGAACAAAATGCTATTGTGTGGTCTCATCCTGACACGACAGACGCAGAGCCAAGCGCAGCTACATTCAGCCAATCTCTCTCTGCAAAACAAAGCGCAGTGGCGTAGGAAAAGGGAATCCCCAGAACAGAGTAGCCTTGCAGTAGAAATATTCATCGGTGTTCCCCTGGAGGACAGTCCTGTGCGCTGGCGTCACTCTCACTCCGTCGACGTTTTATAATAATCCACAGTCCATGGCAAGAAAAGTGTCTGTGTCCTGTGGGGCTCAGTGGGAAGTGTATGTGTGTCCTGGGTTATCATCATCATGGGGGCTGAGAGTGAGATTGGAAAGTGGAAGGGGGGGTCGGGAGGGGATGGAGAGATTGGAGGAAGGTGTATAAATGGTGGAGAGAGGAGGAGAGTCCTGTCGGGGTAAAGAGAGAGAGAGGGAGCAAAGGGGGTGAAATTCTCAGGAGTTCAGATGGAAACGGGGGAATGCGGCAGAGCCTTTTTCCATGAGTGCTTTGCTCAAGGCACCGAGCGGGAGGGGCTCAGCCAAAGTGTCCCCGCGGTGGCATGTCCCCTCAGCCGGTGTCCTTCAGTAATCCTGGCCTGCCCCTGCAGGCGCCACCACGTACACAGCAGGCCGAATGCTCACACGTAGCCAGCAGGGCAAACCGGTAAGTCGGTGGCTAACGTGAAGCTGAAGCGCCAAGAGGCCTCTCAGCGTCTGTTTCCTCTCTGAGTGACTTCACTGGAAATGTCTCTCCTGCTTGGTCATTGGGCCTCATGCAGTGACATGAACATGGCGTGGTGTGTGTGTGACTCTTTTGTTCCTTAGTAGTGCAAGTCCAAACATCCAATAATCTTTCAGTTCACCAGAATCTCTATGTGAACACGCACACACACACACACACACACACACTCCACTTCCCCAGCAGATCCCCCTGCCCTCTCCAGCCTCCTCGTCCACACAGCTGCCAGTAAGATCCCGCTGGACTCAGGTTCCACTCTCCCACTGCGTAAAAAAAGCCCCAACACATTGCTGCGGTGTCACAGGACGAGCGAATGACGCGGGCCGCTGACGCAGGGTGCAGTCCTCTTTCAGCCAGGTGTCCGGTTACCGTCTTTGGCCAACTTGCTGGCCTCTTGGAGAGTCACCTGTCCTGGCAGGAGGAATGCCGCGACTGACGTGCCTAGTGACGGCAGCACTGACTCCGGCAGCAGCTCCGCATAGCGTGTTAAGTGTCTGCACGAGCTCCCGCTGTGTGTGCTTGCACATATGCGTGTGAGGACTGTGCATTTGTGTGTGTGTGTGTGTGTGTGTGTGTGTGTGTGTGTGTGCAGTGCATATTTGTGTGTGTGTCTGCCTGGAGGTTGTTTTGACACTGGACACCTGCTGTCTGATGATAAAGGTGATGGCGATCCTGCCTCATGCCAATCCATAACGCTCCAAACACTAACAGGCCCCCCACAGATCCACAGTGTCCTGTCTGTCTGTCCTCTGGCTATCTGTCTGTCCATGATCTCCGGGCCCACGTTGAGCCAAACTCTGTGATAAAGACTAGAGGGGATTTGGGGCTGGGCTGGGGGGGTGGCGTGGTGGCCTCTCTAGCCCACCCTTGAGCCTCCCCAGCCCTGGGCGACTCTCTCCTCTCTCTCGTCCCTATACCGTTTCCCCATATTGCTTCACAGGGGGCACTGCTCAGAGGTGAAGGAGCCTCCCTCTTTCTTTTTCCTCCTCTTCTTCTTGTGGACAGTCCAGCAGGCGGTGGCCATCAGCAGCAGCACCAGACCCACGATGAGCAGCACCACCGACACCACTTTGGTCTGAGGCAGGTTGTTATAGGTGTAGGTCACCCCCGTTCCCGCCACGCCGATCACCAGAGAGATGATGCCGAAGGGGAAGATGCAGCGGTACCAGGACTTCTCCATGCCGCCGGTGGCCTGGGACAGACGCTCCAGGGAGGAGAGCACCTCCGGGACCTTGGGGCCACCGGCCTCCAGGGACTGTCCCTCCTGCCCCGAGGCGGCCTGGGGCTGAGGTTGGCAGGCCAGGTGGCCCGTGGTGCAGCCCATCCTGGCGCTGTGGGCTAGTGGGTCGTGAAACCAGGCTGGGGTGCTGCTGCCGCTTGCCTCCTGGATCTCCTCCGTAGTCCGCTCTGGCCTGGAGAGACAGACAGAGAAATAGAGAAAGGCGGAAAAAGAGGAGAAACAGAAAGGAGAAGGAGGTCTATATGAGACCGGACAAGAGACTGGAGGAGGAATGGCGAGGAGGCTGTCAGATGAAGGCTTTTAAGTCAGCGCAGAAATCCACTCACACTTTCCCCTTCTCTCCCTCCCTCTCTGGCTGTCTCTCTGTACACTGCCTGCTGGCTCTCTGGCAGCACATTGTACACGCTGCTGAATGTAGTGAGGGGGGATATATATAAGGGGCCACAGGCGGGGGAGGAGCTAAGGAGGAAAAAGAGGGCAAGTCCGAGTCCTCCGATTGGCTCTCCCTTCGTGTGACGTCAAACAGTGAAGCAGGGAGAACAAGGAGTTGAGGAAAAACAGGAAGGGGGAGGGGAGGAGAGTTGACTGCTCCCTCGTTTCTGTCTCCCCATCATTCCCACTCATTCTCAGTGTTTTTTTTCTTCTGTAGAACGTAAAAGCATCCCTTGGTGGATTAAAAAGCTCAGTGTTGGTGGGTGTTACCAGAATAGGACCACAGTTGTGTATGGAGATTTAAAAGAAATCAGAGGAGAGAGGGGAATCCCGAACCCAAGCCCTGAACCCTTTTTCCCAATCTGTTTAGTAGGGGGAGGGGCGCCTCCCTCACTGCAAACACACAGATGTGTCACATACACAATGGTGGCACTCCCATTGCACCCCACCACATCACAGACCCCCCCACACACACACTCCTTCTCGCCTCAAGACGCCGACTTGTAGGTAAACATCAAACACACCGTACTTCTGCCACGGATGCGGTAAACACACTGGAGAAGAAAAACACATTAAAAAAAAAGCCGGCAGCTCCCACTCGTTCCCCGCCCACACACGCCGTCGGTGGCAGCCCTCGCTGAATGGAAGGCAACCTAGTCGTGGTTAATCCCCCAGGATGCTTTGCTCTGCAGCATTGTAGTCGTCCATGAAAATCGAATCAGCCCAGACAGCTTTACCCTTCCTAAGCTTGCAAATCGAACTCGTAACTCAACGTGGATGAATGTGTACACACAGCTCATCGTCTGTGTTTTCATCCTCAGGCGTTACTCGTTCTACTACGGAAACCGTTCCAGTGTTTCTCTTCCCCTGGCATTTTGAAAGTAAACTGTGAACTCAATATTAATCATGGCAATTTGATGCTGAATGACATGAAGGTTCGACCGTTCGGCTACAGCTACAGGGGGAATAAACACATTAAACCGCACTACAGGATGATACAGCTCTCTTTGACACGCAGGAAAGCTGTTGCTAAATTGAAACTGATCTCGTCATCTAAGAGCTTTCTGCAGACATGAATCATCTGGTCCAAGACATCTTGGGCTTGAGCAGAGGTCAACAGTCAATAACTTATTAGTATGTGTCTTCATGCACTTAGAAAACGATGCCACCATGACCTCAGGTTAGTGGCGCTCGCTGGAAGTGAAGAACTGAAGTCAAAAGAGCCATTTCCTCCTCATCGTTAGATCAAAGGATATTTGCTGTTCAATACCCACAAGGTAGTTTCTTATCTAGTATTCTCATGTACACACCAGACATGCCTCTATAAAGGATAACTGCACATTAGTTAATAAACTGCGTGTCCCCTTTCCTTTCCTCGACAAAAGAATGCTGCTTGATGGAGGAAGCCAGTCAAGGCAATTTGGGCGGGGTCAAATAACAAACACTAACGCAGGATAATTGATGACCAGAGTGACTCAACGCCGGTCTCTGCTGCAGCTCGATGCCAAAAGGGCTGCGGAGGAGCAACAGGAAAGAGCAACAGGAATAGAAGACGAGGGGAGAGGTGACAGAAAACGAAGGGGTGGCAGGCAAATAATGGAAGGACGGAGAGAGAGCGCAGGAGAAGAGATATGTCTGATGAAGGAGCAGGCGTGTGAAAGGGAGGAGTGGATGGCTGGTAGCGCTGCTCGGCTTCTGTGGGTTCGTACTTGGACTCTTATTGCGCTGCACTAAAGGTGGAAGGGGAGGAAATGCACCAGAAAGAAAGAAAGTGAAAGAAAATTAGAAAACGTGAGAGTTTGAGAGGAATGTGCACAACAAAAGGCTATTAGATTCTGCCCCTCTCTGGGAAAGGGTGTGTGTGTGTGTGACATAATACTGACATGGAAAAGAAAATAACACACCCTTCCATGGAAAATAGAAATTCCTTCAATCTTCCATTATTTGCCAAAAAAAAAAAAAAAAAAAGGCGTGAGACTTGGGCAACCTGGGCTGGGCTGCAGCAGCTGATACAACCGGGGTCACAGGAAGGCTGAGTTGCGTAGGCACCGCTCCCTCCGGGACCTGTGAGTTGTTGTACGTGCTCTCGAGGATGCCTCCGCCTCCTCCCCCTCCTCCCCCTCCGCTACTCCTTTCACACGCTCTGCCGGCAGACTGTATGGGCTGACCAGGAGCTCTTGTGCTTGAATGAGCTGGAGTGCATTGCTCATTCCACTCATAAGCACAGGGAACGTACTCTATTGATGACTGGCAAGGCCTGCAAAGCTTACGTCCTTTGTCCTTTCTTTCCCTCTCCCTCTCTCTCTCTCTCTCCGCGAAACCTGCCATTTCCAGCTGACGGCCCTCGGAGAAGCTGGACCCAGAACGCATCGTCTGTTTGGCTCAGCTGCCTTTGGGAATATGCATGTCTGTATGTTTTTTTGTGTGTATGAGCATTGGTGCAGCAGGATGCAAACACCCACGGCCTGCTGCGTGAACCCAGCGCCACCTGTCGCTCAGTCTGGCGCAGCCCATGCCATCCACACGTCATCTGCGGGCACATGGGCCTTTTTAGGCCTTTCTGAGCTTCCCTACTTCTCACCTACTCCCTCGCATCACATTGGTGTTGGGCAGACCCTTCCTCAGATCACAGAGATGCACTATGTGGCCCCCCCATACGTGTTATCTAATCTACGCCAGGCACAAAACACTCAAACAGATCCTATGGAGCGACACTGTGAATGGTGTGGGCATCAATGACCTCTTTGTGAGAGGAGTTGGATTGAGTTCATTTCACTTCATGAATGTTCGGATTCAAAAACTGTGGTAAGCCTGCCATTTAGTGTATAGTACACATTCTTCCATGTTCAAAGGGCATTTCCTTTTTTCCATTCATTCATTCTCTTGACCTACTTATTCCTATTCAGGGTCATGGGGGTGCTGGAGCCTTTCCCAGCATGCATTGTGCAGAAGGCAGGGAAACAGGCTGCACAGATCACCAGTTCATCACAGGGCTAACAAAGATAGACACTTCACATTGATACCTGGGCAATCTAGTTCCTAATCCGCATCTTGCATGTCTATGGGAACACGGGGAGAACATGCAAGCTCCATGGGGTGTTTCTGATGAGCCTATTATTTGTGGATGGGAGGAGGTGTGGCCTGATTACTCACTTGTTATTGGAAATCGTGGCACCCTGCTGTTTCCAGTGCAAAATAAGCCCTGAGTGAAACCAAGACCCTGGTATGATTTTCCGTGTAAAATGATTGAATCCAACACTCTTTACACTCTCATGAATAGTGGCGTTGACTGTACTAACCAATCAGGTGAGCAACAGAAGTGTATTCTGCGACATGAGTGCCACCTGCTGGCATGGTCAGTGTTGCTAGAGGTCCAGCTATGACTCTACTCAGTACATTTTTCCTTTATATTCTTAATATTATTAAATTAATTTATAATATCTTAATCATACATTTAATGTAAGCACAGAAAAATAAGGCTAGCGTTTCCTAACAGTTGTTCAAAGAGCATCATTTAATCAAGAGAAGATCATACGCTGATATCATGGAATATATGTTATTGTGAAATTAAAAAGAAAAAAGGTCAACAGCATCAAAACAAGTCACTGAATAAATACCAACTATTCACAGTGAAAACACACAGGTCCTTCCCAGCAAGTCCAGACTCTTCAGGGACCATGATAGTATGGTCTGTAGTCAGTCAGGGTCAGTGTCCAAGACCAGGGCAGGAAACTGCTCCCCTCCTTCTCCCAGCAGGGAGTACAGGTCCCTGAGCACAGTGGGGTTGGGACATTGGGGGCCATATATCACAGAGGAGAGCTGAGGGGACATGGTGTCTGACAGAGCCTGAGACAGAGGGAGGGAAAGACTGTCACACAAAATCTACTGAGGTGGATTC
The DNA here is from genome assembly GCA_034670405.1 of Hoplostethus atlanticus. Lineage (NCBI taxonomy): Eukaryota > Metazoa > Chordata > Actinopteri > Trachichthyiformes > Trachichthyidae > Hoplostethus > Hoplostethus atlanticus. The sequence continues at coordinate 1,208,331 of JAXDDX010000098.1, forward strand.
TTATTATTTACCAAGAGAGAACTCACATACTAGTTAACTAGCGGTGTCAGGTCGAATAGCACGACCCTTACCTGCTGTAGGTACATCTCCTGTTGTAGCAGTGCAACGCCCATCCTCAGCTTCTCCAGCTCTCGTAGCTCTGCCTCTGTTGTGTAAGTGACGGTGGGGGGCAGGGCTGCAGTCATCGAGTCCCCCCGCTCAGCCTTCGCACCGACAGGGCAAAGACATCCTCCCTCCGGCCTCCATCGATCCCAAGCTTCCCACTCTGACGGAAAATAAGGTTATTTTTAGAATGTGAGCGTGAGCAACCGTACCCTAAAACGTTTTTTTCTGCCGTGCTGCCTCAGCTTTAAATAGCTAGGCCCTTGCCGAGCCACGTCAGGATAGACGGCGTTAAAACCCCATCATCACAGGGAGGGGGGTCGGGGGGGGGGGAAAGGAAAGTACTGATCTGGCACTGAGGATCACCGTGGCTCTGTTTTCATTTTCCGTACGTTGAGATGGAGAGGCTGAATTAGCTCGTTAGCGCGGCAGAGCCAATGTACATGTCATCATGCCATTAAAAAGCAACAACACACATCAAATAATACATCCTGAAATCAAATAACTGGCCTCAGATCAAAGACGTGAGATGGAGTGCATACTCTGCTGGAAACAACCTCTTGTCTCACACATTGGAAAAATCCCTCCCTGTAGGTGAGGCATTATTTGAGCTGTGAGAAATGGAAAATCTCTCGGCATTCAGCTTGATTGCAATTGTAAGATTGGAGGCAATGGAAACGATACCATGTTACATACTGTTGATCCTGAGTGAGTGATAACCTGATACCCAGATAATTCAAACACAGCTGGGTGGCTAGAGTCGACCACAGGGTCACACAACTTCACCACCCACGTCCTCCCTGGTAAAGTCAAGCGCCACGTAATAGGGCCACGTTTTCTCGTGAACTTTGTTTCCTTTTCATGTCATTCTTGTATAACCTAACTCAGGTTGACATTCGAGTCGCTCGGGGACGGGGGCTGGGACAAAAGTTTGGTTTGAGTCGTGTGAACCCAATTTCCTACCTTGTTTGACTTGGTCTACAAATCGTCTGAGCTCTGCTGCCATCATCTCCAGGTTTTCAAGCGTCAAATAAGAGTTGTTTTCCTTAGTACCTGCACAAACATACATTAGGTAAGTCTTCAGTCCTCACACTGATAAAATACAACAATTGTAAACATACTGGCAACATTATTAAAGAAGAGAGTGGTGGCTTAGTTTAATTGCACTGTGTTAACTAGGCTCATGTTTCTAATGGTTATGATCACAAAAACCCTCAATCCAGTGATGGGCTGTTAAAATGAACGGGTTTCACTGTAAATGGGTTCAGGGGAATGAGGAGCCCTTAGAAACCACTCGCTCTTAGAAAGACAATTCCTGCCAATACCCTGTGGTGTTTCTTCCTAAATTCTAATTTTCTCAACCCACACACTTCTGTCACGTACCCACTTTATTTCTCCTCCCCTCCCCCATGTTCAGGCTGGTACCTGGCTCTGCGCCTGCTGCAGAGGCCTGCTTGGCCAGTAGCTCCTCGGTCTGGTAGTACTGGGTCAGGTCTTGCCCCTGGTGGGTCAGTTTGTCCACCAGATCCCTGGTCTGATCTGGGCTGCCACAAGGCCAATCCTTGGGGAACTAAAGCAGCCAGGGGGACAAGGTCATGGAGGACACATTGGCTATCCAGACCTCTTAAAAGTACTGAGGGTATGAATCAAATTCCCACTGTCAATCTGAGTAATCTGACAAAATCCTACACTATATTTTCAAATTCAAAATAACAAAACATATGTAAGGCTTCGTAAGGCATATTGATTCACTAGCAAAAGGAAGGAATACCGTAGCTCTCATTCTCCCCATGAAGTGATTCCTTTCTGGCACAGGCTTCCTTTGTACAGCGACTACTTTGTCCCACAACCTAAAGACCATGGAGAAGAAAACTTAACGGCATAACAGACCTGGGGAATGAGATGTCATATAATCTATCAAGCAATCTATCAAACAGGCTCATTTTACACAATACAGACTGATTTTGGCCACCTGCTTTGCTTGCTCCTCAGAGATTTCCATTTTGTTATCTGCTCAGAAGGTAACCTGCCGTGGAGCGAAGGTAAACAGAATTATTACGATAGCATGGAAACCAGATAGCCACGTCTTTTGACTTTGATTGACACAGCATGGCTTTTCATAAATCATACCCGTTCTGTTGCGGTGGACTCTCGGTTCCAGTCCCCTCTGTGCGTGAAACAGATACTGGGTTCTTGCAAGGATGCATGGAGGCAGCTGCAGCTTTGCCCGAGTCCCCGCCCACTCAGCAGGTTTTGAATAGCCTCGTACTTAGAGTGGGTGATTGAGGCGTGTAACTGACTTGGGTCAGAAGCGTCAGAACTCGAGACAGCCTGCTGCACTTCCCCAGCCACCTGGACAGGCACCATCTCAGCTGGTGAGACGGGACGTTTCTGGACCGTGTTGCTACTCATTCTGGCTTTGTACTGTCTAGGATGGTGACCGGTTGTAGCTCTTGAACCCGGCATGGAGGACACTGACATGCTAGGATTCTTCAGCTTTTTTCTGTCAAGACTGGTGGATTTGGAGGTTGATCGAATGGACGTCTGATTGCCTTTAGAGGCTGCAGAAGCCTGAGTGATCTCCTTGGGCCTGACAGTGGCACCACCTGGTTCCTTGCGAGGTCCAGATTGTCCACTTTTATCGTGTGTTTTTTTAGATGGTCCTGTGCCAGTGCGGATCAAAAGGGCTTTCTCCAGTGCTCGCTCCAGTAGTTCTATTTCTTCTTTCTCCTCTGGTGGAATATCTGGGTCTAAACATAGCAGCATGCAGACATGTGGTTGCAGTTTAGTTACAACGTTATACACGTTTGCTCTCTTGCATCTCCTTGGTTGCATTGGACAGTAATGCTGAAATAAACAAAACCTTATCATTACCCTGAGCAGCAGCATCCGCCAGCTCTGCGTCTTCAGAGACTTTCTTGGTCTCTGAAGGTGTTCTGGAGAAAAGACTGCATGTGATCATAGGTAATAAACACACACACACACACACACACACACACACACACACACACACATACAAACCAACTAAGAGGACAGCAAAACATATCATTTACATTACACAATGTACTGCAATGGGACGGAAATCCAATAAAATAAGTACAAAAGATGGAAATATGTGTCAGTATCAATGTGCACATTCTTATTTGCACATATGCAAGTTGCAGTTTGTCTTCAGCTCTCTTCATCTAATCAAAGGACAGTTGTTTAGGTAGGTAGTAGATATATAAGTCATCTCAAATGTATTTATTTCATTTTCTTGTTACACAAGCAAGTTGGGTATTGCATTTGATATTTTTCTATTACTGGCTATTCTGAGTATGCACAGTACGAGTAACCACCCACAGAATGACAAACGTCCGGGTTTTGAAAAGGCACTGCTGGGATTTGAACCCAGGATCTCCTGTTTACTAGACAGGCGCTTTAACCAACTAAGCCACAGCGCCAGTTGAGTGATATCAGCTCACCAACGTCGATTCACCGACCATAAACCAAAAGAACTGTGAGTTAATGTTTACCTTTCACAATAAAACCAAGCCCAACTGTAAAGAGAGCCGCAGTACACTTATTGAAATGTTGTGTAACTACTAACTTGGTCACTGATTGACTCACTCTCCATAAACCTACTCAAACTAAGTAGCTAAGAACCGAGGTGTACTTACAGGGTCTGCAACATCTCCCTGTAGAGGTGAATGTTGACATTTATCTTGGCTTGCTCAGCTTTGCACAACTTGATGGCTTCCTCAACCACGGTCAGCAGTGACATGCTGGAGTCTAGAGACTTCACTGCTTGCTGTAACTTACTGTGAGAAGACGCAAGAAACTTGACCAAAATTGTAAAACTTTGGGCTGATGAAGTGAATTCTTTCGACGTCCCAAATTGTCAAACGCGCCGCAGCATATCGTCGCATGCCATGTTCAGTATCCATAAATGCAGCTACTTGGCTTTTTCGTACTGACCCGCGAAATTAATGTCGCGGATGCGGAAGTTACCACACTGTTAGCAACTTTGCTACTGAGGCAGCCTCAATAGAAATAGTTGCTTAAAACAGAATGACAGTTTTCCAATGTTCATTCAAATATTCAACAAAGCAATTAACATTCTCCGCTCTTCACAGGTACCAGCCCTGGGTCTTTGAGCAAATGAAGACTGTATTCATTTCAAGTTAACGTAAACACTGAGTGTAAACACTTCTCGCGAGAAGTATCGTAGCTGCCATGGAAACGGGGACGCTGGTTCTTGTCGAGGTTCCTCATGCTACAGCTTTGAAACGTTTAGCTTTTTCGCCAATGTACAGTGCCTTGCAAAAGTATTCAAACCCCTTGACTTTTAGCACTTGTTATTTCAAAATACATTTATTAGTGATTTTTCGTTCTATGCAAAGCACTCTATTCTATCAAAGTGAAAACAAAATTGTTTAAATTTATGTGGAAGGATGTTCTGTGGGTGGTTACTCGTACTGTGTATACTCTGAATAGCCAGTAATAGAAAAATATCAAATGCAATACCCAATTTGCTTGTGTAACAAGAAAATGAAATAAATACATTTGAGATGACTTATATATCTACTACCTACCTAAACAACTGTCCTTTGATTAGATGAAGAGAGCTGAAGACAAACTGCAACTTGCATATGTGCAAATAAGAATGTGCACATTGATACTGACACATATTTCCAACTTTTGTATGTATTTTATTGGATTTTAGTCATCTTCTGGGAAAGAGGGGGGGGCACTCCTCCGCCCCACCGACAGAGCATCTGACTCTGCAGCCGGCTGCCAGACAAATAACAGGCTCTGACACAGTCACACAATCTCACACAGACACACACCTTTTAGTCATTACCACTATTCACTATGTACTGTTTAGAATGGAAACTGTGCAAAAATGGTGGACTACCCATTCTAATTTCAAAATATCTGTTGAAAATATCTGGTGTTAGGTTTACGTCGTGGTGCAAAGGGCAAGCGAGCAGCGTGACTGAGGGTGCCTATCTAGTGAACAGTAGATCTTGGGATCATAGCGGTGCCCGCCACAATTTCTTAAGGGCTGTAAGGTGCTCTTCAACCAGAGAACTTGTGTTCACGCCGTGTCAGCAAGCATCGACCCTGCTGAAGTGTCCTTGAGCACGGTACCAATCCCTAATCTCCCTGTGGAAGGTAGAAAGAGAGAAGAGCTTCAAACCGTCATCAATCAAGTGTCAGGTTATTATAATACATTATTAAAGAGGGACTGATAAGTTCACTGATTGTTTTACAACACTAATAAACACTATCAAAACAAATATAATCACATGTTAAAATTATGTAGCGCCATAAAAATATGATAAAAACATGATAAAAACAGCAATATTTACTCTCAGTGTGGCAGATGTGGCTTTGTAAGTGCTAGAACTTTGTAATCATTTCGATTTGAAAAGCAGCTAGTACCTTAGAGAGCAGCAGAGGACATTGTCAAAATCGAATTTGTTTTATGAGAAAGAATGATACAGATCTTAGGAGCAATTAGGGATGTTTTTTATTTTCAGTTTCCAAGTTACTTGGGTTTACTGCGGTGCTATAAATGAAAAAGAGGCAATAAAAGATGTAGACTAGAGTGACAGATAAATTCCTCTTGTGCCTCGTCAACTTGCTGGAGTAGGAAGAGTAAACACATGTACATCATGCATGGTCCAGTAAAGTCACACAGAATACTATAGTTTACTGAAAATACAACTAAGACTAGAAACCAGCCATAAAAAAGAAATAATAAAAAAAAGAATAAACTAAAAAGTACAAAGTGTTTTTCAGTAAAGAACATGTACTTTCTTTAAATTGACAGAAGCCAAGGACACAGTGAACACTGACACTTGAACAATGTAACCGTGGGGGTTACATACTGCCCATACTGCTGAACCTACAGGAGGTAGTAGAGCCACAACTTCATAGGCTTTTGAAATACTCGCCTCTAAATGGGAACTGTTTAGAAGGTTAGAGTAAAATAAAGCCTCAACAACTACATATTCCCCGGCGGGTAGACAAACTGTACATTTGTCTGCATGAGTTTACATGCTGCTAATAAAATCTTGCTAGTGAGGCATACCACCAGACATTCAACTGATTATCACAAAACCTGCAGTGGGGCTCCTACAGGCTAACCTTTCAATACTTTTGAAATTGATCGGTAAACCCGTTTGCCCACCAGAGGCGGGTCTGAGTCTGATTTGAGAGCATTCTGTCTGGATGCATCACATCATGGTACGGCAGCTGCTCCGCCCAGGACCACAAGGCCGTACAAAGGGTGGTGAAAACTGCCCAGACCATCACTGGCAGTGTGCTGCCTACCCTGGACAATATCCACCTCACCTGAAAAAGGCTCATAAACTCATCAAAGACCCCAGCCACCCAGCTAGCACACTTTTCACCCTGCTACCGTCTGGTAGACGGTACAGGAACATACAGTCACACTCTTCCACTGAAGGACAGCTTCTACTTACAGGCCGTGTCGTGGAAATTGCTTGTAAGCACTCAGAACTCTTTAAATAACACACAAAACATTCACAGGTTGACGTATAAAAATATATTGTATACAGATATATTGGAAAGAGAAAGACACAGGTCACACAGAAAGTCAAAGTCTCTCTATGCTCTCTCTCTCTGAAAATCAGGTCACTACAATCTTTATAGTTTCTTTGGAGACAAAGAAGTCTCTTATGATTGGTTCTCCATGCTAAGACCATATGGTTCATCCTATGGACTATCTCCACATAGCAGTGGTCTTCTCAAGATTAGATGATTTACTTGAGGGGCCTCTCTGGCTTGTTGTATAATACTCGGGCACAGGTTAGTGGCACACATGTCACATGTCTGTCACATGTCTGTTACAGGGGACAGCATAGTATCAATACATCAAACACAAAATGATAACTAAGAATGATAAATGATAAATTCCAGCTGTACTTCTGTACTAATTTACTTTCACAGCCATCAGGCTACTTAACTGTTGATCCACAACCTCATACCCGTCACTTTACGTCCAATGCACATGCACTTTATACCTGTACATCTGTGTATGTGTGTGTATATGTATGTGTGTGTGTATATATATATATATATATATATATAAATATATATATGCATCTCTAAGATTATTAACTGTTGTCAATCCTGCTGCTTTTAATATTCAGAATTTTTTTAATTATTCCTATTTCTATTTAAGTTTATCCGCCCTTACTTGTCTTATTGTTGTTTTGTTTGTGTTTTATATATAGATATGTGATTTAATGTATACCTACCCAGTTGAAACGTGCCTCGTCCCAAACATTTCATTGTCCAGTATGACTGTAAGTGATACTGTACATATGACAATAAAAGATTTGCGCCTGTTAAGTTTGGAGTCATTTGGCCACATGGTGGTGCTATTCTAAAAAAAACAGCAACAATTTTGTTTTGATTGAAAAACACGATTTTTCTGCTCATCCGAGACTAGACAAGAGGAAAGCCAGGGTGAGAAAAAAAACAACACATTTCTATTGTAAATGAACTCAAATCACATTTCTAAAAAAAAAAAAATCAGATCTCACTACGAAGATGAGAAATCAATGTTAATTAGTCTGCCTGTTTCACACAGAGAGACACTTTTTCCACTGACAGACACTTTTTTTTAAATGAATGACTCATAACGAGCTGATATGCCAGGACTAGTTCCTCTTCCCTGCATGGGTTCTCAATCTCTGGCTACTACTACTACTACTACTACTACCAGTACTAGATGTAAATGTAATGTAAATGTAATGTAAATGTAACTAAGTGAATTTTGAGACATCAATAGTCATTGTCACGTGATCTCAATTTGGCTACTCGGCACTTCCTGTGAACGGACAGCTGCGCAGAGAGGAGGTAGAAAAAAGGAAAAGCTTTGTTGTGCTTAACGTCACGGCAATAGCGAAGCCGTTTTTAATGCGGTAAGATTAACCTTTACTTAAATGTGTTAAATTAAACGTGTCCATCCTGTGTAATGTAGTCAGCATTCAGTCCATAAAAGCGAGTGTGTTAGCCTGTTAAATAGTAAGACTAGCTAGCTAGCTAAATTAGCTTTTGTCAAAGTGATGCTACTGAGCAAGTTAGTGACCGTTATCACATCTAACCAGCGAGACAAACTTAGACAGTAACGCGGGTGTGTGAACTGAGATTAGAGTGAGGAAATGAGCTAACTGAGATTCATAACTAGCTACATGTCGCTAGGCTTTGAGAATCGCTTGTGGCTAACGTTACTGGCAAAAGCTAGAAGGACTGTGCTGTATTGTATTGGGCTGCTTTGTTTGACTACAGCCACGTCGCTCAGGCTTTTTGTTTACAGCAGCCTTTACTGTGTAAACCGAAGCCAGTCGCCGCCAGGCCGTGTCAGCTGTCACTGTGTAAAGTTGCGCCAGAGAGTCACTTTCACATTCCCTTCTTCCTCGCAGAGTAAATAAGGTCAAAGGCATAAAGCAGCCGGAGAGACTGGCAGAAGGCACCGTTTCTTTTGACCACCATCATCATCCCAGTGACAACACCGACCGTGAAGGAGACTGCGGTGATATCGGCTCTTCTTATTGCTGATTGGACCTCTGCACCTGTTTCGGTGAGGATTTGTAGATGATATATGTCCTCTGTAACTGTGTATACGCAGCAAATCTACCCGTCTGTTTTGCTAATATGTGCTGAATTATCTTCATGAAACGGCTGTAGTGCTGATGTGATCTATTTTCTTCAGCGGTTGGTTATGCAGACTGTTTTAGGTGTGACCTAATTGGAGAGGGCTGGAGCCTAGGAACATCCAGCGTTGGGATATGAGGCACTGGGATTAGGGAGAGGAGACAGCAGAGCCCACAAAAAAAGGATTTATTATGGCTTGGACGTTCCCTTTAACGTCATTAAGTGGTGGGTTCTGTATAGAGCACACAACAGAGAAATCCATACGGCATTTAGAAACTCGTCTCGTATTTCCTCAACTTAACACAAATACATAAACTCAAATTCTCAGTTGGCATTGGATGGAATTAGACTGATTTCCAAACATGCACAATACATCAGCTGAACACTGGAATCAGCCATAAATGGAAACATACAAACACATTATATAATCAAACTGATAAGAAATGGAATAATAACCCAATAAACTAAAGGTGAAGCAATCAACTTCACTTAGCGAGCACAAAGGGAAGGCCAGTCTGGCGGGTGGCAGAGCAAACAGAACAACGGTTTCTCCTCCTAGTTGTAAGAGAGTTTAGGCTCAAAGGCAGATTGAGCACACCTGTGTCTGGCTGACCTCAGACAGCAGGTGTGTGCCTGTTGCTCCCCCCAGAGCTCAACAAGGGTAATTGATTACTTGATTATTGTGGACCTGAGGACTATATCAGACAATGGACTGTCATTGTGTTTGGCTAATAGAGCATGGTCCTGTTCCCTGAATCTGGACACGCTGTGATTGATGTTGATTTGTTCTTGGATCTAATGTGTAGTATTGTGTGTCCCTCCTATCTATTGTGATTATTTTGGTCTACACTAACCGTTTCAAGCCCATAGGGCTCCTATTGTTTTTGACTTGGTTTATTATAATCTGTAGCCTGAGGACTATCTCGGGGTTCTTGTTTTACATTCATCTTTGCAAATATACTTTACATTTAGCAGGTTTTACAAATATTTACATTACCATTGCAAGCTGAAAACTTCAATACAGTAAGATCAGTAGATAAAAATGGCAACATTACATTATTGCCTTATACTAGCAATCTATTTTATTGTCTCTTTGGCTTTGGCTTTGCTCAGATACTTACAAAGATGTTTAGTTTTGCAGCAGTCACGCTATCATGATTTGAGCCTTGCTGAGCTCGGCTAAACTACTAGCCATGTTGCATTTTATGGTAACGTTAGCCAACTGCCATGGACGACGGTCGAGTGGTGACTGATTAGCCTTTAGCTCACTCGATGTAATTGGTTTTTAGTATCACCAAGTTCAAAACAAATGTAATAGTGAAATGTGACTTTATGGTTGTAAATGTGTAGATGTGGTTTATTTATAAGCCAACATCATTGTAAATCATCTGTTCTGCTGACATCACTGCTTGTGGCTATATTTCTGCATTTCATTGACCTGATTATCGTATTGTGGTCAAAACTGCAGCAATATCTATATCTAACAAAATAAAACTCTTAGGCCGAATTCAATAACATATGTGCTTTGTCATGTTCATGTCCAAGCTCTGCATCCTCACGCTAGCATCAGGAATGAATGCCTTTAAAACCATCCAGCAGCCTGTGTGTGGCTGCGCTGTGCTTCATCCCATGAATCCACCTCCAGGTGTGAGTCAGTATGTGTGGGTATCAGCCTATTTTGATGTCTTTGACAGAGAGCGCTCCGACTGACAGGACGACATCACCAATGTCAGTAGAGAAGATGGAGACGACTGAGAGCGTGTCCAACGGAGCAGGGCCAGTAAATGAAGGCAAAGAGGACACGCTCAGGTAAGCCTCCCTCTCATGTGTCGGCCTTGAAAGAGGGCACAGTGTGATATAAGAATACGGCAAAACAATAATCTGCTGTTGTGGTTATTTCAACCACACATGATACCTGTCCTTCTCCTCTCTTGCCCCAGTCCCAATGACTTGTCTGAGCTGCTGCAAGCAGGGACCAAGGAAGTCCACGAGAAGGCTGAGAACACCCAGTTTGTCAAAGACTTCCTCAGGGGACGCATCCGCAAAGAGCTCTTCAAGGTCAGTCTGAAGAAGAAGGGGGAGTATCTCCTGAGAACTAGGATACTTGAGATGTTGTTAAAAGGAGTCTGTAGATAGCAGTTGCCAACTTTTGCTCTACCCATCTCTGCTCTACCAGCTTGGTGCTGTGGCGCTCTACTACACCTACGTAGCCATGGAAGAGGAGATTGAGAGGAACAAGGACCACCCCCTGTTTGCCCCTCTCTATTTCCCCGTGGAACTGCACCGCCATGAGGCCCTGGCCCGTGACCTGGAGTACTTTTACGGCCCAGACTGGCAGAGCCAGATCAGCTGCTCCCCGGCCACCCAACACTATGTGGACCGGATCCACCAGGTAGGGCGTGAGGACCCGGTGCTGCTGGTGGCCCATGCTTACACCCGCTACATGGGGGACCTCTCTGGGGGCCAGGTGCTAAAGAAAGTGGCGCAGCGAGCCTTGAAGCTGCCCCCTACTGGAGAGGGCCTGGAGTTCTATCAGTTTGATGCCATCCACAGTGCCAAGGCATTCAAGCAGCTGTACCGCAGCCGGATGAACGAGCTGGAGCTGGACGGGGAAGTGAAGCAGAAGTTGGTGGCCGAGGCCATCAAGGCTTTCCAATTCAACATGGAGGTGAGGAGCAGAGGGGGGGGTTCGAATAGATTGTAGGCCTTCTGCTTATTACTGAAGGCTCTGCAGGTATGTAATGGTAACATGGTAAAATTACAGTATTTCCATTTTCTGGAAGGTTTCAATATGAACATTTCCTTCACATTGACTTTCTCTTAGTTGCGGTAAGCTATATGTCAGTCATTTAGGATGAATGGATGAAAATGTGATTTGCCTCGATGTTTGAATCATCTATAAACCTTTGTAGAGGAATACCATATATGTGTTTGTGCTCCCAGGTGTTTGAGGAGTTGGAAGAGCTTGGTAAGAGCATCCAGGAGGATGTTTTAGATGCTGGCATGCCTGTCCATGGAGAAATGGGTGGAGACATCAGCAAATGCCCCTACTATGCCGCCAAAATGGGTATGGTTTTACTCTCGTTTCCACATGCATTGTATCACACTAAAGTCAGTAATGCATGGATGACGTTCATAAGCCTTCTGTTGTGTTGCTGAAGTTTGTTCTGTGCTGTCTTCTCTCCATCACAGCAGCTAATGGTGGAACTGCATATGCCTGTCAGCTAGCCATGGCTGTACTCAGACACCCGACAGGACAGGTGCTATTTGCTACTTTGGTTGCAGCTTTGGCTGGATTGGCTGCATGGTATTTCATGTGATCCCGCCCTCAGCCAATTACTATGTTGCTGGGAGAGGAAGGAGGAAACTTAGGAGGAAATACAGAAAGGAGACCGGACAAATCCCAAGAAGTCATAAACCATCCATCCCCACACCTTGTCACCTTTCTCCGCCAATCATTTTCTCTACCTCCCTTGTACTGTCCCTCCATCCTGTGTCCTCCCAGTGTGGTCGGCCATGTCTCAAGACCTTTTGCAGCTATTGTGCTGATTTTTACTTTTGTCATTATAGAAACACACACTAGATTGGAGAGACATTGCTGAGGAATGCTCACTTGAAACCATTTGTTGTTGTGAGATGACATTCGCTCCTACTTATTTTAATGATTGTCTGATTGGCATAGAAAGAGTTGTCATTGTGACCTTTGCTTTGCTAAAGCCCATATAAATATATATATATATATATATATATATATATATATATACACACACACACACACACACACACACACACACACACACACACACACACACACACACACACCGGCCACTTTATTAGGTACTCCTGTTCATTAACGCAAATAGCCTGCTCCTCCAAACAGCACATCATGTGGCTGCAACTCCATATATAAAGCATGCAGACATGATGAAGAGGTTTAGTTTTTTGTTCAACCAAACATGTGGTATGACGGTTGGTGCCAGATGTGGTGGTTCCAGCGTCTCAGAAACAGCTGAGCCCTCCTGGGATTCTCAAAAAAACATCCAGCGAGCCAAAAACACGTTGTTCACGAGAGGTCAGAGGAGAATGGGCAGACTTGTTAAGCTAACAGAAATGCCACAAATGCTCCAATAACATCTTTGTCATCGTGGTGTGCAGAAGGGCACCATGCCATAAAGAATTCAGGCTGTTCTGGAGGTAAAAGGGGTCCTACTCAGTACTAGATAGGTGTACCTAATAAAGTGGCCGGTGAATAGATACATTAGTTGATGATTAGTTGATGATGAATCCATCTGTCAAAATTAAATAATGGTAAGCTTTGTAAAAAAAAAAAGAAATCATACTATGCATGGTTTTGATAGCGCAGTAGGTTTTCTGCAGGCAGACTGCTGTGTGCAAACTGCTTTGACTTCATGAAGCCATTTAGTTTCTGTCCTGAAGGTCGGAGGGGCTGAGAGGAGGTGAGGTTTTAGTAAAGGCAGTGGAAAAACATCACTTTACTTTTTAAATGCAAACTTTAAAAAACGGTTCCCACAATCTTTTACCTTTTACTTCATCGTGAATGCAATGCAAAAACACCTGCAAAGATACAGCGCTCCAATTATGAGTGCTGGTGGTTTGAGTCACAAGCACTTTTCAACAGACAGTATTCACTTTCACAAATATCAGTGAATACACATTTTGCGATCAGATCAATGGACATCTATGAGACAGTTCCATCTGTTCAAATGACTTCTCAATGTATCCCTAAAACTGACTCTTGTTGACTGCGTTGCACAACGTAACGATCTAAGGGAGATAATAGATCAGTTATATCTGTAATGCCGGCCTCTCGTAGGTCCAAAGGTGTCCACAGCATATTGCAGCTGTTTCAGAAGGAAACGGTCTTTTTGTATAATACTGATTCTTTGGCTGCTTTTTTGGAATAGATACCAAATTCAACTGCATGAAGGCTAAACGTCTTAGGAGGGGTTTAGTCAAAAACCCAGATCATCACTTCAGGCTAGGTAGGATTTGTGGAAGGTACTGGTTAGCAGGTCCGTCCCTCAGCAGCTGCTTTCCTGTATCCATCTGTCTCTGATGGCGACGCCAATATGCACACAATGTGATTATTAGTGCTTTGTTCATATGACATGGAGATGTTTTTTCCCCTCAGTAGTGCACTGCTGTTTCAACATGGATAAAGAGGGTAATTACATACTGTGATGCCGTTTGTAGTGTAAATGCACTATTTTGCGGTTGATGTTTCATATTGATTGTGCCACAGCGATGGCATTCCCTCAACTTTGCCATTATCCTTCCAAGCGGTTTGTTTTGTTTCTTTTGCTTGGAGATGTTGGATACAGGGTACCAAAGGACACTTCCTGACGCCAGTTCAAACAGGTTCATGTGCTCTACGTGTATTTGCACATTCACACATAAATGTATGTGCAGTATTCCTTCATGAGCGGTTCTTATTTAGGCTACAGAGTTGCACCACGGCTGCTTTGACACAGACGAGGAAGCCCGGGTGATGTTGTGTCTTGTATGTGAAGGGTCTCAGGTTCTAGCGATTAGATGGCGATGTAATGCACTGCATTAGGAGGACCAGTGCAAGAACTGCCTAATATACTGTTGTAGCTCAAAGTGAATGTTTATTTTTTCCTTTTTAACATGCCAGTATGACGCGTCTCGATATGCTGAACACAGTGAAGCGACGGTTAATGGGATCTCAGGAGTGGATGTGGTTGTAGTGGCCATAGATTAAACTGTCTGAAGGAACGCTTGGCTAATAGGTGTTCATTTTGAATGCACTTGCATTATTATTAACTGTGTTCCCAATTTCTCTGTGCATTTAACCCAAGTAAGCTTTATCAGTGACTGACAAATAGTGAATGATAGTGAAAATCACAGGAATACAGGGCGTTGTACTGTCTATAATAGAACAAAATAACTTTTCCTGTTCGTGTGTTCATGCTGCAATAAAGATATTCATTAAGACTGTATTAACTCAGAAAACAGGTGATTATTTGAACATCTCACAGCCGATTGAATGAAAGAGTTCTTCACTAGCTGCTTCTGGTAGAGGGATTCTTCAAGATGAGATTTTGTCAGCGTGACATCACTAACACTCATACAGTAATCTCATCAACTAAGGATGATATAGTTGACTTTAAAATATTTATAGTTTTATTTGAGCTTTCACACACACAAGTCTGTTTAAGAGGGATGGTTCTCTTCCTCCTCCAAACCCCGGAGGAACTGCATCACCGTGGACCGTTGGCCCCCATACGGCAAAGTGGTCCAGAGTAGGTCTATCTAGACATGTCAGGTAAGGGAGCATGAGTACTTCTTTCTGGTCTAGGGCAATGATTCCTGTTGAGAAAGATCAACGTTCTCCCTCGTCCTGATCTGTGCAACATTATTTCACCACTAGAGGATGTACTGTACTTTTAACCAAGCGGTACCACCACCCCATGCAAAACACACTTACATTCTTTCACACAATTATTTCTTCCACTCCTGATAGATGTAAAAACTTGGAGCTTTGGGATCGATGCCAGGATATATTTAATCATCCAGATATCGATCTCAAACAACTTTCCCGACGGGGGTCACACCATTTTCTACAAGATGCCGGCTTTTTCCAGACCATAGTTTTATTGCAGATGTACAGTATATCTCTACTACATGATACAATTGCATGAGCCACAACTGTGTATAAATGTCATGATGATGCAGGATAGGGTTCACATTCGTTCTGTAACTCTCAACGGTTGAGAGGGGTGGAGCAGGCCTGAGACAGCACAGTACAGGAAAGCCCGAGCCAAGCTTCAACACCACATAGTCTCTGGTCAGGGACAGGAGACCGGTTGTCCACTGACGAAGACGCTGCTCTACATTCCCTACTTGAACTCACAGGAAAACCCAGTCTGATAGTGTTCAGCCTACTGAGGGTTGTAATACTGAAGAACTTCATGAAAACAAATGACAAAAAACAGAACAAACAGATCAACATTTCTATATTAGGGGCATTGCTTCATCCAAAATAAAGCATTTAACTGCATCTGTGGTCTTCGTCAATATAATAATTTATTTCTGTGCGCATGGTTTCTGTCATCACCGACATGTTGGAGGTTTTGGCAATCACCGACAGCACAATCGCAAAACACGCACAGACCGAGTTTAGAAACGACAAAGTCTTGAAAGTCAAAGTCAAAAATGGCAATGGTGGGCATTTGATGGACATGCGATTTAAAGAAATTGTGCAATGGATCATCCTCCAGTGTGTGGATTCAGAGCAAGTAATCCTAAGTCCATTATTCACTGCTAGTGAGTGACGACAGGGCCGGGTAGGGAGGTCTGCATCGATCAGTCCGGAGCCCTTCGAGGCCTCGGCCAACACCCAGTACTCCTTAACCCCCCGTCCCTTCCTCTCTCCGACTCATGTGGCCGTCCTCTCTTTAGGGCGTCCTCCCTCTGTCCTCTGACGGAGCCTCTCAGGTCCCCGTCGACCTTTTACCTTGAAGAAATAAGAGAACGAGTGTAGAAACAGCTAAATAGAAATGCTGTGGATCAGACAGGGATAGGGCGTCATGGGAGGACTGCTGTCAATTAAACATCACAGACGAACTACACATTCAACTGAATTCAGATGTGCATGCATCCAAACCAGCGAATGAAAATCTGTCAGGATAAAGCATCACATTAGTGTATCAATAATAGAGACGCAAAGTGGGAGACAGAACTAAACAATTTCTTTAATTTGGAGAAGAAGCCCCCCCTCCTGTTCCCCCTCTCCTTCCTTCTCCTCGTCCTGCCTGCTTACCACTGCTGCCCCCACCTGGACAGACACCAGCACTGCATGAGCCTAGTTACTGACTGACTACAAAACATCGATCTCCTTCACTCAGTAACCACGAGTTTCAATTAACTCTCAGTCTAAACAGATCAACAGGTAGAGGGAGGCAGGTAAGGGAAGAGAGTAGTAGGGAAAGCTGCATCACCTTACCTGTGGTGGTGACGATGATGCCGTTCACAGTCCCCTCCACGTCCGTCTCATCCTCGGCGTAGCTCAACAGCAGAGTTTTCTGTCTGTCTGTTAGCGTCCTGCACAGCAAAACAACTTATTTTACTACAGTGAAATCAAGCCGCTATTTGAGTCATCTCTTTTATGGACTACTACAAATCTTTTTTTACATGTCACTATTTTATCTCGTCCTTTGTAAAGCATTTTGTGACCGTTTTGAAAAGTGTTATACAAATAAAGATTATATTCTTCTTATTGGAGTAATAATAAGAGGGCATGAATCTGGGATCAAAACAATCTGTTATTAGTCTATGGAATATACACATCAAAACAAGTGGTGCTGAACCTAATAGTGCTTTGTGAAAGGTGTGTGTGTGTGTGTGTGTGGCGTCTTACTTGGGAACTTTTATTTTGACGTGGACGTAGTGGTCCCCAAAGCCATAGCCGGTGACGCGAGCGATTCCCTTCCCAGACAGACGGATCCTCTGGTCCGTCTGGATGCCTGCAGGGATCTGGAAAAGAAATCAGTTACAATACGGTTGATTTCTTCTTCTATTCTGTGTTTTTGTTCCTGTGACATCTTTCTCTCACGTGTCTCTCGGTGGGTGTAAGGAGTTTAGCAATGTGTCAACAAAAACATTCATTCTCAACTGCTTGACCGAGTGGACAACTAAGACTATACTGTATTGTGAATGTGTCTTTTCATCTCTACTTACTGACAAGTTGAGTGTTTCGTAGAGGCCCTGTGCTCGGGCCGAGCCCCCCAGGATGGCTTGGGCCACAGAGATTAACAGGTCAGAGTGGATGTCCGCACTGTCCCTCCTGAACACGGGACTTTTCTGGACCTGGAGACCAAACCAGAGCACACGGCCAATCACAAACCACACATGGTGGAAATAAACAGATATTGACCACAGCTTGTCTTCTCCGCGTTACTCCAAACACAAAGAGCTCAGACAGCTCAACGTCTCCCACTTGTACACACGCCTACACAAGACGATCGTATCATGGCGTCTGTGGAGGTTCCTGTGCTTCCCGGAAAGCTTATTTCAGTTCGGCTTGAGTTCATAGTGAGATCAGCAGTTGTTGACACTCACCCTGAACGTGATGAAGATCTCCTTCTTGCCAACCGGCATTCGGACCATCTGACCGTCCTCCACTCCTGAAGCCAAACAAACAGTTAGGTAACGTCCACACTCCACGTTACAATCAACTGTATTTCAGCAACTGACTGACCTGCAGGCACAGGCACCATGACAGCCTTCCTCTGCTTGGTCTGTCCCGTCCCGCGGCAGGAGTGACAGGGCGTGGAGATGACGGTGCCTTTGCCGCCACAGCGACGGCACGTGGAGCGCATCACGAACGGCCCCGTATTCACCGTCTCCTACAGAGGAAACCAGATACAGATATTTACCACACAGAAACTCATAGTCATGCTTGAACACAGAGGGGGGTTGGCCATTATTTGATATATTATAGAGGAATAACCTTGACCTTGCACTCATTCCCTTTACAGTATTTTACTACATGCACGTGCAATTGTTAAATATAGATCTTTCAGGCATGACTGTACACCTTTGGTTATCTTAGGAAGAAAAGCAGCCCTCTCACCATGCCTGAGCCGTTGCACTGGTGGCAGTGCTGGACCTTGGTGCCGGGCTCGTGGCCCTTGCCATCACAGTGCTGGCAGGCCGCGTCTACATTAATGGAAATCTCCTTGTTGACTCCCTTCGCTGCCTGAGTGAATGTCAGATCCATGATGTACTGCACCACGAGAGGGGAGGGGAGGGGAAAACGTGTCTTTATTACAAGTATAACCGATATGTGAGCAAGACCAGATGAGCTGTCAATAGCAAACCTTTCATTATTCTTTCCCCAAGCCACTGATATTCCTCACTAACCTCCTGTGGCTGATCAAACATGGCGCTGAAGTCGTTCCCGAAGCCCCGGCCTGCAGAGAATTCCCCAAAGATCTTGCGGAAGAGCTCCTCTGGGTCCACGTGGCTGGTCTGTCCGCTCCAGTACTGCTGCCGTCCACCGGCCTGGCCAGCGTCAAAGCCGGCTGAGCCATACGCATCGTACTGCTTCCTCTTCCCCTCATCACTCAGGACCTGGGGGGTCACAGAAAGAGGTTAATAAGATGTTTGAACTGGAAGAGAGAGACAGTAATTCTAGTTTTCTGCCAGGTAAAAGCTTCTCTGACATATTGTTGGTATTGCACATGTAAATGATAAGTCATAAAACCCATCATCTAATGATAATCAGTTGTACAAAATACAACAAAAAGCATTTGAAACCCAGCTGTCAGATGGGGTCTGAAACACGTGGTCTTGACTAGCACAACATAAATGAATGGGAAGATGCAGTGTTGTTCTGTCCTCTGGCCATGTTTCAGTTTATGTTCAAGGTCGATTGCCAGTTGGGGAAAACAAATGAATATTATATTTCTCTCTACCCATATTTTTGCATGTTCACTGTTGCTCTTGGTATTCTGTGCAAGAAGAAGGGAGTACATTGCACATTTCTGTTGAGCACTGCCACTTTTTCATTTCACTGCACACCCCGTGGATGTATGTGACGAATAAACCTCTTGAACTTGAGTATTGGGAAAATAGAGTAATTGATAGTTCATAGCAAAGAAGCTTGGAAAAGAGACTGGGAGCAAACCTCATAAGCCTCAGCCAGCTGAGCAAATTTCTCCTTGGCCTGCGGGTCATCTTTGTTGGTGTCAGGGTGGTACTTTTTGGCCATCTGAGGGATGACAACAAACACAAACATGCTGTTATCTACTGAGGTGATTGGTCAGCTGATGACCAAAACAAACTACTAGCACAGTGGCAGGAAGGAACAGACCTGATAGTATGCTTTCTTGACCTCCTTCTGATTCGCTGTGCGGGGCACCCCCAGGACCTGGTAGAAGTCCTGCTGTTTGCTAGCAGGGGCACTTGTGTGAAAGGACAGGGTGCAGATAGCATAGGGTGATTTGACACCTGGAACCAAAGAGTGAGTGAACAGGTTAAGAAGCGTAGATGCGTAGATGCGTAGCTGCAGGTTTTAAAAGTGTGGCATAACTGGCCAGCTAACGTGTCAATTGTCGTTATCACTTGTTAGCTCACTGAACCGTTTAGGTGTCACTTATTGATACAAGTTCTAGTACATCCAGCTGGCATCCAACCTAATCTCAATTAAGTTGTTCGATCAATTAGCATTAGCCAAAATGACAAATTGAACTTATTGACTAGCTAGCCAAGCGAGGCTAGCAAATTTGGTTACATCACACACACACACACACAACACCGAAATGCTTATAATTCACTTCATGTAACAAGGTAAAGTTGTCTAGAATTCTGGGTTGAGCTGCTATCAAACTAACTTGGT
The DNA here is from genome assembly GCA_034670405.1 of Hoplostethus atlanticus. Classification (NCBI taxonomy): domain Eukaryota; kingdom Metazoa; phylum Chordata; class Actinopteri; order Trachichthyiformes; family Trachichthyidae; genus Hoplostethus; species Hoplostethus atlanticus. The sequence goes on from JAXDDX010000098.1 coordinate 1,228,489, forward strand.
TGTCTAGCACTGCGTGACATAGTAGGTTAATACGAGTACGCCATAAACCAAAACTAGCTTGCTTGCGTTAGCTTAGCATAGGCCGTTCGCACTGTGACTGCACCGCTCACCTGACAACCCTCTCAATGTCAAGGCATTCCCTGCGCCCCCACATACTGCGTTCCCTCGCGCCAGTATGTTTTGCACTCCCAGAGTAGAGACAGCGCGGACCCCGCCATGTGAAGCGCACACAACGGCAGCACAAGCACGCCGATGTCCAGACGACACGACAACTTTAACCCAGCGTGTGGAACTGCGAGCAGCTGAGGACGCCATCATTCCTCCACTGGCCGCCTCTCTGTGTGCATTGCGCATGTGCGAGGCAAAGGGGGCGTCACCGAGAGCTTCAAGATTTTCTTGCTCCAAGATGGCAACATTTCTATTTTCTACGATTATGAGTTGCAAAGGGTTCTCTTAAAAATATTTAAAATTAAAATAGCCTTTTATAAACACTGCACGAGATGCAAACCACCTCTAACAAACAACTGATGAACCATTATCTGTCTCACTGTGCATAAGTGCAGAATAAGTGAGTTGTGCCAACGGTTGCGCATGATTTATTACCCGGGATAGCAAGTGACAGAGGAAGTTTCTCCTGCGAGCATTGTGAACTGTTGTAAAGGAAAAACTCCACGCTGCCGGCGAACCCAGGGACGCAAACCGAGCAGACCCAAACGCGCCCCTGTCTGAGAGCTGTCAGCTGTAGAAGCAGCTCGCTGAGTACCGACCAGCTCGACAGACACCCGGAAGGCACAGGACTGAATTGGAGAGGGCAGCATGAATCGTTTTAAGACCTCGAAATTCAAAAACACCACCCCGAAAATTGCCAAGAAAGATGTGAGTAGCCAATGAACGCCTGGGTAGAGCTAACCTTAGCACGGGTTAGTAGCTGCGGTGTAGAGTGGTGTTGTGGAGCGCGTCCGGAAAGGATATTGAACTTCCTGTATGTGAAAGGCTGCATTGCATTCAGAGAGTTAGACGACATTCTGAACCGGCACACTAATACACACACACAGAAACTATCAGGCTGCTAGTACAAGTACGACCCATGTGGCCTGCACAGAGCGGCTAACCTGCACGCGCGGGCACAGACGCCCGTCATCATTGTCATTATAACTGAGTTATCACGTTATTTTGAATGGTCACGTGACACGATGCTATTCTTTATGTGCACGTTTAGAATGATAGTGTCGGATCTGCCGAGATTTCAAATGCCGGTGAAGAGAAACCATAAAGATTTGAAAGGCAAATGCGATGTCTGATACTATCAAGATAGCCACAATCTCACTTCCAGTCATAGTTGTGCTCCCGCGGGCTGTGATTAAAGGACATATCAGGACAAAAGGTGCCTTGCATACAGAAGATCTGCCATTTTTGTCGTCCTATGGACCCGTCCTGCAACTCCCGCAGCCCTCCTCACACCTCACCGATGTGTATTACCACCTACCTTGTTTTAACTGGGGCTGTAAAATGCCTGGCATGTGAAGGATGATGTAGGTAATAACGATCCCAGGCAATCTCTGCACAGAATCTAGGACAGTAGGTGGTGCTTGGAGCTGTTGTGAAAGCTAAACCAGCCCTTTACACAATAGAGACACATACAAACATCACATCGGCTGTTCCAGTGATGGTGTTTTTCTAGTGACGAGATGGGGCGAGAAGGGGTTGTGGAGGGAAAGACAGTGGGTGCAGTGGAGAGGGAGACAGGGAGAAGAGAGACAGGCTGATAGTCATGGAGACAAACACACACAAGAGAAACGAGTGGGAGGGTTTCTCCTCGAGTGATACAAAAACATCTCGAGTTTTCCTCACCAAGCCACTCGGCCGGCCTACTTGAGCCCAGGTTGTCACAGCCAGGACAGTCACAGGACTAGACTGGGGATTAGTTGGGTCAGCAGCTCCACTGAAGTGTGTCCCATGGTCACACACACGAGTGCCAAGTGCTGAGAGTGCAGGTATTATACTGCAGAAAGCTCCACCTCATCATCATCATCAGGAGGAGTTTGGCCCGACTGCTTTAACCAATCCTGAGAAAACTGGGCCGTGTTTATGACGCTGAGACAGGAAACGACCTCTATTAATAAGTGGCACATTTTCCTGACCAAATCACAAAGCTTGTCAAAAAATCTAGGTTAGGATTGTTATTTATGGGCCTCTGTCAGAGCAGCACACACACACTTTTCTTTACACACACACACACACTGAATTTGTGATCCCTGTTAAAGTACGTGCACGCTCCTGCAGGCTGGCTTTCTCTGCATGGCTGGATATACAAAGCAGTAATGTGTGTTTCTCCAGAAAAGCCAGCCGTCCTGTTTGCCTGCCATGTACTGCCATGGCTGCTAAGTGCAATCTGTCCTCTGTGTGTGTGTGTGTGTGTGTGTGTGTGTGTGTGTGTCTCTAACGGTTTTCTGAGCAGCAGCAGTCTTTGGGGTGCTGCTGCCTCTCGCCACTCCTCCCTTGTTAGTGTTATGAAAGAGAGATTTTAAGAGCTCTCCGCTGGAAGCCCCTTCCACTTCCTCCCAACATTGTGCTGATTCAAGAGGCACTTCTGTGTGTGTGTGTGTGTGTGTGTGTGTGTGTGTCTGCTCTCAGCGAGGTCCTTCCTGTTTATTACGATGTGCAAATCCTCTAAGAGTTGAGTAACGTCTCTTTGATGCGTTAGCACAGCGAGCTACGCCTGAGTGTTTGTGGCTGTGCTCCTGTGCAGACATGTCAAGTGAACGCTCGGGATTCCAGTCAATTGTCGAGTTCCTCCACGTTCAACGGGAGAAACCCCCTTGAGCTTGAATGGTTTCTCTTACTGCCCTCTGTTATGCAGTCCTGAATGCTCTGTGTCTGTGTTAGCATAACTCGTTTCTCTCCCCCCTCCTTGCTATGTTTTAATGCCCCCCTCGCTGTCCATGTCTTTGAATCCAGGGCTGGATCAGCAATGTGCGTGCCGGCTCCTTCTCGTGCCAGGGCAGCCACATCAAGGCGAGCGCCAAGCTGGTGGCCTTCAACACCGACCAGGCTGGTAAGACTAAGGGAGTGTGGTCGGCAGTCTGCAGCTCTCCGTGTATGATCAGACTGAGCCACGTCAAGTTTATTTGTAAAGAAAACAGAGGACACATAAACAGATCAAGAGATTTTTTACAAGGTATTTTAAAGTGTGTGTGTGTGTGTGTGTGTGTGTGTGTGTGTGTGTGTGTGTGTGTGTGTGTGTGTGTGTGTGTGTGTGTGTGTGTGTGTGTGTGTGTGTGTGTGTGTGTGTGATTTCCTCTGTCTCCAGGTGGAGGCATGCTGGGCCTGTCCTCGGTCAAGCCCGGTTCAGACGGCAAATGGACGGTCACTCAGATTCCCTGCCACGCCGGTAGCTTCCACTTCCCCTTTCCTTCATCACATCATTGTACCACATCTCTCTCTCTCTCTCTCTCTCTCTCTCTCTCTCTCTCTCTCTCTCTCTCTCTCTCTCTCTCTCTCTCTCTCTCTCTCTCTCTCTCTCTGCCAAGATGCCTTCGGTCAGGAATTAAATGAAGCCTCTGACCCAGTTTTGTTTTCTGTCCTCGTCCCTCCTCTCCTCCAGATGTGGTGACTGATCTGGATTTTTCTCCTTTTGATGATGGCCTCCTGGCAACATGCTCCGCAGATGAAACGGTGAGGTCGTAGATTGTTTCCTTGCTTCCTGAGACCATTTTCTGTCCCCTCTGTCTGCTGTGTTGTTGATGACTCTGATGGGATGTGAACTGTCTCGGTGTTTTTGTTATTAAAACCTTTTGAAGGATCCCTCCTGTCAGCACGTTGTCCTCAGCCACAGGTGCCCTGGCTCGCTGCTCTGGAATCTGCTGAGTGTGGGTCCGTGGGTCCTCAGACTCAGCAGCAGGGTTTACCTCAGGGACCTGTGTAAACACACACACACACACACACACACACACACACACACACCCCAGAGCAGTTATTTGACTAGTCATTCCTGGGCATATTGTTTCAGCAACATGAAACATTATGGTTGCACTGAACAAGTTAAGAGAGTGAGAGAAGGCACGTGCACACGCTGCATGCATGTCCGCATGTGCACGTGCACATTCACAGACTGCACTACTGACGGCAGCTCATCTCCGGGTGTGATGCTGACTCTCCAGCTGCTGGCCGCCTGCAGGAGCGACCCTCCCCAGCCACAGGCCGCTCCATCTGGACGGGCAGACGTCCACGTCTCCACAACAGAGCCGACCACAGTCGGTGGCTCATACGAGTCTGTCTCGTGTGCTGCGGCTTTTAAAGACCGCTGTCTCAGCAGGTTGTTCATAAACGCTGCATTCAGTGTTTAAATGAATTCAGTGAGGTGAGGGGTTTTTATCAGGCATGCTCAGGTTCGGTCCCTGTATGGAAGTTGACATCAACCCAAACTCATTTCTGCTTGCGACATTACCAAGGTCAGGGCAACTCAGACAGCTTATAACATGGGATAAAAAACAAAACAGGTTTGAAGCAGAGGATTAGATTTTAGAGCGGTTAAAGGGTGAGTTAGAAATACAGAAATGAATGGAGAGAAAAGAGAGGAGGGGGGGAGAGGTCGATCATCTCTCTCGTTTGACTGAACCCACCATACTCATCTCTCAGTCTCTGTGTGTGTGCAGGTGAAGCTGTGGCGTCTATGTGACCCGGGGCAGGAGCAGCCCGGCGGGGCGGAGCTGACCCTCTGTCCTGGTCGGGGCAGGCTGGAGCTGGTCCTCTTCCACCCCACCTCCTCCGGCCTGGTGGCTGTGGGCACCACCAACACCCCCCTGATTTGGGACACCGGCCGCCAGGACTCGCCACTAGCAGGTAGCCACTCGGGGGGGGAGTAACGGGGGAGTTGAGCTGCACACACACACACACACACTAAGTCTCGTTTGTCTTTTTGCATCCATTGATTGATCAGTTTGTTTTACATCATGCACTGTGTCTGTAACGTTTAACACTCCGGTCTCTGTCAACCAGCCAGTTTCTGTTGTGCCTTTTATTGTCTTTCTGTGTGCAACATTTTATATTTTGAACGGAGTGAAGTGGTTGGTTTGGTCTCACTGACGCTGCCTACGTTTTACAGCCCCGTGGCTCTGTCTAAGTGCTGGAGCAGTAGAGGTAAAGTTTTTGGTTCCCAGTCCTGGTCCCAGTCTCCCTGGACTGGCCTCAGGATATAGTCACTATCCTCTGGCCTCACACCCCCCCCCACCTACCCCCCACCCACCATGACAGCTGGCCTGGCTGCTGCTGCTCACTGCTGACCCCACTCCCCATGAGCTGTGCCCCCCTCCTCCCCCCCCCCCTCCCCACACCGCCTTCCATTCCTCCTCATTCCTACTTGATCCCAGTTTTCTGTTTTTATATGGTTGAGGAGCAAAGACATGAAAGAAAGTGGTTGAAAGAGCGCGTGGGTTCCCGTTTGGTTCATTTCAAACCATCCCTGTGTGCAACTGCCTTAACAAGTGCACTTCTCATCTCCTGTCACCCGTTTGGTGTCACGGTAAAATTCAGTAATTCACACCAAGCCGTGCCGTGCTCATTTATGGCACCGTAACCTCCTATCGTATGAGTCGAGTGGATGATTTCTCTCATACGCCTCAACTATAAGGATGTGTGGCGATCCCTGCTTTGTTGTGTCGTCGTGTGTTCGTCCTTCATGCTGTTTCCATGCGCTCTATCGTGGCTTCACCTCTCTCCTGACCTCTTGAACAGTAATGCCTGTGTTCTTCGTCTTGTCCATAGCCGTGCTGTCATTCACTGTCTCATCGTTGGAATTGTGATTTGTCTCTTTTTTTGTTTCACGTCATCCATCCTCCTATTCTGTGCTGTATTTTTTTTTTTCTCCTCTGATGTCCCTTGTCAAAACATGAGGACTCTCGTCTCCAGTCCTCTCCTCCTCTCAGATGTCTGTTTTGGTGTGTGTGTGTGTGTGTGTGTGTGTGTGTGTGTGTGTGTCTGTCTGCAGTTCTGGAGCAGCACGGCGACCAGCTGCAGAGTCTCAGCTGGAAGCACGATGGTTCCCTGCTGGCTTCCTCCTGCAAGGTGAGTGGGAAACACTTACATCGCACCACATGCTTTTTAATGACCAGCATGGCTCCACCTAGTTTTTGTAACTTTATTTTTGGGAAAGAAGAAAAAGCTTACATTGATTTTGATAAGGAGTGTAGCTGGATAAAGTGTATACTATTTTTATTCCAAGCACAACCACATCTTGACTGAGGTTCTGTTGTTGTAGTTGCAGTGTCTGACCACTGGATGGGGCCAATGGCTCACATTGGAGACCGCTGTGTCCTCAAATCTGTGTGGGTCATTCCATGTTTATGTGCGGATTATTCCATTAACAACTCACCCGGGGGGGACTCTCATAAACAAGGGTGGGGATCGCACGCTGGATAATAGGAATGAGTGAACACTTCTTGGAATTGAGTTTTCCTTGGGGGAAAAACGGATAAACCTGGAAACACCGTGACGTAAAAGACCTAATAACCAGTTTATCTTAATAGGGGAATAATGACCTCAAACCCATTAAAGAAGGGGTAGTCTTGGCCACGGCGCTTCAGTAGAGGAGTTTTTTCCCAGTCAGAAGGGAAACTGGAGTAACGTGTTAATCAGGGGCCCTAACAAGGGCTTGTACCTGCATGTGGAGGATGCATCAGGGGTTTTAGTTTGTCTTGACCCCCCCCGACCCCTGACTCCTATCCCACGTCCCCATACTCCCCATTGCCCCCCTCCACTCTTCTGTGTCTAATCAGGAGTCTACCTCCATCACTCCCCTGACACCTTACAGTAGTTACAGACGGATGAGGGAACTGTACCTGGCTCCAGAGGGCCCTTGGGCACAGCGCTAGGAGCGACTGATGATTTAATTGCTCGTCCATGTGGCCCCGTCTCCTCGCTGTCATCAGGAAATGATCACGGAGCTCGAAGGGTTTTCCATTAGGTTGTTAATATTTTGGGTAGGAGGTGGAAGGAGGGAGGTGGTGTGGGTTTATGAGTAAGGGGGCAGAAAAATAATGGATTTATGAGTAGAAGTGGAATTGTTTCACAAATAGTTTTGGTTTATTAGGAGAGGGGAGGGGGAGAGAGGAGAGGGGGTGGGGGGTGAGGAGGGGGGGCTTTTTCAATTGGAGGTTAATAGGATTAATTTTTGCCCAGTTTCTGCACTGTGGTGAATGTCTGCGTGTTTGTTCTCTCAGTTGCATCAGACGCACAAACACACACTGACCGGTTTAAGTATCAGGCAGAGACCCCTGAATTTAGTCCTCTCCACCTGGAGGACCCGATTGAGGACCACTGATTTAGACACCGACGCTGCCATATGTGTGTATTTAGCAGGTATGATTGTCAGTCTAATTCCCCTTGTTTGTATTTTCACTGACAAGAAACAAATTACCCCCCGCCCATTACTGCCCCGTATCCCAAATTGCGACATTTACCTTGACAGGATAATCGTCCTCACCGGGGCGTCGTCTCCCGCCGTCCGCCTCGCTGCAGCCTGACAGAACCAGGCAGCAGAGCAGAGAGCCGGTTAGAAACGTGAGCCGAGATCAGAGCCGGGGGCCTCCGAGGTCCTTGCCCTGTTGGGCTCTGCTGTCATTTAACCCCAAAAGGCCCCTTTCAATCTCCCCAATCCAGCTTATTAAAGCAAATAGGGCCTGCCAACATGTGGGTCCAATCCCCCAGCCCCCCCATAGGGTAAACATTGGGGCGCAGGGCTGAGGTGGGGGAGGATGAAGGGGAGACCACCACCACCCCAACGAGCAGGACTCATGACAGGCCTCGTTCGGACCCAGGAGAAATGTGTATTTATGACACACTCGTAGAGACGGAGAGGGAGAAAGGCGCCATTCAGTTCAGGGAAGGGAAACCCACCGGTGGGGGAGAGCAGGCCGGGAGGGAAGACAGTTCGTATGAGCGATGGACGGGGGAGAGAGGGGGGAGGCACGCCGTGTAGAAACGAGGTGCCGGAGGATTTATTGGTCCTCGGTCCACCTTGAAAGTTGAGCCGTGCAGTTTTGTCACGTTGCGGCTGAACTACGGCACCGCATCTCTCATCGTGGAAAAGAAGGAGATGGAATAGAGATCCCTCAGTCTCAAACCGCCCAATCACAACGGAGCGTTCGACATTGGTGACCGTGGGAGACCGGGGAACGAAGGTTGGCGACGTGGCGTGTTTGACGAGTGAGGAGAGCAGATTCCCAGCATCCGTGCATATATGTGTGTGTGTGTGTGTGTGTGTGTGTGTGTGTGTGTGTGTGTGTGTGTGTGTGTGTGTGTGTGTGTGTGTGTGTGTGTGTGTGTGTGTGTGTGTGTGTGTGTGTGTGTGTGTGTACATGTGAAAGTTGCACAGCAGACTGCAGTGAAAACTCATTAACAGCAGCTTGAGAATGAGAGCTGTCACTTTGATTAAACAGCTGCTGTCTCAGCACACACACACACACACACACACACACACACACACACACACTGCTAACTGGGCCCTCCATCTGTGCATTTATGAGGAGAGGTGGATCAGTGTGTGTGTGTATATTGTCACAGGCTTAAGAGGTAGTGTGTTTGCTTGTTTGAGTGTGTGTGTGTGTGTGTGTTTGCATGGTGGGCACATCTGTATGTGGCTGGTCCCTCATTGGTCTGTTTGCACAGCCAGATAGTTTCCTCTCTCACATGTTGTTGTTTGCACAGCGACACTTGGGAAGAGAGATGAGATGGCACCGAACAGCCTCTACTGGCGAGTGTGTGTGTCTGTGTATATATGCAGATGTGTGTACATTCTTGTGTCTGTGTGTGTGTGTATGTATGTATGTGTGTGTGTGAGAGAGATTTTGGCTTAGGTTTAGGTCACAAAGGCCCAAAGACGTTGCCTTGGGGCACTCCTATTCGTGGGTGGGCTAACTACACACACACACACACACACACACACACACACACACACACACACACACACACACACACACACACACACACACACAGAGAAACGGCATATCAGGAAAATCCCCTGTTTGCTATTCTAGCCGACGAGCAGCAAATAAATCCCCTCACCTGAAGGTGTTGGGTGGCCGGGGAGAGCATCTCTGAGTCGGGGCTTTTCACTCTCACTCATCCTCCGCTGGAACTTCGGTTTCAGTCTGCTAGGATAACACACTGCTGCCTTTGACAGCTGGGACATTTGATGAGTGTATTTATGTGTGTTGGGTATTATGTTGCACTGTGTGTGTGTGTGTGCGCTTGAATGTGTCATTGTCAGCCTCCTGATTCCCTCTGACGTGTGTGTGTGTGTGTGTGTGTTAAGTGTGTGCATGTTTGGTCTAAGCCCTCCATAGTTATTACCTGCTATCAGCCCTACATGTCAAGCTGCCGCTGTGATCACAGTCACACACACACACACACACACACACACACACAACAGCGGTATTGAGTGACAGGGCGGCAGACACGCTCGTCCCGGTCACAGCCTGATCCCATTAGGCCCCATTTCCCCCTCAATCACGCAGGAGCCCCTCTGATTGGCTGCCGTGATTGCTGCCGTATGCTGGTTGGGGTGGGTTCAAGACCGCATAAGGCCACGGGGAGGTCACCGGATTACTGCTGCTAACGATGGATCAGCGATATTGAGGAAGCCTGCGCACCAGGATGTAATGCGGTCTATGAAGTATCTGAAGGGGGAGGGGATTGATGGGAATGATTTGTCTCCTGACCTCTCACATGACCTCTGACCTCTCCTGTACATCGCCATCACTCATGCTTCTCGCAAAATGACTGTAAAACAAGACACAGACCTCACACACACATATGTGGTTTTGCTCTGTGTGAGAATGAAAAAGCGAACCGAGTGACGAGCAGATTGCCGAACAGACCTGATACAACACTTGTCGTCATTTGTACCGTTATTTATTGTGAATAGTCGTCTTAATTTCTCCAGTCGTACAATAACGTTCCTCCTCTCTCCCCTGTCGGTCCAGGACAAGATGCTGCGAGTGTTTGACCCCAGAGCCCAACTCACACCTGTCCAGGTAAGACAACTGACACGCACTGTCAGAAGACACTCAGACACCGATATCCATCCGAGAGATTTGAAATAAACCTACAATGGAAAGGTACATTCAGGAACCCCCCCCCTTGGATCCCATGCCTCTAGTCCTGCTGCCGCTCCCCAGTGAGACTTTCCCCATCCAGTGATAAACATGTTGACATTAACCCAGAGATCTCACCGCTGGCCGCTCTCGGTGATTCATCTACTATTGATTTATGGGTACGGTACACAAGTTGCTTCCCCTGCTCTCCTCTTCCCACGGGCGCCCGTCCCACACCGGGCTGGTACGACCGTGAACCTCAAGCCGCTTGTTACTTCCTTATTGGAAATCTCTCACCGACGGCAACCAGGGGCTGAGCCAATAGGACTCAACCTGCAGCAATGAGGAAGTGGACTGTGTGTGTGTGTGTGTGTGTGTGTGTGTGTGTGTGTGTGTGTGTGTGTGTGTGTGTGTGTGTGTGTGTGTGTGTGTGTGTGTGTGTGTGTGTGTGTGTGTGTGTGTGTGTGTGTGTGTGTGTGTGGTGAGGGGGGTGGGGTTGTGAGAGGCTGACTGCTCAGTGCTGGACCTCCCCGGGAGTCTTCTTCAGTGAGATGCTAGGTCGGTCCTAAGCCCTGGGCTCTGGTAAACATGGAGCGCTGCAAAAACACTACATGCCGTTGCAGATTAAATATTAGACGGCAGAAATACCTGGAGGGCCCGTCACCCGTCACCCATCACCCAGTATGAATGGGAAAGGAGGGGGGGTGACTGCATATTTGTGTGTGTTGGTGGAGGTTTGACACCTCTGTGAAAGGCTCAGTGTTTGAGAGGTATGTGTGCTGTCTGACGTCATTGACTCTGACAGGCAGGAAGCCAGAAATGAAAAAGGTATATGTGGATCATTCTCTTAGTAACTACTCTTACTAACTAACTCTCTTAGTAACTACTCTCACTAACTAACTCTCTCAGTAACTACTCTTACTAACTAACTCTCTCAGTAACTACTCTCACTAACTAACTCTCTTAGTAACTACTCTTACTAACTAACTCTCTTAGTAACTAATGCGATACAGATTGTATTGACAGTGTGTGTGTGTGTGTGTGTGTGTGTGTGTGTGTGTGTGTGTGTGTGTGTGTGTGTGTGTGTGTGTGTGTGTGTGTGTGTGTGTGTGTGTGTGTGTGTGTGTGTGTGTGTGTGTGTGTTTGCTTAAGTAATGCAAGCAGAGTGGGCTGGCTCCACTCCAAATGTTTGAACCTGGATGTTTACATCAGGTGTGTCTGACTCCTCTCTGACTCTGACTCTCTGACTCTCTATCTCTCTGGATCTCTGGATCTCTTGGTCTCTGACTCTCTATCTCTCTATCTCTTTAGGTCTCTGAGTCTCTGGCTCTCTATCTCTCTGACTCTCTGACTCTCTATCTCTCTGGATCTCTGGATCTCTTGGTCTCTGACTCTCTATCTCTCTATCTCTTTAGGTCTCTGAGTCTCTGGCTCTCTATCTCTCTGACTCTCTGACTCTCTATCTCTCTGGATCTCTGGATCTCTTGGTCTCTGGATCTCTGGATCTCTTGGTCTCTTGGTCTCTTGGTCTCTTGTACCCTGGGTCTCTGGGTCTCTGAGTCTCTGACTCTCTGGCTCTCTGACTCTATGGCTCTATCTCTCTATCTCTCTGGCTCTCTGACTCTCTCTCTGACTCTCTGGCTCTCTGGCTCTCTGACTCTATGGCTCTATCTCTCTATCTCTCTGGCTCTCTGACTCTCTCTCTTTGGGTCTCTGAGTCTCTGACTCTCTGGATCTCTGGATCTATGGCTCTCTGACTCTCTGGCTCTCTGACTCTCTGACTCTCTGGCTCTCTGACTCTCTCTCTGACTCTCTGACTCTCTGGCTCTCTGACTCTCTCTCTGACTCTCTCTCTGACTCTCTGACTCTCTGGCTCTCTGACTCTCTCTCTGACTCTCTCTCTGACTCTCTGGCTCTCTGACTCTCTCTCTGACTCTCTGGCTCTCTGGCTCTCTGACTCTCTCTCTGGCTCTCTGGCTCTCTGGCTCTCTGACTCTCTGGCTCTCTGGCTCTCTGCCGCTAGACTTGCTGCGTGGACATTAAGCACAGCTATTCGACCTTGCTCCAAATTGACCGACTAAATGCTTTTCCAGGTCCCCGGGCCGCTAGACGAACTCTGTTTAATACAAATCAAATTATACTTGTGTTGCATGTAAATCACTTTGTTCAGTTAAAGGTTCCCATTAGTTTAGATTGAATCAGGATTGACTAGAGTCTGTCTGTCTGAACCAGCGGCTCCAATAAGAGCCCAGTGGTTACTGGTGGTGGGGATGTGCTGCTGGGACATTCCAGCCAAGTCCACTGGTCTCTCTCTCTCTCTCTCTCGCTCTCTCTCTCTCGCTCTCTCTCTCTCGCTCTCTCTACCAGAGGTTAGAGAACAAAATCCCCCTGGTCTCATTGCCACAGAGAGGAGAACAGAGGAGAGGGGAGGCCTGAGTCAGCATGCTGCCCGCCCATGGCTTCACCGCCTTAAACCAGAGGAGGGTTGGGACCCAGATCCAAGTTATTAGAGGATTCCTCTTCCTTTAGGTTTAGCGTCCTCCTGCTTTCCTTTCCTCTCTCGCTGCCTCTCTAAGGCATCTGTTCTATTTCTCCTTTAAATCATAAATACACAAAAACACACTCTCTCTTTTTAAGATGTGAGAGGGCCTTCCTCGGCTTCGGTTTAGAGCCTCGCCCTGACAGCTTTCAGATGTGTGTGTCTCTCTCTCTCTCTCTCTCTCTCTCTCTCTCTCCCTCTCCCTCTCTCCCTCTCTCTCTCTCTGCAGAATGTGAGAACTGCCACCACTCCCATTAACACCCCATCCTGCTGGAGTAGGGTTTAAGGGGGTGCGGGCAGGTGAATCCCCAACACACAGGAACCAGATGAGGCCCGTACATTGGGGTGGATGGAGGGGTGTGAAGCTCCAATGTATACATGGGCACATCGCGTTTTAAACTGTATCGGCGGTTTGAGATGGCGGTTTGGTTTAGCGTGCGTTACAGTGATGCCGTTTGTTTGTGCCTGACGTGAGGACACGGCGGAGCGTCCCGATTTCTCCCGGCTCCGTGTTTTGATCACTTTGTTGCTTCAGATGTGATCTGATGGCAGGGAAAGGCCAGTCTGGCCACAACGTAAACAGAGAGGGGCAGAAGTGTCCATGCTATTTGGGTTTGTAACCTCGCTGGGAGGTCCGTTTGGCTCCTCGTATGGGAGCCAATCAGTTGTCCTCATCAAGGGAAGCCACAGCTCTTTTCTGAAATCATTTCTGGGGCAGGATATCTCACGAAAGCTGGAGACTATTAGAGTGAGGGGAGGATTCCTCTTTTTCTGAGGCGGTGAGAGTTTGTATTTTCCTTTAGCATACAAATAAAACGACTTTGCACTGTGTGTATTTCTTTAATCATTTGGTGTGGATCTGAAATAACTGGATAATCTGAGATGGCGCTGACATCACTCAGCTTTCATCTGTGGAGTCTATCTCTAGACCCTACGGTTGCTCAGGACAAAGCCGTTCCTCTATCAGTCACTGGTAGAGTTATGATCAGACCATGTGTGTCTCAGTTGTGTCCTGGTTCCACCCGTGGCAGTCCAGAGCAGTAGCCTGGGGCTGGCTCATCCCTGTGGCCAGCATTGAACTGGGTTCTCCCCTAGCCAGGTGGGGTAAATATAGGCCCTAATTACAGCCCTGCTCTCGCTGTATTTATGGGAAATAAGACTGTGCAGGGTAATTAAGGTCTTGGACAGGAGGAGCAGTATATACTGCATCTGTAATCAGTGTGTGTGTGTGTGTGTGTGTGTGTGTGCACAAGTGTACAGACGGGTGTATTTAGGTAGTTGGCACGCTCAGGGAGAGTGTGTGTATCCACACATGTGGCATACTCCCACTCCCTCTCCCACCACTGAAGGGCAGATACAATTTCATATTTGAAGTTTTATTTTTCTGTCTGTTTGATTTTCTCTTCTTTTCACAATTTGTCCATTAAAAGGACACTTCAGCATGTGAGCTCATCTGTTGTGTGTGTATATCCCAAAACTGAACAATCTTGCACAGCTTTGTTTGGTTTTTACTTAAGTTACTGAAGATTTTAAGTGATATTATCCACTGCCTGGTGTCATCTGGAGTCCACGGGGGTCTGTGCCCCTGTAAAGCTGTGCTGTGTATCTGGTGTTCAGGTCAGCCTTTTCTTACTCCCTTAGCTATTCTGGGTGTTTTTACGCTCCCTGCCATAACATCCCTATACTGGCCTCACGTTTTCAGATGAGTCTCTTTCACGTCTCGGTGCAGTCAGGCCTCCGCCCTGCCTGCCTCCGCTGCTCAGACCCAGCTCACAGGAGGAACCGGCATGAGCCCTGATGTGATCTGAAGTGGACGAGGTGTCGTGTGGGTGTGGTGCACGTGCCTCAGCGGGCGTTTGTGTCTCCCGTCCCGTCTCATTGTATGTCTTGATGTATACAAAATGTCCTGTGTGTTTGTGTGCGTTTCTGCATGTGTGTGTGTGCCGTGGGTGCTTCAAATTACAGTGCTGAAAATACCCCTCATAGTTTTGGGCCAGTGCTGGCTGTAGAGCTGTCGATCTGTGGTCGCTGGAAGAGGAGGGAGACAGGAAAAGGGAATAGCTTGCTGGACTTGGGGGCCAGATTCCTCCTTTTCAGCTCGGGCTTCTGCTGCTTTGGGTGAAATTAGAGAGGACCATGGGCTGCACCGGGCTTGGACCCGGGGAGAGAACGCTGGGCAGGGCCAACGGGAAAGCACAGCGGTTTCAGTGCCATAGGTGGCACTCATACCATCTTTTATATAACGCAACAAAATAAAGAGGGAGAACTCCCTGGTAGGTGTGTGTGTGTTTTGTTTACAGGCAGAATAAACTTCATCTGTGTATCTTTGTATTCGTGTGTGTGTGTGTGTGTGTGTGTGTGTGTGTGTGCATGCTCAGATTTCTCATTACAGGCAGAATAAACCACCAGCGGGCACAGTGAGTTTAGTACGTGTGTGTGTGGACTCTGGCAGGCAGTACAATGAAGCTCTGTGACTGGTGCAGAGGAGGCTAGCTTGTATGGTAACATGCGGACCCAGAGGGAACGCCATGAAGGGGGAGGAGGAGAGAGGGGGGGGAGAGACACGAGGTGAAATGGAGGATTGATTTTGGCCTTTGTGTGCCTCAGTATACTGCAGCTTTGATTCCCTAAGCTTCTCTCACTCTCTTCACCTGAACCTGCAAAAACCAGGAAAAAATGCCTTTAGTTTATTTACTTCCGCCTGGTAGATGTCACTGTCTCATTGTTTGTGATGTCACTGTCTCATTGTTTGTGATGTCACTGTCTCATTGTTTGTGATGTCACTGTCTCATGGCTGTGATGTCACTGTCTCATTGTTTGTGATGTCACTGTCTCATTGTTTGTGATGTCACTGTCTCATTGTTTGTGATGTCACTGTCTCATGGCTGTGATGTCACTGTCTCATTGTTTGTGATGTCACTGTCTCATTGTTTGTGATGTCACTGTCACTGTCTCATGGTTGTGATGTCACTGTCTCATTGTTTGTGATGTCACTGTCTCATGGTGGTGATGTCACTGTCTCATGGTTGTGATGACCCTGTGGCACGGCAGCACTGACGGGCCTGATGGGAAGGCAGTCTGATCACACCGGGCTCCCTCGACCACACGGCGACTCAGATCAGATTTACACCCGTCTGTCTGTGTCACCCTGAGCTTTGACCTCCAATAAGAGTATCAACAATAAATGTATATCAGACGTTGATGTGGATGATGGAGATTCTGTTTCCATCCACGGCCTCAAAAATGCTCGCTGTCCTGTTTTCCCAACAAATTATTTCTTCTCACACACTCTCTATCAGCGCGTGCCAGAGAAAGACATTTTGATACTTCCTCCAGAATAAAATGTGTTTAGAGTTTGGAGAATGTCTAATACTAACACCACGGGCTTTGGAGTCAACATTGTGAAATGTGAATTATAACGTCCATAAAGAACTGCAGCTCCTTCCAAGAATATGTCGGAGCCTAGCACAGAGGCTGAGCTCCGAATTCCAGCTACACAAGCTGCGTAATTTAGCCTAAAACCAAGAATCAAACCCAACGCGCTTTTGCATTTTCAAAACTATTCCTTAATATACCCAATCATGCTGCTTGCTGGAACGAGACCATTGCTGTTAACGGTTTGATTTATCGACTCCTGCAGCAGCCCCGTCCACTCTCCCTTGGATGTTTAGTGTTGTTGGAAAACAGGTTTTTAGTGCCGAATGTGTCCAACATCTATTTCTCTTTCCTAATGTAAACATGTCATAGCAGAAATATCCCTCCGTATACTCTGCAGCAGTGAGCGCCTCCTCGCTAGCGCTTTCACCTCCCTAGTGAATATGTGAGGGCGTAAATGGCACTATTTAACACCGTACTGCAAGATAACATAGATGGGAGTCAATACACATTTGATATGTGACGGTTGGGGAGATGGATGATTGGGAGATACTGACTATTTGTGTTTTTTTTTCCCTTCCCACATACTGAGATCACGATACACTCGCTCCGATCTCTGCCTGTAGAAAGCTCAGGTATGGGTTGCAGAGGAAAGGCAAATAGTAGGTCGATCTCTGTGTTACCAACATAATCCCTGCGACCTTTGACCCTCCCAGGCTGATGTCTTACCTCTCATCAGCAGGACTTGGATTGACATTTCAACCCATGCAACACTGCATCAAAAAGGCATTCATTCAAACTAAACGGCCTCAGATCAGATCATTATTTGAGCTCTTTTGCAGCTTTAATATATGAGCAGACATAACTTGACTTGGCCCCTTCTGCCTCGCCTGTCTCTGTAGGTTATGTCTTATACCTCCCCCCTTCTCTCTCACCCCTCTTTACTCCCATGGTATGTCTCTCTCTCTCTGTGCCCAACCCGTCTCCCCTTCACCCTGTGTCTAGTGCCCTGTCTCTCTCCATCGGGCCCTGCAGGGTTCAGGGCCTGCTAATAGCCAGTGGTTAACTCAGCCCAGATGTTGCCCTCCCCCCTCCCTCTCTTTCTTCTCTTCCCTCCATCTCTCCATCCTCTCAGCTCCCTGTGTTACTGGCTGCCCCCGTGCCAGTGTTAGTTATGGTTTGAGGGAATCTGGCGAGGCTGAAAGGAATCTTTCCTAATAAGGGGACAGGATTGTTTCGGTCCTGGAGAGCTCCTCAGCACGGTGGCGTCTCATCTGGATATCCCATTTACTGCAGTCGATGGAGTCGGCTTCAATCAAGATTCAATCATCTGCCCTTGTATTTCTGACTTTGTTCCTCTGCGTGTGCTTATTTTCAATGTAAACTAGGAGATAATTTCGCTTTTGGGTTTGGTTCGATGTCATATTTGAGTGAGGTTTTGTGTGTGTGTGCAGTAAACAGGAGGGATGGGTTAATGGGTTGTTGCTGGTCACCGGAGAGTCTCGCTGCAGAGGGTCCGGGAGTACAGGGCTGAAAGAGACTGGGACGGGACTGACGGGGTGAAGGGGTTTGAGCTGCTTTAGCTAATGAATGGTGTGCGTGTGTGTGTGTGTGTGTGTGTCTGTGTGTGTGTGTGTGTGTGTGTGTGTGTGTGTGTTGGGGGTTGGGTGGGGGTGAATTGTTCTTCTGGAGAGAGGGGTAAGGGTGTGTGCCAGCTGGCAGTGGCCGAGCGCTCTGCTCACATGTGTGTGTTGTTTGTGAGCGGAGGCCTCGTTAGCGTGCTGGCCGCCCCGGGACTCTGAGTTTCCAACTAATTAAAAGCCCCTACGCACACATGTGGGTGACACCTGGAGCCAAAATGGCGGCCGATCAGGGCGTTCTCCCGCTGCACCCCGGGAGTGCAGCGGGATTTGTCATTTGTTATCGGAACCTTCTTGGCGTTTTCTCAGAGTTGAGGGATGATGATGATGGAGGAGGGGGGAAAGATGGAGAGATCGAGTGAAGAAATAATGATTGCCTCTTTTTAAATGACATCAGCTCACATGGGAATCGCTTGTTTTCGAGCTGGGAAGTTCCTGTCATCATTTTTTTAACACGAGAGAGAGTGAAAGCCTCCTTTTGGCTGATTTTGGTAAAAGGGATGAATTGCATCAACAGCATCAGCACTTCACAGTCGGCAGAGTTTCAGCGTCTCACTGCTCCTCTGTGATTTAACCTTCTTCATCTCCTGCAGTTTTCAGGAAATGCAACGTGGCTTTAATTACACTCTGCCCTCCTCTGCCTGTATCATTCTTTTTCATATAAAACAGCAAATCGCTCCATTTGTCTTGAGCTTCGCCCCTTGGCCAAACTCTGCTGGTCCTGGAGGTATTATTACCAGAGCCGGCAGAACCCATTTGTCAGTCTCTCCACAGCCGGACCGGCGGGGTGAGGTGTGACCGGGCGTGTTGTTGATCTCCTCTCCCCTGTGTCGTGTCGCTAATGAGCCGTTACTGTGGAGGTTTATTTGTTAAGTGTGTGGTTTTAGGGCGTGCAATCAGTCGGTGGCAGCAGGTCGTTGTTTGTGTGCGAATTGATGTTTGTGCTAAGTGTATGGATTGGACGGGTTTGTGTGCATCGACTCTCTTCAGGTCTTTGAGTTAAATACACAGACTTGCTGGTGCATACCGTCAGTGTCCGGCATGCACAGATTTTCCCCTGAGACTCTGACTTTGATATCACTCGTGGTCATGGTAAACGTATTTGACCGAGCAGCTCGGGGAGTTGACCTGTCAGAAGAGATCAACGTATAGGCCCCACAGTGGAGCTCTGAGGTGGGCCCCCAGGGCGCAGCTGAGACCAACCTCAGAGAGCCCTTAAGGGAAATAAAGTGCAGTGTGGGCTGCATCCGTGGCTGGGCCAGCTGACCTAGCGTTGACCAAACACCGGTGCTATTTCAATTAGCCTGGCCAGTGTTCTCCAGACGCTAGGTGAATCATACTGGTGGTTCAGACAGTGGCGCTGCACGCGAGGTGAGACAGCCTTGTGAAATTCACACAATGGTGGTCCTTTGTTATTGAACCTCCGGCCTGCTGTGTGTGTGTGTGTGTGTGTGTGTGTGTGTGTGTGTGTGTGTGTGTGTCTTCTTGAGTGAGGTCATTTTTGCCAGTCCTCTCTTCTTTAAGGGTCTAGTATGGATTAGGACATGGCTTTAGGATTAGGTTTGGGAATGAATGTAGTCAGTGGAAGGTCCGCATAAGGATAGAGGTACAAGGATGTGTGTGTCTGTGTGTGTCTGTGTGTGTGTGTGTGTGTGGTGAGTTGTCCAGACTCAACACAAATTCATCTGTTATTGTACCATTTTATTCCTCCTCTTCTGCTGCGGTGCAGTTGGACGGCGGTGCCACCACGTGTCCGTGTAACGCTATCCAGCGGATGCTCGTTTTAGCACCACTCAACACGTACGGCGGTGAGTGCCACAGAACACAAAGATCCAGAGGTCCAGTTTTGAAGGCCCTTTTGAAAATAACCACCGATGTAGCGTCTGTCAGGGGTTATTTTAGAGGAATGCACTGTAGCCCCGGTGCAGCTGCTGTCTACCGCAGGTTATTAAGAATAGGACGCAGGTGTGCATACCTGCATCGGGGGTGAATGTTTTGCTTCTTGGGGGTGGCAAAGAAAACGAGAACACAATGAGCTCCTATCCTCGGAAATATTTGAGCATAAGGGGCCCTGAAGTCTGGCTCCCACATGTCTCCTAAATGACAAGTCGCTCTCCAACAAAGGCCACATTAGCTCATCTCTTACTAATTGAGCTGCTTGAGGAAAAAAGAGTCCTGGGACAATTTGCGGTTTCACGCGAGAGCTAAACAGAGGTTCTCCCTGACTGAAGTTGTTGAGTGTTGGGGTAAAGTTAGCTTTGGAGGGGCCTGTCGTTGTCGGCTGTTTTTCTGCAGAGCAGCGTGAGCAGGGGCAGCAGATTGAGCTGTTTGTTAGCACAGTGGAGATGAGGTGATTCATCAAGCTGTCAGTCAGCAGCTGAACGCCTGCTGCGGGTCAACGCTGCATGGAAACGATACCCGACGTTAAAAGGGATACAAGCCTCGGCGTTGGCTAGCGTGTTCAATTAGTCACTGAGGTTATTATCTCGTCTTACCGCCTGCTATAATTATAAACACGCTAACCTTCTTTACTTCCCGTTCGCTGCAAACTTTTGCTTCGACCAGTTGAACTCCTGAAGCTCTCAACTCCGTCAAGTTGATGCAGGGAAAGTTCCAATATCCTCATTTGATCAAAGCAAACGTATAGTAGAATAAACATGCTTGTAAAACCCAAAGAATACCCCCAGTATTTACGTGGAGAAAAAACAGTCCCTTACTTACACACATTTACATGACATGCCTTGCACATATGTGCCTCCCAAGTGAAACCCACTGAGCAGCACAATGCCATGGGGGTACTTTGAAGATGTGAAGCCTCTGTGATGTGGTCTCAGAGACGGATTAAAGCCATCTAACCGTATCCATCGCATCTGTACAAGAGCTGTAAATGACAACAGGCTTTAGAGGGCTGGGTCAGCCTGCAGGGACTGAGGGGTTTCATGGTGTCTCCAGTAGTGTGGGCACAGTTAGCTGTGTGTTGTATGCTCCTGCTCTGGAGAACGTCCCCTCTCGTCACAGGAAACCCCCCCAAAGACTAATGTCTTTGTGTACACAGAGCAGGCCTGGTGTGCAGATCCTCAGCCCCAGGTTTCAGAGTATTGCTGTTGTCAGCAGCGTCATTCCTTCCTCTCCCATTATCGTCCTGTCCCGTCTCACGGATCTGTCTTTGGATTCAAAGGACCAAGCCACCAAGTGCATCTCTAGAATATTCATTGCCTGACCGTCAACCACAATACCCGTCAAAAACTCTTGAGTTCGCCAAATGACTACACACTTGAAATCTCCTCTGGCTCTCTAATGCTTCTTTTGGACTAGAAACCAGCATCCAGGCAATTCAATGGTCCTGTTAATCATGTTGGTTCCAGGAAGCACTCGGATCCAGACCAACCTCTCTGACCTGGGTCGTCCTCCCAGAGGGAGGCCCCTGCCAGTAGGCACACTACAGTCGGTGCCAGTCCCCCCACAGTGTGGTGTGACTGGGCCCAATCTGTTGTCCCCAGGCCCCAGAGAGGGGTGACCGCAGCCCAGGCTGGTTGGGCTGGCTGGCTGGATCCCCGCCTGCGAGCCGCGGCCCAATTAGCACCGTGGCTCAATAATCACAGCCTTTCTACCACTTCAGTGTTTTATTTCACTTAGCAGGGCAGTTAAACTGATTTGTAGGCCTGGAGCAAATATCACAATGTGAGACTCCGCTTCGCTGCACCCAAAAAAAACCTAGTTTAGAAAATACAAGGAGGCCCCGGAGTGGAGTTTGGGAAACGGTTTATGAAGTGCTGAAGATCCCCAAATGTGGGATTCATAACTTTTCTGATACGATACGTCCTGTCAGATAGCAGCGCAGCCAACGGGGCCGAGGGATAATGTAGTCCTCGTAACTCACCGCCGCCGTTTAACTGCCACAGGTTCCGGGTGTGTTGAGAATATGAAAATATATCTCTCGTCTCCCACCGAGCCATATTCGCTCAGGCGGATGACCCCCTTCCTCCCTGCAGGCGTCCAAAACAAGCAAAATGAAAACAAGTGCTCTTTGGCTCGATCTGCTTGTTCGTGAGTAATCGTGAGTGAAGGGAATAGAGCAGAATAGAAACTGGCCGATTGGCTTTTACACCCGTCCAGTTTTCCCAACAAACACACACGCGCTGGGTAAGATTACTCCTCCACGGGTCATCGTGACCTCGCACTTAAAATCCTTTACCGTAGACCAAGCATGAGATGTGCCCGGTGAAGTGTGGCTGCACGGGCCGACCTGCAACACGTAGGAATAGAGCTGCGACTGCTTGTAGGAAACACATTGAAAGGTCTGAAGAGGTTCTTGTGTCGTAGACGGGGATGGAGGGGGGTGGTGCATGTGGTGATGGGGGCGCTGGTGTATGAGGAAAAAATTGAATGGGAGTTAAAGTACATAAAACATAGACAATACATCTCATGAAAAATAATCAAAAACTCTTTTCACGTGCTGTTTCATTTACTGGTGTGTGAGTTTGAGCCTGCAGCGAACAAATCGGTGCAGCAGCAGCGGCGGCGGAGGTATGGCCGTGTCATGCCAGCTACTGAAAGCCTACACCGGTGAGAAAGCGGGGGCCTCCTGGCTACTTCTTCAGCTACAGCGTTGAGGCTACCGGGGAGCGCCTCGACATGCAACTTCCAATTTTTCCTGCCTGTATTTTTAGCCACTCGTGGACAAACCGCAGAGCCTCAACGCAGCCCTGAATCAGCTCTACTCCTTATCTCTCTTTCACCGCATCTCTCTCTCTCTCCTCCCCCTGTCTCTATTCTCTCCCTCTTCTTGATTTATTTTTCCAGGGGGTAGGATGATTCTGAAGGCCAGTGTTTTTCCTGCCCTCTGGAAAAAAACACAGGTGACGTCTTTTGCGGCGGGGCGGTCGAGCGGCGATCAATCTCTCGCCGAGCCAGCTGTCAGTCATGCAGCGCAGCAACCTGTAATTGGCGACACACTTTCCCACTTTAACTTTCCCATAACGCACGTATATACGAGTCACAGGTGTGTGTGTGTGTGTATATGTGGACTGCGACTGTTTTTTAGTTAAAGTTGAGCTGAAGCGTTCGCTGGCCATTTGATACGTTGAGGTATAATTTCAAATATGTGTTTTGTGGAACTGTAATAACATTCATGTCTGTGTTGCACCTGCCACTTTTTAAGGTTTGCCCTGTGATCTACTGTATAGTGTGTGTGTGTGTGTGTGTGTGTGTGGGCTGAAATTGAGGAAATCCCCCTGATCTCAACGTAAGATTGATGTCTTGTGTGTAAAACCAAGGACGTCTTCTCAACCCTCCATCCCTCCGTCGCTCCATGCCTGTTTCCATTAAGGCTGTGGGAAGACTGGAATGAAAGAAAAGGAACAAAATGCAACCAACTGGTGTGAGGAGAAGCCGTCTGGATATCCCATCCACGCCGGAGACTATATTTAACCAGGGATCAGCCCCGGCCCCGTCACCAGTCCCCCCCCTCCAGGGGCCTCCTCGGCTCTTGCCCGGGGGGCTGCAGAGTAAACCCGACCCATAGCGGTGCTCGTTGTCCCTCTGCAGCTTTTTACTACATAGTACTGTTCAAAAAAAGGGATGATGGCAGTAACAGACTATGAGGTGAAGCAGCGAAGTCTTTGTATTACACGATCGCCTGTTGCTCGGTCATTAGTAACCTTATCCAAACCTCAAATCTTAATATGTGAACTCCTTCAATCAATACCTTTATCAGCGATGACTCAAACGTCTCCTAGCGCCACCGGTCGGTCTCTGGCGTCTTCCTGGAGGGATTTTCTCCCACTCCTCCTCGCAGAACTCGACCGACTTGAGACCTAACTAGTTCAATGTTGGACTCATCTGTCTCGTCCCGCCTCCTCTCCAAAGATCTGACCTTTGATTGGTTCACTTTATACCCCATTATTTACCTTTTACTTGATTGAACTAATGAAAGGAGGTTTGCTTGTTTTTGCACCTGCACCAATTCCCTTTACACTATTTGGTCAATATAGATCCTTTATTTCAGTTAAATTCAATAAGGATTTCATAGTAAAAACTCAAAAATTGCACAAGGCGTTGACAAACTTTAAATCAGGACCATATTGACAGTGTGTGCATGGGTGAGTCAGGGTGGTGTGACCCCCTCAGTCAGGTCACTCCTCTTGCAGCTGCACCTAAAGGATTTACTCCATGTTGTCATTCCCTGAGACTACACTCCCTTGCTCCAGCTTTTGACCTTGCACATTCATTTTCATCTCCAAAGACGGCCCGAGTGAGGGAAGGACAAGTATGGAAAAATAGAGAAAAGGTTTGTGGCTTCTGGAGGTTTTTTTTCAGTAAGATGGTTCCAATTAACGGTGAAAGAGCAGCGGTAGGCGGCGGAGGAAATGAAAGAATAAAATGGCTGGTTTGAGTTCCTTCTCCTACCCCCGTTCCTCCTCTCCTTTTCCTCCTCCTCGACCATGTTCCTCTCCCGAAGCCCGGTCTGCTCCTGTTGTACATTGGAGACGGTGAATCCCGCTTTAAATGGGCCGTGAAAACAGAACGGGAACGAGAAAAAACCCCCCAGTAATTGCTGAAAAGACTGATTAGCCGTAGATGAAAAGACGGAGAGAGGGAGTCGATGAAAAGAACAAGGCAACGGTTATTGATTAGAGAAGGGGAAGTTGGAGAAAAAAGAGGGATGGGCCTATTATAAAAGAGTGGAAAGAGAGAAGGGGGGGGGGGTGAAATGAGGAGCAGGTTGAAGGGATGAGTGGCTGCAGCTGGTGTAGATGTGGTGTAGTGTTGTTTTATACACCATGCAGCACAGTAGGGGCAGGCCAGCAATCACAACAAACAATTTAGTCCTAAAAAAGATGTTTTTCCCTCAACAATGGGTGAAATAATTTAGCTTCCAAATCAATTTGAGTGTCAGTATCTTGGATTAAGGCAGATTATTCCACTATCATCAAGAGAATATCACTTTAACCCTGTCAAACTGCATTGGAAGCAAGTGAGACGATCAAACCCACTCGTTTTTTGTTGTTTTAAGAAAAAAACTTGACACCAGATTAAAAGAATCGGTAGGATTTGACATTCTGCAGATATATTTTTTGTTCTCCGACAGAAAATGGGTTTGAGTTTCTCAGCGCCGGCCTCGTGTGATGGACACTTCGGCGCTCGGAGACTCTCATCGTCAAGTTGAGGAGGAGAGAAAAATAAGCGCTCGTCCGTCGGGCAGGTCGAACCCTTTCGTTAAAATCCTCCAAGCGAGCCCGACCGCAAAGAGAGAGAGAGAGCGGGAGAAGGAAGGAGAGAGTATAAGCGAGGGAGATAGATTGAGAGAGAGAGAGAGAGAGATTGTGATCGTTCCCATATGTGCACACAAGACACCTGATAGTCGTCCCGGTGGGTGGATCAACATTCTCCGTGAGTGACACAGATGTGCTCTCCGTCTGTTCGAGGTTCAGAAGTTAAACAGCTGAGGTGAGAGGAGGAGAGGAGGAGGAGGAGAGGAGAGGAAGGGATGGAGTGATCTCCCCTTTGTTGACGTTGGGAGAGACGTTAAATAGACCTATAATCTTCCAGACTGCTGACTGGTGCTTTTCTTCGTCTGATACTTTTTTTCATTTGAGTGTGAATAGCATTATGGAGGCTATCGGTTCTCCTTTCATCCTTCCTCTCTGTTCCTGGTTCTTCTGCTTTCGGTTGGTTTTGGTTTCTTTTTTACTATTCAGCAAAATATTTTCCCACATTTCTGATGCCGACTCCCGTGCTGCTGCTTGGTATGCTTTCCCCAGATGTGACGAGTCATTTCCTCTGCCGTGTCTGTGATGCCAGCTCTGTTTGTCAGGTGTGACCGATTCATTTCATATCACGTCAAGTCATGAAGCATCACCCATCGCCTCCCCCCTCGCTCTCTCACTCTCTCTCTTCCTCTCTCTCTCTTCCCTTCTGTCGTCCTGTGTCCATCAGCTTTGAACTGTACATCCCCTTTGTTCTGCTGCTAAGGAAAACATACCTCTCTCTCTCTCTCTCTCTCTCTCTCTCTCTCTCTCTCTCTCTCTCTCTCTCTCTCTCTCTCTCTCTCTCTCTCTCTCTCTCTCTCTCTGGGTCATGTGGGTCATGATCGATTTGTGCCGTGCCGTGGAGGTCCATCCTCAGGGGGCCTCCAGGTGAACTGAATTTATGACCGCTGAGGGGGGAGAAGACGCCGTTTGGCAACACGGATACACAACACAGGTCCAGATGTTGTGTCCTCTGGCTGCCCTGCGGTGTTAATAGTGCAGCTCTGCGAAGGCGGGGCTAATCCTCCTCGATCTGAAACCACTGTTTATTAGGGAAAGGACAAAGCACGTTTAACCCCCAATCCACCGCCGCCGCGCCGCCATAGCTGTGATGATGTCATCGCGAAAGGCCCCCCGAAGCCGCACGTGCCTTCGGATCCAGGGACGGGGATGACCTCACGCCGGTGTGCAGAGCCCGTGTGTGATCTATGGAGCGTGCACGGCTGTCTGCTATGTGAGACATCAGGCCGGTTTATTTGCCTTGAGCTCCGGAGCTGGCCGGCTCAGGCGGCGTAGCGCAGGCCTGAGGGATGCTGTAATGGCAAAAGTCTGTCTGTCTGCTCCGGTTCACAGAAAGGTGATACAGTTTTAGTGATTTTCTTTCTTTGTTTTTGATGCCCTGAACGAGAAATTCAGCTTTTTATTTCCCCCCCCTCCATAGGGTGGTAAAAACGCAGGATCAGAAAAAGATGAAGAAAAGATGATTATGTGTCATATGAACATATGCTGTTACCACATGTTGCTTCTAACAGATATTAATTGTTGGATGTCTCAACGTTTTCTGCAACTAAACAATGAAACATCCAAAGTTGTTATTTTCAGCCCTTCAAATGCAGCTTCCATAGCTAACATCACACCGGCGGCCATTTTTGAGTCTGCCCTCTGAACAAACAGTTGTTCAGTTTTGCTTCTATCAATTGAAAAATAAATACATATTCTGTTTCGCTGACCTAGAGAAAGTCACCCATGCCTTCGTCTCGTCTCACGTCGACTGTAACTACTTGTATTCTTGCCTCAATTGTAAAGGTTCATCTGCAGCCAGGCTCTCTAACTAAAGGAAGAGATCATATCGGTCCCATTTCAACCACCTCACCCTCGCTTCCTGTCAATTTTAGGATTATTTTAAAAATTGCATTGATAACTTTCAAAGCAGTAAATGGCCTGGCTCCAACTTACATTTCAACTGCTCATGTGCAGAAGCGTAGTCTAAAACTCTTAAAGACTAAAGGCGGTCGAGCCTTTTCCCTAGATATGTCTCATATGTGTGTATGATTGTGTGTTTTCATTCTTTTAATTGTGAAGCAGTTTGTACTTGGTTGTAGGTGCTATAGAAATAAAGTGTTGAACGGACCCCGAGCAGACAGCGTTGGTCCTCAACTCGGTCCTAGTTTGGTCATGGTGCCAGCTCTGCGTGGTGTTGCCCCTGGAAGGAATCGGCGAGCCGCGGCGCCGAGAACGAGGAACGAGCTCAGCGGCGACTAATTCTCTCCGTGTCTGTTTATTCCACGCTCTCTCTCATGTGATCTATCGCTTCTCAGGGTCTCCATTTACTCTGGACCTCTCTCATACTTCTGGGCTATTTTTCATCTTGACTCACTTGCGCAGACCTATGAGTTCACCTACCTGTACACGGCATACCGACTGACTCCGGGTCACTGAGTGTTTATTCAACCGGGGACTTATTATCAACTGTCTGTCTGTGCTTTGGTAGCGTTACTTCAGCAACCTGTTTTTAGCGCCAGGTCAGTAGAGCGCTCTCTAATCCCCCTTGGTGAGAGGAGCTATCGGGGAGCACACCGGGAGCCAGAGCACATCTGTGCAGCATACAGATGCTCAAAGACATATTACCCCCTCAGAAAAATCCAGGCATATCCTTTTTTAAAACCGTGATGTTGATGTCGGCGCATGCTCTCAACATGTGTGCCGACGTGTGATGAATTGAGCCGTAACCATAGTCACACATTCATACGTGCAGTGCATGATTCATAGTTTTGAACAGGGAGCGGAGGGCTTACAAGGATGTCTTGGCCCAAGATGCATCCCTTCTTCGTTTCTCTGCTGCTAGCGGTGATTTGTGTGGCGGCCCATGGGGGAGGGAGAGGACTTTCAAGATTCCATTGCATTGAAATCAATAAAGCTGCAGTAACTACCACCCTCATACTGCACCTCCTCCCTGGTCCCAACTCCTGCTGCATCCTGACCAAACTAGAATCTGTCATTTCTGCACGCTGAATTAACTGGTAACCAACTACAGCTTATATTTTTGATGTTTCAACCTGCTGTGTGTGTGTGTGTGTGTGTGTGTGTGTGTGTGTGTGTGTGTGGCTGGGCATGGAGGGTAACATCTTTTGTGTGTGTGTGTGTGCATGCATCTGTTTTGACTCTGAGCATATGTGTGCCATTTGCCGCTCACATGCACCAGAGGAGGAAGCGCCGCGGAAAGGATTTGAGGGAGCGACCGGCGATGAAACGTTTGATTGAGAAAGCACAAAAAAAAACAAAAAGAGCGAGACCCTGACTTTTCTCCCGAGCGCTCGTTTCCCCAAACCGCTGGGCAGGGCGTGTGGCGAGAGACACGTCAGAGAGGAAGAGGAGGGGGAAGTGGGGGTTTGGATTAGACTTGATAGGGCCCACATGTGTCCCTCCCTGTGCACATGTGCAACTGGAGTTGATGTTCTGTGTTCGTCCCGATTTGTCAAACTGTTTAGGCTCAGTTGCAAGATTTTGACAAGTGGCCCCCCCGGGTGGACTCCCAACGTGGTCCTGCAATAGCGGAGGGTTTTTTACAGCGCCACCCTAGCTGTAACCTACACTACATAGTGTGTTCAGGAGTGCAACATGGCAGCTTAAGTTCCCCCCCCCCCAAGTCCTCATCAGCCGCTTGATGTTTGCCACGAGGCGACGCTCGCTCTCTTTGGAGACGTTGTGGGTGTTAAGCTACAACAAACCCTCCGCCTTATTGTGCACAGCCGTCCAGTCACGCTCCTCTGAGGGTTGGCGCTGCGACAGGCGGCCATAAAAATGACAACAGTAATTTGGGAGGGGGGGGCGAGGCTGGCGGCTCCTGTTCCATGGAAACTCCATCGCCAACCCCCCCCCGTGCCTTATGTGGGAGCTCAGTGTAACTCTAGCACGGTGCACACAGATACCAGGGGGCTCGCTGAGACCGGGGCTCCGAGACGTTAAGGTCTATAAGTAGTTTCGTCCTGACAGATAGGCTAAGTGGCTTTTTAGCAGCGTCAGGGTCTTTTCCTTAAAAGGGCGAGTCGCACATTTTTCAGGAGAGCTGTGTAAAGCTGCGGTGTTTCATAACGACATATATTTGGCGGGTTGATTGACAGCCTGTTTCCCACGTTTACGTCCATGACATGACTCCTCGGTGGCAGGCCGCTTGCTGCCTACGACACACACACACAATCCTGCAGAGTTAACTCACCAGCATCACCCACCCTCCTCCCCTCTCTCCTCTCTCTCCTCTCTCATGTTGTCTTTACAAGCACATGCACATTCTCTCATTTCAACACACCGCCGTTTTTTGTTTTTTACCTATTATCCCTGAAAACATGTCAGCCGAAGCCCCCCCCCCTGTCAAATCAACCTGTTTTGACACATACTTCCCCGTGGAAACAGCATAACTCCACGCCATAAACACAAAAGACGTGCACGCAGCAGACACAGTGTCACAGCCTGGTAATCTGACCTGCACTCGGGGGGCAGAAGTCACCTCGTCTGCTACATCAACAATAACAAGCGCTCCTTTTCACGGGACAAGTCCTGTTCTGTCCGACCACAGGGGATCTGTCGAGAGGCACCTGGGAAGAGTCCTGTCTCCCTTCCTTCCTCTCCATTCTCCTCCCTGCCAATCACTCACTCATCACTCCTGCAGTTATCTTCACAGATCTCTGGGTTACGGTTGAGGTTCGGGTCCAAAGAATATTATATAGTATGTGATGTAATTCTTCATCTCTACGTGATGCTGTTGAAAAAAAAGTTTGATTTTTGTGATTTTTGTCCCACAGAGTGCAAAAAGTCTTCAGAGCAACAAGGACTCCCGCATCCTCTGGGCCAAAGACGACCACTTACTGACCACTGGCTTTGATATGGTGAGGAAATGCACGTGCACACGCAGTCTTCAGATGTGTGTGTGTGTGTGTTTGCAATATTTAACAATGGCATGTGTTGTGTGTGTGCAGATGCGTAGTCGGGAGGTGAGGCTGTGGGACAGCAGGAAGCTCAGCTCCTCTGTAGGCTCTGTGTCCCTTGGTACTTCCAGCGGGTGAGTGCTGCATTCGTATACAACCTCTGTCCCTGCAGTCATCACGTTATGTGTGTGTGTTCTTTGGCATGCTCAGCACACGTTACATGCGTCTGTGGTATGTGCGTGTTAGCGTGTGGCGTTTGCATGTGTGGAATGATGTATGAAAGCGCCTCTACGCGTTGTGAGGTTGAGGATGCGGACCTCCCAGAGCTCTGACACTGTCCCTGCACATTCCTGCCATTTCCTGGGTCAGAGCTGCACAGAGGGACTCCTTATCCACTGTCCTCTCCAAGCGAGTGTGCTCTGAATCCCTCCGTCCATAACCGGGGTGAAGGGTCAGGCAACAGAAGCAGACTCGCTCGCACTTTCAACCCCCCCCTCTCGTTTCTACTCCTGACCTCCTCCTCTCCTCCTCCTCCACAGTCCCGCTGCTCCCCTCCGTTTATTTTTCCAAACGCAGCCCGCCGAGCGCCGGAGGAGAGCGGGAGCGTGGCGGGGCTCCAGAGAGGAGAAGAAGGGATGGAAGGATGGAGGGAGGAAGGGAATGGCGGGGTGAGGTGGGGGGGCGAGGTTCCTTTTGTCGGATCCAGCCCATGCGTTTCAGTGCTATTATAAACACGTTGGCGGGCCACGTCATTCCAGACCGGAGCGGCGGGCCAAACTAGGCCAGGCGGCGTGCTGTGGTGGATCACTGTGAGAAGGCAGGAGAGGTAGCAGCTCAGAGGAAGAGGTGTGTTTGTGTTTCTGGTTTTATGGCGGCGTAGATATCACCTCCGTTCTTCAAGTCTGACTTCCCTGTGCCCAAATGAAGTGTGCACATATGTGTGTGTGTGTGTGTGTGTGTGTGTGTGTGTGTGTGTGTGTGTGGTGAGCCCAGAGGTGACTAGACCACCACAGAGACGTTTTCTCTGAAGAATGTCGCAGTTCGTTCCTTCCCTCCTGGAAATCTGTGTTTTGTGTGAGGGGAGGCGTTCAGGAGTCGACACAGCGGGGGTCCTAAATAACGACCTCCGCTCCCTCCCTCCGCTCCCTCCCACCCTCCCCCTCTTCCACTCATCTCCATTTCCTCCCCTTCCTCGTTTCATTTCAACCAGACAGATAGTTGCCTGTGTAGTCGAGTGCTTCTTTGGAATCCGTCGCCTCGTCCGGTGCCAACATACTTTTCATGGAAATGAAGGATATCTGACGCTGCTGAAAAAAACCCACATTTTTCCCTCTATTTCCTACAAAAACATATAATATACATAACTTTTTTTTTTTTTTTAACCAACATTCATGCATGTGTAGAAATCCCTCCAACCGCCTCATATACACACCAGACATTAGTTGAGATTTTATTTTGAAAAGCTGGTCTCCCCCCGGTGTCTCTCTGCCTGTAGATGGAGGAATGTTGAAGTTTGCTGCTAGTCTGTAGCCGCTTGTTGATGATCACGGCTGGAGGAGAACGTCCCGGCGGCGTGAACTGTCCTGCTCATCTGGTGACGAGCTGGTACACATTCCCGCTGCCGGGCCCGCTCGGCCACCGTAGAGAGAGACGACATCTTTTTCGGATTTATTAAACCCATTTCATTAAAACAATACTGAAAAAGACCGGCGGCTTTCAACTCCAGATTAACTAGTCAGCCTCTTGTGTTTTCATGCTGGTTGATTTCAAAGATGTTTTTCCAGCGGGCATAATTGCAGGGGCGTGTGCTGACCATAGTTCAGCTGCAATAAATCCTGTATTAAATCACTTCAGTCACCCCGAACAATCAACGTGTCTCCCCTTTTGTAGGCCGTTGTGTTAAATGGGAGTGATGTGAGCGGTCGTCCTAGATGACTCTCATATGGCCGGGGGTGGTGGTGGTGGTGGTGGTGTGTCAGAGAGATATCGCTGCCAAGGCCACCTCCGCTCCAGATGCCTGCAGGACCGGCGCTGATATAAAACAGATAGGCAATCAAATGACAGATGAGACCTCGCCCTTCACCGCCACGCCTGTTTCCCTTCCTCCCCCTCTCTCCTCCTCTCTGCCCTGATATCTTCCTCTCTCCTCCATTCTTTTCTCCTAATCCGTTCTCTCGGACCTGGAAGATATCTCGGTGCAACAATATTATTGGCTGATGCTAAATTTTTACTGATATATCGTTTTGGTGTTCCAGTAATCCAATCAAATCAAAATAAGTAAAATAAGACTCTTATTTTCAAAATAATGGCACAATTTTTGGGAAAATGATTTTATAAAGATACAGTATATAAGTGGTATGACGAGGCCTAATGTTAGTTAAGGGTTCAATATTGCTTTTTATTACAAGTACTCCTTTAGAGCTGCATGTATGAGCTATGGATATAGTTCCTTTCCAAACAGACGTCCGTTTTCACCTAGTATATATTTCAGATAACATAAGAAATATATCCTCACCATCACTCCATCCCTCTCCCCCCACTTCCTCCTTCATCCTTACCCCCCCATCCACCCTCTCCTCCACCCATAGCCCCTTACCCAAGGTCTCTCTCTCTGCTCCAGACTCCAGTCCTCTCCACTAATCTCTACACTGGGACGGCTCCAGAACACTGTCCAGAACAAACCAGGCCTCAGGAGTTAAATTGGGGGGAAAATGTAATCACTACCATTCAATCCTATCCATCCGTGGGCTGGCCAGACGCTTTATTAAAGCTAAAATAACTTCTACATGTACCCTGCAATCTGCAAGCGCCGATGACAGAAGTGGTCGCATGGCGCTGGGTCTGTCTGTTCAAAGTGCATTGGCAAGGTTGAAGATGTTCATTGTTGCTGGTTGTTTGTTTAGTTGTTTTTTTTCCATTAATGTCCCATAATGCATCTGGAGGATAGAGGTCTGTGTCTGCAGGGCCTTCATCCACTAGCACTAGTCACTCTTCATTCAGTATTTCACCCTGTGTGGCGTTTGTTAGGCAGTGGCTCCCTGCTGTTTTCATTCAGCCTCCTTGGGTACCAGCATGACTTCATGTTCCCTTTCACCCTTTTATCTCTGGTTTGTTATCATGGTGGGTTTTCTGTGGATAATTTATTTTCAGTGCAGCACTCTAGTGGCTGTCTGGAAGGCAAAATCAAACAGAAATGTCTGCACACTGCATTGCTCCCTTTTGCAAATGTATGACCACCTTGTGACGTTTCGAGCCGCATCACAAGAAAGAACTGACAGTCGCCTCTATCGGTCACCTGACGGATCACATGTCGGTCAGCACCAGTAACACCGTCGACACAAAAATCACTTGATTCACTGAAACATAGAAATTCCACATCACAATTCTCCTCGTGTTTACATTTTGCCCCAGAACAAACAACAATATATACAATAACTACATCATCTGAGACAACTTGAAATGGATGGTGTATGGAGACATCAAGATACATCAGATGTCATAATCATCATATCCTTTATCAAAAAGGAGAAAACTAGTCTCTCTCCTAATAGAGGCGCTTCTAATCTACCTAACTGGGTAATAAACACCACAAAATGTTAAAAAGCGGCACAAAAAGGCCATATGATGACAAAAAAAGCACACAGAAGGGTTTCATATAAAAGGACGCAGATTAAGATCCTCGTTCAGGACCCTGGGTGCCAGAGTGACAAGTGACCCGTTCAATACCCAATACCCAGGGAAGATACATCATGATGTGCCTGTGTGAAGTAAACAGCTACTGGTCTGTCTGGAAAACAGAAACAGGCATTCAGCAGTAACCCGAGGGGGAATTGGTTTCCCTTCTTCTTCTGCACTTGATAAATCGAACCCTACTATTGCACAAGAACGATTGAGGAAACTGGAGTCAAACATCCGCAGTGGGGCATTTAGTCCGTGTCGTTTGAGGCCCGAGGTACATATAAAGATGGATCTGTCCTTCTGGTCTGGTTCTAATTAAAAGGACTGTGGTAGACATGGTATGTAATTGGAGCAGCGAGCTGGCTTGTATCAGGTTAGCCGTGCTACGTCAACAGCATCCAGTAGGACTTTGTTTTCTTTGGAGTGTCAGGACGCAAGGAGGCCCCGGGGCCATGCGCCAGTGAAATAGGGTTGCGGGTGGAATATATTTTGGATGAAGAATAATGAAGGGGAAATGTTTATTTTTCGGGGTTTGAAACGGAGAGCGGAGAGTCGAGGCGTAGAGGGGGGATGAGCCTGAGAGGTGCAGGTAGCCATTTACTGCAAGACGGTTTTCTACGCCGGACAGCGAGGGTCTCTCGGCGCTGCCCTCTCCCTCGCCTCTCTTCCCTCTATAAACCAAAACTATAGTAATGACTTTAATGGGGCCTCTCAGCCAGCTGCAATCAGTGAACTTTACAACTGGGTCCCGATTGCAACCAGCTTGCCATGTAAAATACTGGCGATGTCACGATGATTATCCACTGACTCCTCCATTTTTACCGGCTACACACACACACACACACACACACACACACACACAGATTGACCACGCTCTCAGAGTTTACCTAGGCTCGTCCCGCTGACGGCTTGTAAACGTGGCGTAGAACTGACAGAGTATCCTCAGAGGGTCACTTGGTTGGGATTCGGCGTGACGAGGCTATAAACTCGGAGAGGGTTTCGGGTTTCGCCCCTTTAATTGCCCCCAGTCACTATCAATGTTCTGCTCCTCTACACACACACACACACACACATCTTCCATTACATCTAATCATGGCAAACCTCAGGGCTGCTCTGCCTTTCTTCCCGAGGTGAGGCTGATGGAAAGGGATCGGCCTGACCCAGCGCTCCCGCCCGGTCTCCGGCCGTCCCCCGATTGGAGTGGACGGAGGTTCGTGTCTCTGGAGAGGCCGACGCCGCTGTTTTCCCGACCCAGTCACGGGTTACACAAAGAGCTCGCCCTCTGAGGGAAGCGCTGCTGACAGACCGAGCTGTTAGCAGGGTGAAGTTGTTGTGGGTGGGAGTGCCCAAGGTGTGGCACTCACTCACACACACACACACACCCAATCTCCCTCTCTGTTTGTCTACCGGGGTCGTGCCTGAGAGCTCGGCCCAGTCATCCGGTGTAATGGATCCCAACTCCCTTTAATCAGCTGGATTGAGGAGAGGCCTGTGCCCCAGAAGGGAACCAGCCTCTTGCAGAACAGTCCCCCCCTTTCTCCCATCCCCATCCCCGGGCCCGGGAGCGCCAAATCAATCCCAGATGAAGGCTTTCCTGTGGGGATTAGGTGCAGCTGCAGCACCGCTAAACCGAACCGGGCCAGAAAAACGCCACAGAAAGAAGTTTGAACGCTACTCGGCTCCTCTCTCAGAGTTGGCTTTGTTGTTCAGGTTCAGCTCGGGAGACTTGTGTCCGAGGCGGAGGAAGAGGAAGAGCCGAGGCCATGATCCTCGGTGGGTCAAGCCGACGACTCGACTCCCCTCAGTAGGGGCTTGGCGGCGGCGGGGGGTGGTGGCGGTGGTGTCGAGGGAGATGTGACGGCACGTGCTCTGTCAGAACCTGAACTCTGCGTTTTGACCGTTGAATCGCGGCGTCTGGAATCTGTTAGTCATTTGGGGTTTCAGCTTGCGATTGAGAGGAGGGGGGAGAGAGAGGGGGGAAGGAGGTCTGAAATACCCCCTTTTTTTTTTGGTGGAAACTCATTTGCCAACCTCCTTCCAGTCCACATCACCGACTTGCAGTGGTCCTCCATCCCCCTTTTCTCCCCATGTGGTCAGCTCAAAGAGCACAAGTCCTATTATTCCTAGGATCAAGTAAGCTGTCAAATATGCAGCGGCCCTCTTTATCCTTACCTGGCCGCCTCCCCCCTCCTCCCCCTCTCTCCTTCCTACACAAAAGAAGTGGGGAGAGAGGGAGCCGAGCGTTTGAAGGTGCTGGCGTCTGGGATTCCAATTAACTGGCTTTTTTTCCAGAGCGGAGCGAGGCCGACGGAGCCTTTCAGCGCTGGTAAAAACACGTGGAAGTATGTGGAGCGGCTGGCGAGGGAATATCTAATATAATTCGCAGAGGGTTTTGATTTCATCCCGCAGGTATTTGCTCGGTGCTCAGGGGATCAGAAAGGACCCTTTTTTTTTTTTTACTGTGAACTCGCCACAGAAGGAAAAATAGAAAACGTTCTCCTTCCTGCTCCTCCTCCTCCTTCCATTTACCTTTTTTACTATATTTTCTTTTATGGTTTGGATTATGATTTCATGCAGGCTGGGGCTGAAGCTACCCCGCCTTACGTGGCAGTTTAAAACGTCTTAATGCTGTTAAGGTAATTGCCCCGAATGACTCAAAACTGGACGGCTTTTTTTTTCTTCTGGAGTCTGTCTCAGTTTGGGGTTTGAGACGGTGTCAGACTTCACTTTCCACCGGTTGCACTTGCAGCTGGCGACGTCGCTTTTCTCTCCAACATCTGGAAGAACGCCCTTTTTCCCCCCTCCTATATTAAAATGCACTGGCAACAACATTCGAGAGATCTTTGCCCCTAACCGAAAAAGCCCCGGCGCTACTTTGCTACTATCCCCAAGTCCTTTTCAGCACTTCTTCTCTCTCCGCTCAGCAGGGTAGATATCCAGTAGCCGGGCCTTCTGATGGAGACGTGAGGAAAAGGCTTGGGTTGGCAGAGGACGCCGAGCTAAAGTGGAAACAGCACAGGCCCGTTATTCACAACACATGGGCGCAGCGCTGGGAGACGCACAAACAGACTTGCTTTTTATGTGTCACTGCAAGGGGATACCATGAGTGGAGGAGCCCCAGTGGCAGGTTCGAGGAGCAGCTCGTGTGAAAACTGGCATGAGGTCGATGTCCCATCTTTTTTTTCTGGACTGCCCTCTCTTTTTCCTTTGCAATTTCTTTTACTGTATACTCTTTATTCCTTCTGTCCCTTTCTATGCTATGTCCTCCTCTCCCTCCCCTCTCTGAAAGCATCCATGTGTTTTTAGGACTCTTGATTGTCCCTTTCACGAGAGGCAGGAACCGTGGCGGCGGCAGAGCTCCCGTTTTTTTGTTTTAAACCACGCCTCTCCTCTCTTGGCTGGCCGCCCACCTCCCTTCGCCCGTGGTTGAAACAAACGTTGAGTGATGGAGGGACGTGTGTTTCCCATTAGTAGATAGTTTCCCTCCGCCCTGCTACACCCCCTTACCCACTGCTGCAGATTGGCAGCCTGTCACCGTGCACCTCCATAGGCTTACAAACAGTAATGGAGGTGCAGAGCGATGAGCAGGCGAGATGCCGACGCACACAGACGAGCAGGGCTTGCAGATTGCCCACATAATTCATACGTACAGACGCACACGGGGGAGCCGGAGATGGATGAGCCCTCTTAAATTACACAGACAAGATAAAGCCTAGATCGAATTTGCGGCGGTTCCTAATCCTAACCACCTCTGATTTGTAAACTTGAAAGCCCATTTGATCTAAAGCGGTTGAAGCTCCGAGCCCCTTGGTGTGCAGACTGCCAGCAGTGATGCCATAGCTCAGCTCACGGTATCGGGGGGGTGGGGGGGGGGGGGGCTTTTCCCCGGTCTGTGTAATATCAGCGCAGCACTCATCCACATCTGGCACAACAGCACAAGTCCAGCCCAACTTTCCTTTTTCTCTTTTTTAGTGAGTTTGACTGAGCAGGCTTTTCCTCTCCTGTGATGGAGGGAGCAGGCCAGGTGGGTCGTCTGCTCATTGTGTTTCCATGAGAGAAACCAGTGATCCCCGGCCCATCGCTGGCAGCCTCGCCGCTCCACGAGGTCCCTCAAGGAAAGAAAGAAAGAAAGAAAATTCTTCGTTAACGAGGCACCGTGATTGGCCAGCGGCAGGTGGGCCGCATGTGCCCCCCCCCCCCCCCCCCCCCCGCCCCCGCCCCCCGGCTGATGTCACTTCCCATGTGGGCCTCCTTATTTGTCTGCCCACGCTGTGGAAACATGTCGGTGTCAGTGAGGCAGGAGTAATATGCCACGCTTAGTTTAATGGGAAAAGTGCTGAGGCATGCCGCTGCTCACCGTCTGTGTGTGTGTGTGTGTGTGTGTGTGTGTGTGCGTGTGCGTGTGTGTGTGTTTTAACTACATAACTGGTCACTTGACTGGATGCTGTAATGCCTCACTGTGCTGTCATTGTGTTGATGCACCAGAGTTTCAGACACACAGGTGGCCCAGACGTTTTTGCGTGTGTGTGTGCACGTGTGTGTGTGTGTGTGTGTGTGTGTGTGTGTGTGTGTGCATGAGTGGTAGGAGGATAACAGAGAGGCAGAGAAGTGGAAAGGATTGAACAAACATCTCTGCCTTTCTGACTGAGCGCGTCTCCATGGAAATGTTATAACAACAAAAGCTGTTCTGCACCTGCATGGCCGCCCTGTTGTTCTGCCCAGGGGTGTGTGTGTGTGTGTGTGT
This sequence comes from Hoplostethus atlanticus, assembly GCA_034670405.1. Taxonomy (NCBI): domain Eukaryota; kingdom Metazoa; phylum Chordata; class Actinopteri; order Trachichthyiformes; family Trachichthyidae; genus Hoplostethus; species Hoplostethus atlanticus. The sequence continues at coordinate 1,266,728 of JAXDDX010000098.1, forward strand.
GTGTGTGTGTGTGTGTGTGTGTGTGCATGTGTGTGTGCATGTGTGTGTGTGTCCGTGCAAGTGCACTTGGCTTTAACCAGATTAAAAACTTCATCAAAATGTAATTGGTGGAAGGGTTGGGGAGGAGGAGGAGGAGGAGGAGGTGGTGGGCAGGAAATAATTCCCCCCTTTGTGTGCAGAAAGAAAAGGTGGAGGACCCTCAGGGGGGACGCCAGGTCAGCTCTTTAGTCTTCAACAAGCTCCTGTGGGCCTTCCTGGTCTTCAGTGGACTGAAGGTCGTCTGTATGAAGCCAGCTAACATTATTTCAGCAAGGTCAATCAGTCAGCCAGCTATTGTACGGGCGCTTTGTGCTGGGCTGGAGGGGCGAGGGACCGAAGAGGACCCGGGGGGGGGACGAGTGTGGGAGTTGGCGTCTTGTGAAGGAGTCGTGAGTGGAGGCTCCTCGCCGTGCCTTTGCCATCTTTTGTCAAATGATTTTTCCCCCTCTGGGCACAAAAGGATGACGAGGGAAAGCAGCAAGACAACAGAGAAGGAAATGTTTTTAGGTTTGTCTCAACTCATTTAGGTCAGCCCCCGTTTACAGCTCGGCCCTCTCTGTCGTGTTACTGGGGGGTAAAAATAGTGTTGCTGCAAGCACGGGTGGAGGCGAACAGACCTACACGGGTGATTGTGAAGGGGTGGGGTGGTGCTCTCTGTCCCGTATAGTCTATAGAGCTCCCCACCCATACTTCCCATTGCTAATGTCCCTTAAACTGTGGTTGCTGTTCCAGTGCATCACCCTCTGAGGTGTGTGTGTGTGTGTGTGTGTGTGTGTGTGTGTGTGTGGGGCATGAGAGATTTCGCTTCGACTTGCCCTGTTCCAGTGCATTGTCCTAGTGTGTGTGTGTGTGTGTGTGTGTGTGTGTGTGTGTGTGTGGAGGGCCACATGGGGCACAGGTGTCTCTCACACAGCAGCCCAACCATTCAGCCGGAGAGGTCGCATTCCTGCAGGCGAGCCGGGTGGGTAGGTTGGTCACACACACATGCACACACACACGTGCACTCCACTCGTACATACTCTACCATCACACACACGCGTACATGCCTGAACCGGTTACTGCCGTCACGGTGACACGCAGCCCGTCGCCAAACAGTATCCATCATCGCTCGGCAGGACTCGATAGGTGGAGCGACGGACTTTAACCGTCCGTGGATACATGGTCTTTCTTTACTCATGCAGTCAGGAGCTCACCAGAGACCCTCCACCTGTCTGTCTGTCTGTCTGTCTGTCTGTCTGTCTGTCTGTCTGTCTCTCTTTCCTCTTTTTCTTTCCTCTTCATGTGAATGTGTTTTGGGAGTGTGAGTGAGCAAACTGACTGTTTCCTGGTGTCTTTTAGTTAAGATGTTTCATGAAGAACATCAAAAGTCAAAGTGTCTTTCTTTCTCTTACTTTCTCTCTCTCTCTCTCTCTCTCTCTCTCTCACTCTCTGTCTCTCTCTCATTTTCAGACAGTGAAAATGTGTCTCTGCTTGTTAAAGTTCCTGTCAGTCATTTTTCTTGGCTCGCCACTTCTTGCTGTGATGTTTTTTGTCATCCAGGACGTTGTGAAGCTGCTGTGCCTTACACATGTGTTTACTGTAGCCTGGCGAGTCTTTTTCTGTTTCCGACGTTTTTTTCTTTTCTCGGGTTTGGAGCGCAGAAAGGCTGAAAGACCGACTCCTTCACAAAGAACCTTAGACAAACATATTTGACCGAAAGGCCGAGACTCGGAGAAAGAAAGGGGCCCTGTTGCAGGAAAATATTTGAGGGGCCAGTTGTTCTTCAGTAGCTGCAGGGACAAAGCTGGGGTGCTGCTGGGGCCCGGGGGAGCCTTTCATTAGCACCGGGCTGACAGATGGACTGGAGGCGATAAGGATGGGTACATGCATCCATGCTGAATGGCATGAATGTCAGCGTGTGATGGTAACCTTCCTCCTTCTCTCTCGACACAAAGACTTTCTCTCTGAATTTGCCCTCCTGCCCTGCATGCCTCTTCCACCTTTGCCTATTTTACTCTCTTTTGTTTTTCTTTCTTCTTTCTCATCTCCCCCCATCGCTGCCCTGATGAAGGAGGAGAAGAAAGACGTCGGGGCTGGAGCGGAGCCCTGCTTCCTGCCAACCACACGTGGCAGCAAAAAAGCAGAGATTGTTGAAAGACGTAGGGCCTTCGAATAACACACGCGAACGCACACGAGCATCTCCCGACCGAAAAACCACGGCCGTTTGGAACGAGTCCCATATAAATAGATAGCTACCCTATGGAAAGAGAGCGACAGACAGAGAGAGAGAGAGAGAGAGAGAGAGCGACAGAGAGAGAGAGAGAGAGAGAGAGAGAGAGAGAGAGAGAGAGAGAGAGAGAGAGAGAGAGAGAGAGAGAGAGAGAGAGAGAGAGAGAGAGAGAGAGAGAGAGAGAGAGAGAGAGAGAGAGAGAGCGAGAGCGAAAAAAAGAAAAGAATGTGTTGGCTGCTGAGATGGAGTTGGCACCGGGTGCTCTGCTCCTGACCTTTAGTGGCTTTGTGTAAATTATATCCCTCACGAGGGAAAATATGTGGTGGTTGAGCTGGAGAGACCCCCCCCCCCCCCCCCCCCCCTCATCTGTCTGCTGTTGTTTTCACGAGCGCTCCATCAATCTTTATTTTAGACCCCCCCCCCCTCTCTCTCTCTCCTCCTCTCTTCTCCACTCTCCTCTTTCTCTCTCTCTCTTGCTTTATTTAGTTTCCTGCTCTCGTTCCTCCCGTCACACCATAATAGCTCCGTTTCCATTTTCTCCATGTATCATTTCTCCTTCCTCTATCTCAACCCTCTACTTTCATGTCTTTATATCGTTCCCCCTCCTCTCCCTCGTCGCTCCTTTCCCCACAGCTATGCTATTTTGTGCTGTGCATGGAGGATGCATTTAGCTTGTGGTTGTTGGGGAAGTGATGGCTAGATTAGTGGGGGGGGGGGGGGGGGACCTGGTGGATCGCTACCTCGCTACCTCCCCCCCCCCCCCCCACCCCCACCCAGCCACAGTGGGCTCTGTGCAGGCTGATGCAGAGTTTCCACTGGGGTGAACCGAGCGTCTTGGGGTGCCCACCCTGGCTCTCGGCCGTCGTGCCCACACCCCTGGGCCACAGCCGGGGCTGGCAGGCACCCACCCGGGCACGCGGCGTCAGCCTGCCCGGCGGGTGTCCCTGTTTATGTTTGTCTTGTGCGGTGATGCTAGTTTCTGGCTGGTGCCCGTAGCGACCGTAGCACCACCCAGCCCGGGCGCCCACGGGGACACCACCCTATCACACCAACCGATGCCCTCCCCGACCCTGGCCGAGCCCCGGGCCGGTCGCGGGGTGGATGTGGCCTTTGGCGTCAGTCAGCGCCACTGGACCGGACAGAGGCTGGCTGTGGTTGTGGCTCGGTATGGTGTGGCAGCGGAGAGCTTAGGCCGTACTTAACAAACGTATGTAATGAATAACTGCGATGCCCAGATGTTAAGCACTCTCAGCACGGAGTTACAAGCTTACACAAGCTTACTGCATCTTGTCAAATAAACCACCAACACAAATATACAGGCCTGCTGCTCCGTTCCCTTGATCTTCAGATCTATAAAAGGACCTCTGTGTGTCTCTGACTGGTCGGGACACGAAAACCAGACGGCAGCCTGTAAAAACCAGCCTCCTTCTGGTCCGCCGCTCATTCACCAGCTCACTGCTAATCAGCACCCAGACACTTGTGACTGTCCAGACCCTCCCTATGGCCAGGATTAGAGGATCAACTGTGTGTGTGTGTGTGTGTGTGTGTGTCTATAATCACTCGTACTGAAACACGCCTCCCTCTCAGTGTAATGACCAGGGGGGGAATAAACAGGTGTTTGTCGGCCGGAGGATGACAGGCCTGCAGGGTCAGAGTTCACAGCCAGGGGTCAAGGGTCAGATGGAATGTTTGAGACAGCCGTTGCGTCCTGTCCTGTGTGTGTGTGTGTGTGTGTGTGTGTGTGTTTGGGCGGGATGTGAATTTGTGTGTTGGGGAAAAGGATTTCTACCGACTGATGTGGATTACTTAAGTCAGCCCTTGTGCCAGGACGCTGCGGGAAGGCACACCCCAAGTGTCTGGCAGTACTCACACACACTCCAGTTTAACTTTCACACTACTTTACTAACATTTATTTAGCTTACAACACACACTTGTAGCATCTGCTCCACTGTGCACGTGTGTGGAGATACATCGAGGTAGGTAAATCAAGCTGTCTAACAAAGGGAAGCTATTGTAATGAAAAGGATTACAGGCTCCGAATCCGTGCCTGTCGCCACCCTCCACTCAACACACACACACACACACACACACACACACACACACACTGCTCCAATCATGTAGACCCATACGATAGACTGCACTTAGTAGCGCTACATGTCTGAATGATATATTCCCCACTCTAGTGCCAGCTTCCCTCATTTCTCTGTTGTATTTCCAGTCAGGTGTTCCTATTCTCACTGCCACCGCGAGACCAGAACTAACAATTCAAGTGGACTTTTTCACTTTTTCACTTTCCCCCCGTGCCCACAACATGCCCACCCCCACGGCACGTCTCAGCTCGGGGTCCCCGTTTTGAGATTACCCAGGAGCGCCGACGTAAAAAAAAAAGACGTCTCCGACCGCCCAACGCTGTCCCAGCAGGCTGTGTGGAATGTGCAGATGTGTATACACAGCGCTGGCATGATGCAAGGCGAGTTTGAAAGTCGGCGCAGGATGTGTACACAGCGGCGCGTGATGGATGTCTGCTGGTGTCTGAAGGGGGGGATGCTTGACCCCACGCCCCCCTTGGCTGGCTCGCTGGCTCGCTCCCCGTCAGCGTGATGCTCTGTAACTCACGGAGATTATGCTCCTGCTGTTGTGTTGGCTTAAAAGCGCCGCTGGTCTTCGTTCTTCTGTGTAGATGAGAAATGAAAGAAAGAAAAGGGAACTGAGAGAGAGAGAGAGGAAGATAGTTTCGTGCCATAGCAGCGAGCCCTCGACGTTCCCCGGCTGGTTTCTGTTGAACCGCACGGAGCCAGGAATGCTCAAGGAACGGGTCTAATTCTGATATTAATATAATGATATAAATGCTGTAATTGTGCTGTTTTTCTTGGCGGGGCAGAGCGATGTGTAATTGTATTAGCTGTGGGAAGCCACTCGGGCTAAAATGAACGCAAAAGAAGTAATAAAACGATGAGCAGCTGCTCGCTTGGCCTGAGCTCAGTACGCTCCAAGGAGGCAAGATGTTAGTCTGTGTGTTATTGTTTTGGGTCGGGAGCATCCCTTCACGCTGTAACCCCCCTAGAGACGCACTCCTCACCACGAGTTATTGCCTCGGCGACGGAGCTGGACGGGTTTGCGTGTTTCTGTGGACAAATTAGGTTTATACACCTCATGATTGTTTTAACGCGTCAGTGTGTGTCGTGATGGGATGATGCTCTTCCAAGCTCTATATGGCAGATGAGCAGAAAGCTAGCAAGCAACTCTGCATTGCCTGCACTAAGGATGTAAACAGTGCAATGCATGTGTGAGAGAAGCAGGTCCGTGCGGTGGTCTCCCAGCATGCCCTCGGGCTAGGAGGATAATAGCAGTGAAATAAACTGGTAACGGCTGCTAACTCCTCCCCCTTTTTCTTTCTTTGTGCTCTCTTCTCATCTCCTCCTCCTCCTTCATGCCATCTACCACTCTCAGGCGGTCATCCTGCAGTAGAGGGTATGTGTGTTTATCCCTCGCACACATATGGTCACCGATAGTTGGGCTGTTATTTCTGAGATCGCTGCTCATTTCTGTCACTTAATGTGTCTCGGCTTGGTCGGATGACAAAAGTCCCCATCGAAAAACGACTGTAACCGAAGCCGTCGATGTTATTGCAACTGGAGGTTTGAAACACAAAGGAGACGATGACAGCTGCCCATTACTGTCACTTGTCTTGTTTTCCAGTTTCTGTTGTCTGGGGATGGTTTTGGGTTGGGAGCGTTGAGGTTTGGGATCCTGACAAAAGAAGGAAGCCCTGTACGAGAGAGCCTGTGGCCTGTGACAGCCATCGCTGGTGACAGTCGCTGGATTTCAAGCGTCGAGCCCCCTGGCGTCTCTAACCGCCACAGCTCTACCACCAGCAGCTGCTGCTTCGAACCGGCCCGGGCCTTTTACCTCCTCGTCACAGCTGTTTTCTTACAAGGGGGTGTACGAGGTGAGGGGACCTTTACTGAAGGTTAGCTAGCTGTTAAACCTCACACATCCAGACCCCCTCCGCACTCATCCCAGTGAGACCTCTAGGTTATTTCGGCACCTCGTCTCTCCGTTCGGCATTGAAATCAAAGCCTCATTTGGTAACTCGAGGGGATTTCACTTAGGGATTTAATTCATCTCATCGCTGAAATGGTTTTCTTGTGGCATGCTGCGTCGAGCCACACCTCTTTACGCTGGAAGCGGGGGTGCTGCCATGATTTTTGTCCCCTTATACTGATTCTAGCTTCATTCAGAGACAGAGACGGTGTGTTTTTCCAGCCAGAGATAACTGAAGTCTCACAGATGCTCACTATAGAATAAAAGGTTTAGGTTAGCTTCGGCGCTAACCATACGTTTGAGCCATTAGCCTCGTCTGCCAATAGGATCTAATGGTGCTTATCTGGATTGTGCAGACTATCGGTCTGATCATGCAAGCAGATTTATCAATGTGCGTTATTATTTTACCCCCTCTCACCCCCAGCAACCTCCTCTCTCTCTCTCTCTCTCTCTCTCTCTCTCCCCATGCCTGCTTTCCTCTTCATTAATACCACATTTCTCCTTTTTTTTCTTTTCTTTTTTCTTCCTGACTAAATAAAATTCCCCCGCCCGCTGTCCCTCCATTCCTTTGAAATGAGTAGCACATTTGGGTTGCGTTCCAGGGGTGACAGGCGGTTTTGTTTAGATACTCTGTAATTCCAGGGCTGACTCTTGGAAGCCAAGCCATCGTCGTGCGCGCACACACACACACACACACACACACACACACACACACACACACACACACACACCACCAGCACCTCTTCAGCACATTTCCAAAGAGGGAAAGCTTTTCAGTGCATGTGGCCCTCCATGGACTCAGCCAATTACACACACACACACACACACACACACACACAGATTTCATCATCCCCTCATCTCTTCAATTTCATCTGATACTTTCCATCCTTTCCGTCTGATCTCTTACTTCATTGATTTGATGATCTCTCTCTCCGTTTGCTGGTTTCCCCATCTCGGTTCGTTTCTCCCTCACTGCTCTGTGGTTTTAAAGTGCTCGACTTTCCTACCATAGACCAATATTTATGTGAGCTTATCCCCTTCAGTTACCCCATTTATACCTGCCAAGCCAGCCTGCGTTGGACGATTCCAGCCGGCGAAGGAATGAAGGGACAATTGATATTCTGCTGAGAGAAGGAGAGAAAAAAAAGAAGAAGACAAGGATGAGAAAATATGTCTATTAGGGAAATCACACCACCATTTGTTTTTATAAGTCATAACTTACCGAACGGCGCATGAAATGTGTGCGTGCTAAAGCGTATTGCCAGGAAAGAATATAAAACTAAACCAAAGTCGAATTCCTCTTTTCTTTTCATGTTGTTCTTTCTCTCTCTCCTCTTTCTTTCCACTCGTCGCTCTTCGTCATCCACCGCCCTGCCGTGCCCTCTCGGCCATCTGCTGGCCGCTGTACGGCATGAGAGGAGCCGGTGGCACACCACCCGCCGTCTAATGTTATTACTACTTAAGACGGGGGATAGAGGGAGGGAAGGGGGAGAGGAGGGAGAGAGGAGGGGGGGTTGGAGTGACTAAGGAAGCATAGGGCCAATAACTGGAGCCAGAGAACCAGGCTCCACAAACAAAGTGGCGGTGTGTTTTCTCTACGCTGCTCTTTTTCTTTCCTCCACTCTTTTACTCACCCTTGCTCACTTTTTGGGTTAGCCACATCAGAGAAGCCGAGTGGAGCTCAGGAGTAATCAAGGTCATGCATCTCGACCAGTCATCGGTTTAACAAAGCTTTCACTTTTTCTCTCCTCGCGTTGTATCATTTATTTGGTTACAGGCTTTTTGCATTATTAGACTTTTGACTTTCTTTTCTCTGATGATTTTACGCTTATTGATGTATGATATGATGTGTCCCGGTGAATCTAGAGACTGCTGGCTGAGGCTGGAGGGATGGTTTGGGGTTACCGGGAGGTCAGCCGGGCTGTGTGGGCGGTAAGGCCAGAAGATGGAAAACAGAGAAACAGAGAGAGAGGGAAGGAGACAGAGGGACAGTCATTCAATTGAGAGAGTGAGAAGTGCAGAGGAAATACCTATTCACAGCCACACGACCCTGGGCTTTAACACCGAGTCCTTGGCTGCCTCCCCGCAGCTCTGGGTTTGGAAACAAAGCTGAAACAAAAAAACAAGAGAGAGACAGAGACAGAGTGGAGGGGAGGAGGAAAAAAAAAGTGAAAAAATATTTACTCAGAGGTAATTTTGTGTGGATTTTCTTTGGGTTGATAATTGTAAAAAGGTCCCTTGGAACTACAATGGGGGCCATTGAGCCGAGCGGGGCCGAGTGTGAGCGTCAAGCTTGGCTCCCGGCCAGGGGCCAGGTCTCTCTTAAAGCCAGGGGAAGAAAGGAGGGACTGTTTTATGGAAGGAAACACACACACACACACACACTCATTCACACACTAGAACCTTTGCAGACGCCTGGCCTGAAAGAAAGACAGAAACACACATGCATTCCTTCAGCCTCAGGCAACATTCGTATCTGACATCATCTATTTGTCCTATCTGTCTTTTTACCTGGAGCAACTCCAGTAGTTGGACATATGCAAGCAATTCAGCCCATGCATTGTCCCTCTCCATCTTCCATTTATTTTTATTTGGCAAATGAGAGGAAGGTCAAAAGAGGCTAAAGGAGGCTAAACCACTCAACCACAGAAAAAGATGTATAGTAGGTTCACGAACAATGCAAAATACAGAGAAAGTGGAACCAGAAACAGGGAGAGAAAAAACAGGAGGGAGGCGGAAGGAGCCAGTAATACAGGTCTGTTGACCTGCAGGGGGTGCATTGTTTCTCCTGTTGGTCGACTGGGACGTTTCCTCTCGCTGTACAAATTGATATAATAGGGCCAGCATGACATTATGCTGCTTTATGTGTTTGTGTTGTTGGTGTGGGACCAACCGCTCCCTGCTGTAGCCCTGCACTGCCAATACATGTGTGTGTGGGTGTGTGTGTGTGTGTGTGTGTGTGTGTGTGTGCATGCCAGCATCCTACCTATAAAACACATGGGTGGTCAGCTCATTTATTGTGTGGTTTCGCAAACAATGCTCACCCATTAGGCTTATACCAGTGACTCACCCGCTACGGTAAAAATCCACTTAATACCTTCACCTGATTGTGTTTCTAACCTTTATTTCCATTTTGCCTCCGGCTCTCGCTATTAAGGAGAAATACCAAGACCCCTCCACCGCTGAATCTACACGCTAAACGGTCTTGTAAAAGTTTGTTTTGGGTGGAGGTGCACTGCTGGATGCAGAGGTGCAGAGGGGGGAATGTAATACCTTTTTGTAGAACATTGGAAATCATTTAGGTAGCCTGGAAGACCACGGTGAACAGATGCAACACCTTTTGTTGCTCAGTACCAAATAAAATAACTTAAACTTACATGTACACACACACACACAGTTCTAGGGAGCTTAGCAGGGCCGCTGTACCAGTCGCGCTAACCCCCGGATGCTTGATCTCACCATGACAAGGATCATGTACGCCAGTGTTTCAATAATAACAGTTTTAACGTCCAACTTAATCCTGCTTCCACCCTTTCCTTTGTTCCTCCTGTCTCTTTTTTTCCACCGTGGCCTCTCCTCCCTCACGGCAATGAGTGATGGCTTAAAAAAAAAAGAGGAAGTTAATAGTAAACATACTCTCCCCGGGTTGCCTGTCAATCAAATCCTTCCTCCAAGAAGCAATAGCTGGCAATGGAAAAATATACAAGTCGGTTTCCTTTTCGGATATTCATTTATTTTTCACAATAATATCATCAGTTTTTTTCCACTTGTACAAATAAGTTCACGGAATTGAATAAAACAATGAAAAAAAGACGTACAACAAAGAGCTTCCCAAAATAAACAGGGAAAAATTAACAATCACATCAAAAATACTTTTTGGTTATTTTCAATGTATCCTATTTTACAGACGTTTTTTACAGAAGTATTCCAGTTAGATTGTTTGATTATTTTTGCGTGGCTTTTGAGGGCATTTTGTTGACAAAGACGTTGTTCTAGTGCCCTGGAAATACTGTAGGAACATTTACAGACATTCACAGATGTGTATTATTTGGTGTGTTAGTATAGGTATAGGTGGAGTTGTTGGCGGCTTCATGTACTCCTTGGCGTGCGGGTACATGGAGGGGGAAACTGATAGTAACTTGATGTCTGCAGGTCTCGGCACAAGACCAAACACGCTCTTGCATTATCACTGATGTTGACAGAGATGTACACACACACACGCACACACACACACACACACTGATCTTCCACCAGGGTAGGTAAACATCAGACTCATAAAAGGTTACTTTGAGTACCTCTTCTTGGATCTCGGCGCTGTGTGTCTGTACAACAATCTCCCTGTGGATCTCCCACTCTGCAAATCTCATTGTCCTCAACTGTGGGTACATATAAACACTACGAACGTTGCTTTGCTACGTCTGGACTTTTCATAGTCTGCTTGGGTGCAAGTGAGCAAGACTGGAACCCTATTTTGGCAGGGAGAAATTAATGGTGCGCAGCAATATACCGAGGAGGCACATTTTGCCCGAGGGAAGCACAATACACAACCACTATCTCCTTTGCTTGTTGTGGGCCAGGCCAACTAAAATGTTCTTTGTAAATTGCTGTTTGAGGGATATAACTGAGTTTCCGCTCGCAGGGAATATAAACAACAAATAATGTCTTTGAAGTCTTTTCCCTCTCTGCTCTGGTGTAGTCATGTGAGTGTGTAGTTAAGGCAAGCTCTAAAGATGGCTGAAGCTCATTGCAGTGCTGAAACAGAAAGGGTTCAGTCAACTGCTTCCCTTTGTAACGTTTGTAATCTTGCTTACTGGCTCTCTTTGTGCTGGGGAAGCAGGGTGAGGACTTTAAAATGGAGAAGGGGATTTAGTCTTGAGTCTGCCCAGACTTACATCTACTTAGACTGTCTGACATTCTGGGGGAAAAGCCCTTTGATTGACTTTGCTGGTACAAAACGAGTTTTAATCTTCAAAGATTTTAATCTGCTGTTTTGTCTGTTAGTCACAAGAGGTGGGGGGGGGGTCAAAGGCTGTTAACAGTCACATAATTAAGCAAGAAAAAATAACAAAGACAAGTATAAAAATGTACATACAACACAAGAAACTCCAAATTCACAAGCGCACTAGAGCCAAATAAAGCAATACAAGCGTCAGCCATTTTCTATGAAAGACTTCTCTTCATTTGGTGACTTGAAGGTCATTCACAGCAAGCACTGCTCTCTTTGGGGTCGTGCTGAGGACTTACAACACGCAGCAAAAACAAATTGCTGATAGTGTTGAGTTGAGTTGTTACAATGGGGAAATAGCAGCACAGCCCCATTTCAGTGCACACTCCTTTTTGAACAGATAAAGGAGGGCATGAGGTCATTATGACCCTTGACCCTAAGTTCCAGCCAATGACAACACACCACCCAGCATCACTTGGCCTTTGACCTGCTGCTGAGAGGTTGCCTATCCAGCTATGTGATTGAAGAAACGTTAGAGAAGCAGGATGCAGCATGTATATGGAGTAGAGGCACTTGCTTTTCAAAGTACAAAAAAGTCTTTTGAACATGTTTAACGTCTGCTTAGACAATTGAAGGGAATTGAGTTAAATATATGTTAAGTTTCTCCATTGCTGGTTGGCTGGCTGGTACTGCCTCCTCCACTGTCAGCCAGCAACAGTAGCTGGTCTCTGTAGTTCACCCGTGGGGAGGACAGAGTTGAGGAAATAAAATCCTCCTTTAAGTCTGAGTATAATTGAACCAGGTGTCAAAAGTAGGAAGGCTTGTGAGAAGACATATTGTTGTTTGATGTACAGTGATCCTGTAGTAGCAACACTTCATACTCCAGATTGCCATTTTGAACAGCAGGCTCAGGGATCATGAGTTCTGGCTGTTTTTGAGGCAAAGCCCCGTTGTCCAACCCAGCCTTAACTCCCTCCAGCTCCAGCTGGGAGGGCTCACATTCGAGGTCCAGGTGGCCCTTGGCCCTCTTCCTGCGGAGGTAGCACACCACCCCCACTGCAGCTGCTATTAGCACCAGCACTAGCAGGATGGCCATGGCAGGCAGCAGCATGGTGGTCAGCCTCTTGTCTACGATCCGTGCCCCTGTGGTGCTGTGCTGCTGGGCGGCCGTATGGGCCTCAGTGCAGGCGCTGTCCGTGGCACTAGGGTCACCTAGTGGACTGGCACACACAATATAGGTGGAGTTGGGTTTCAGGCCTCTGAGTCTATACTCTGGGTAGGACGCAGGCAGGCTGAGTTGCATCGGCCTACGGTCGGGCCCAGAGAGATTACGGTAGGTGAGGCGGATTCCACGGATGTAGGGCCGCATTTCAATGTAGCGGTGAAGGTCCAGCAGGATGGAGGTCGAAGTTACATGGCGTGAGCTGATGTCTGCCGCATCTGCGGTGACGGTTGCCATGGGCATCTCTACTTCAGGTGGTGAGGCTGGGTGATGGTGCCGGATCTCACAGTAGATACCAGAAGTGCCATGAGGGCAGGTACACTCCACCTCACCCCACTGGTCCAGGCGACAAGTACCCCCATTCAGGCAGGTGTTGGGAGGGCAGAAATGCTGCTCCACCTCTGGGTCCATGCTGCTGCTACTGGGGGATGCAGGGACAGGGGGCAGAGGAGAATCATCTTCTGTGTCCATGGGGTTGTCACTGGGCCTGGGTACTGGAATAGCCCTAGTAGTGCTTGGGAGGGAGGTGAGAGGAACAGACGGGAGAGTGGTGGTTTTGACTGTGCTGGTGGTAACTGTAGTTGTGGTAGGGCAACCAAACTCCCTGTGCTCCAGTCTCTCCAGTACCTTCCCAGCATTGATAAGTGGGAAATGGCAGCGGGTCTCCTCTGTCCTCTCCAGGGTGATACCCTGGGCTCTCAGCCATCTGGGAAACCAGGCTAAGGTGCACAGGCAGTTGAAGGGGTTCTCTGCCACTGTAAGCTTCTTAAGGTGGGGAAAGAGCTGGGAGAAATCCTCAGGGAGGCCCTGTAGACTGAGGCTGCTGATGTCCAACTCCTGAAGCTCCTCCAGGTTCTCCAGGTCCTGCAGCTTCAGAGGACCCATAGGGTTCCCGGCCAGGCTGAGGTGGATAAGCCCTCGGGTCTCCTTCAGTGCTGGGGGGAACGTCTCCAGCTGGTTTACTGATATGTCCAGCTCATGGAGGTTGCTCAGACTCGCCATCAGCTCTTCATCTAGGCTGGTTAGCCCCACCCCAGCCAACTTCAGCGACTCCAGGTTGGGGGTCTGGAGGTCTGAAGGACCCAGGGAGGGTAAGACATTATAGCAAAGGTCCAGCAACAGCAGCCTTGGCATGGAGAGAGCAGGCAAGGATGTCAGCTGGTTGCCCTGCAGTTTGAGCTCCAGCAGCTGCTCCAAGCCATTGAAGGCTGCAGGGTGGATGGTCTTAATATGGTTATTGTACAGATAGAGACGCTCCAACAAGGCCATACCCTGGAAGCATTCCTCTGAAATGTGGGTGATCTGGTTGGATGACAAGTCCAGGTTTCTCAGAGAGGTCAAAGATTCAAACACCCTATCAGGGAGCTCAGTCAGTTTGTTCTGACTGAGGTCCAGCATCTCCAGGTTCTCCAGACCATCAAAATCCTTTGGCGTCAAGCCCTCGATGCCATTGGCAAAGAGGTAGAGGTTCTTTGTGGCTGGGGGCACTTGCTGGGGAATGGTGGAGGAGCGTCTCTGGAAGCATAAGATGGACTCTGGCGTGGAGCACGAGCAGTCTTTTGGGCAGTCACTGGACAAGGTCCCGTCAGGTAGGAGGAGGAAGAGGAGGAAGGGCATCAGTGGAGTGAGAAAGAACGTCATGGTGCAGACTCTTTCTCTCTCCCTGCTCAGCCTGAAACGACAGAACAAAGACACAGTCAATGGCCTGTGTTTTATACATGGGCAGCAAGAAATTCATAACCGATACACAAAGCAGAAATGTGAACGTTCTTCTTTCTTCCTCTTTCATCTATGTAGAATAATAACGTCTACAGACTGGCATAGGTCAGTTGATTCATTGATTGATTGTGTGGTCCTTTTAACGTGTTCATAGTGGAGATAACTATCATGGGTTTGGCTGTGCTGTGTATCTTGGCACAAGGTCTTTCAAACAATAGGCTGTAGCTGTGACCTCAGGCTCTGGTCAGAGGAAAAGCTGGCTTTGTGGCATCCTGCCGCACTCTTCTGGCTAAAAGAGTGCCACATTCTCCGTGCAATGTGCTGTGTAATTGATAGTATTGTGAGATGCTGAACCCGTTGTTTCCTTCTCTAATGTTCATATGGCAGATGGTTGGTGGCTTTAGGCTTTCTTGTGTGTGTGTGTGTGTGTGTGCATGGGTGGGATGCGTGAATGTGGGTGTGTGTTTGTTTATGTACGTGCATGCGCATGTGTGTGTATTTGGATCTAAGCCGCCCACCCACTGCCATTTACTGTATTGCACACACTCCGTGGTTGTAGTGGGGCTACAGTTAACCGGTCCTCCCCATGTTTATGACAGCTCCATAGCCTATGAAGCGCACAAGACGCACAGCCTCAATGAACCAATAGCACGTTTGTGTTCAATGTCTAAGATGAATCAAAGTGAAAGCACAGAGTGAACAAAGTTTGTGCATTTTTTCTGTCTCAAGTGCCGCTGCGAGATGGAAAAGCCTCACACAAGCCCTTCCAAATTACTTCACCATAAACACTGCTCTGGTTTCTCCAGTTTCATACGATGTCAGCGTTGTGCGGCCGTGTGTCTACCATGCAGCACGTGGCCACGCATCTGTGGATGATTTACTCTGTGGCGTTTTCTAAACTTGGAGAGGAGCAGCGCTGATAGCCCGGAGCTGCTTCCCCCGACCGTAGACTCGGTATAAATAACACACACTTTCTATGTTGTGATTACGCAGAGTGACGGCCAGTGTTGTGCCTGAATATCTGAAACACCGTAAGAGGGCTGAAGTGTACAAAGTAGGCTGTCACGAAGATATTTCATTCTGATTTAATCCTGTCTTCACCTCGTTGAAAGGGAGGGGAGGGATGATGGAGGGGAGAGGGGAGAGGAATGAAGGGAGGTAAAGAAGAAATTAGATGCCGAAGAGAGTCAGTGTGGCAGTTTATCATCCTCTGCTATCGAGTGAGACGGCCTTGGGAGAGAAGAGGGAACGTCTCTATCTGTTGGCCATTTGTCTTCCTTTTACTTACTTACTATCTTCCCTGCCCTCTCTCGCTCTGATCTCTCTCCCTCGTCCTCTTGAGGCCGATTAAAAACAGTGTTTGGTGGGGGGGGTGTTTTAATATCCGAAGTTCACATCGAGGTGAATGTATTGGCTGATCACAGGGAGTTGATGGTAAACACTTTCTGTCTTTAAACCTGAGCCACATAGACGCACAATTGTCTGATTTGCTCACTCGCTGCTGGGCTCAACCCTCCCCTCGGTGTCCTGCCTTGGCTTTTGTTTTTGTCATGATGTCAGTTTATTGGGTGGGGGTGGTGAGGGGGTGGTATTTCCAGAAACCTGGTGTGAGTGAACATTTATGACACCCACAAGTATCTGTAGGCCAACGTGAATGCTCGAGGGCGCTTCTTGAAGGGGCTTAAATGGTGCAGTTGTTGATGTCTAGACTACAGAATACCTGTGTGAAAGAGGGAGGACAAGTCTGTTACACCAGAAATGATCAAGACGTTGCCTTGGACGTGTTATTGTCCTAATTTCTTTCTCTATCTTGGAACCTTGTTATTTTCCTCAGAAGATTAAAGCAGAGAGGTATTTTTTTTCAGTAGACACTCAATGTCAACCCTTAGCTACACAGATTACAACAGACAACAGATAGACTTCTATTGTCTACGCCTCTGTCCCTCTTGTGAGCTTTTGCTGTCTCAAGGTCTCTTTTCGTTGATACCAGATTCCATTGTCTGCACAGAGGAAGAGATTAGCTTCTAGCTAGCTCTGCAACCACACTGAGCTGTTGGCTAGCACAAATGACCCATTTTGGTCTAGATACTTCAGCATCCAACTCAAGCTAAGTTAGTACATCATCATCATCATCATCATCATCCCTCCCTTTGTCTGATTCTCTTTCTCATGAACTCCTAATAGACTGATTGGTGAGTTTGTTGCTCAATTTGTTGTCACTGTTGATCAAAAGGGTTATTTTATTTTTTATTTCAAACTTTTGACAGCTAGATATTACAGCAGCATCAGAGCTACTACCATCCTGAATTATTATTTATCCTCTTTTGAATCCATTCGCTTGTTCTTGCTTTCGGTCTTTCGAGTTTAATGAAACATTTTCTTTACAACAAAACATTGCCTCAAATGTCAGAACTTGGAGAGGAGATCAAGGGTTTCGGGGGGCTCAGAGGGGAGGAGGAGGAAGGGCCAGTATCGTCTCATCACGCCACAGCTATGGCATTTATTTTCCTTCTTTTTCGGCATACTTTTCTTTCGGCTCCTCCTTGAAATCACAACCCCCTTGGAAAGATTCTGTGATCTCTTCTTTTTCCTCCTACGGGGCTTTAAGCTCGAAGGAATCATGGCAAGATCTTGAACGCCACCGCCAACACGTTCCTGTTATTATTATTATCCAAATAAGTCTCTGAAACCGGGCAGAAATGTTACTCTGTGCCGCCAGACGTCAATAAAATGACCCTGCTCAAACCCCCGAGGCTTGATTGAACGAAGCAGTTAACTAGCTATCAACAGCCAGCACCTGCTAACAGAGCAGAAACACCTCCTGACATTTGCCAGCCATGCAGAAAAGTTGGACCCACTCAGCATTGCAATTGTTTATGGAAAATCTTGTCCAGACAATGAAGATAACATCTGGTAGTGATAGTTTGCCATCAGCTCCGGCTGAATGGGCAGTAGAGGTGAGGGGTTGCAGTTATCCCATCATTTACACACATAGCGCCTGGGGGAATTCACTTAAATGGGGGAGTAATTGCGAGAGTTGTAATGGATTATTTTTTTTTTAGCCATGCCTCGGTTCAGTTTCCAGAAGCTTCACGTGTAGAGATCAATGGAGGAATGCTGTGTTCCTGCAGTCAGAGGTTCAGGGCAGGGTCGGGAACATTTGAAATACAGTCACTGGGACAAAAGCAGGAAGAGAGTGGTTGCATTACAGAGAGCTCAGAGGAGATGGAGGGGGGGGAGAGATGGAAGGATGAGGGAGGGAAAAGAAAGAAAAGAAAGCGGGGCTGCTGTGTGTGTGTGCAGTACGAGGCAAGACGAGGATTTCGGAAAGATAAACGAGGATGAAGAGAAGAGAGAGTCGGCAAACGTTGGAGTGTGTCTCAGGTTTTCATACCACTGTGTATAAGGTTGTGCATTTGGGTTTCGATGTATCGTGTGCGACAGAGAGACGTGGTATGTGTCTGAAGTTGTCCAAGAAAGCCGATCCCACCTCTTCCGGAGTTTAAAGAAACTTTGGTATATCGTGGCCAGAATACACAACAACATCAAGGCGGTTCACGAGAGGGGGAGCGAGCTCTGCAGATAAAATGTAAGAGTATTTTCCCTGCAAACCCGACGTGGTGATTTTCACCGTAGCGCCCTGGGGCGGGGTGTTTATTTGACCGTGCCTCATTCCTAACTGGGCCAGGCACATCTGATAACCCGGTGGAGGAGAAGCTGTGGTGGAGGTGACGGTGTGGGGGTGGGGGAGGAGGGGGACACGCCAGATCACAGATAAAAACCTAGCTTGATAGTTTAGTTTCTCCTGTTTTCCTTCTGTCTCTCTTGTGCAGGTTTTATCGGTGCGCGAGATAAGAAACCCATCACGGCGTCACCGTGGTGCACATCCCCGGTATCCCCCGGTGCTGAGTGACTCCTGACTGTGTGGCATTAACTCAAGTGTTTCAGAGTGGAGGGCCCAGAGAGAGAGAGAGAGAGAGAGAGAGTGCTAGCAGACAGACAGACTTGTCATCCTGCACAAGGAGGAATGCCTCCCCCCCTCCCCTCCCTCCTCCCCTCCTTTTCTTGAGTTGTAATTTCCTTTTCTCTCTCCTGCTCGCTTGTTGAGACATTCCTGAGACAGGCAGCAGCTGAGCTTGAAAAGGCGAGCTCCTCTCGAGTCGACCGTCTCGTTGGCCTAGCATAACAGGACCTCTTCCAGGGCTTGTAAACAGGCGATGGACTGGATGAGTGATTGTGCAGCATATATGAATGGGAGTAAAACCCTCTTTCTATCTATTATATAACCGTTTTTGGGATCGTCTTTGCACAACACCGTGTTGTCAACATGGTCAACCCCCTTGCAAAAAGGAAAAATAAAGGAAAGATGAGATGCTAAAAAGTGAAAGAAACTAAAGCATTTCTGTCTTCGGAGAAAACACGAGCAAGGGGGAACAGGGGGGAGACAAAAGAGAGGCTCTGTCAGCGGGGTGGAGAGGAGGATAAGGCCTGGCTTCGGGAGGGAGAAGTGGGCTCCGGCAATTAAAGCCCCGCTGGCCCAGCGTCAAGGGCCCTTATCTTCAGAGCGGAAGGCCAACGCTGAGGGGCATGGAAGGGTGCAAGAGGGGCTCGAAAATTGTGGTGAGTGTGGAGGGAGTGGGGGGGGGGGTCACAGTGCACTTGCATAATCTGGCGGGCCAGGCCAGAGACTGTAGGAGGGGGGAGGGAGGGGGAGGCGCAGGGGGGGGGCACCACGCCAAGTCCCGGTAAGGGGATAAGGCTAGCACACCACAGAGTGCATACTCCCATTAAAGAGGCCCCTTCTCTTCAGGGACCTTATCTTCTGAGGGAACAATGCTGGTGCTATGTGCATTAGGGTATGATGTACAGCGCTGCAGGTCTGGAGGGGGGCGGGGGGGGGTAAGTACGCTGCTGTAACATAAAGTATTGGTCTCCGCTCCTCCGCTAGATTTACTACAGTAACACATGAACACATAGCGGTTGTGAATGATAGCCTTGCTACCCGGAGGAATGCTACGGCTGACGTGAGCCCTCGCTATTTATGCCCCCTTTCTATCTAGAAGACAAAGGACCACTCCTCCAAACACCCACCCACCCCCTCCATCCTCCATCCTCCCACCCCTCCCTACTGTCAGCACCATCCGCGCCACAGCTGGATCCTGTTATCCACAATGCAGCGGGGTCATCCCTCAACATGACAAAGAGGTCAAGAGAGAGTTGGGCAGGCAGAAACAAGAGTTGTGTAAAAAAAAAAATAGAAAGACTGGATAGAAAGACTACTTAACCAGTAGCACCGGGCTTTATACATTTAACAATGTCAGCTATAATGTGGCGCTGCATCGTCGGTAGTACCTGTTGGACTAGCCCCGGAATATGAATGGATGAGGAGGGAGGGAGGAGGGAGGGAGGAGGTCTTCATCGCTAAGTACAGCAGATATCAAGGCAAGTACACCACTGATTGTCACTGCGACCCAAAGGCTGTCCTCGTACTAGCCACCACACTGACATCTAGGTCAGCCGAAATAGGCAGAATCCAAATACAGACGGAAGAGAAGAGGACGGGGAGAATAGCGGAGGGATGATAGTTTTACTGTGTCTGTCAGTGACAATACTCATCACGAAGCCACAATATCATTGCTATGCTTTGTAGTGGTATGAAGGGGGTTTAGGGGCCATAGCAGTTTTACTAAGTGCTGCACAAACAAAGCTTTCCAATTGATTTCGGCCAGACCACAAGAAAAGCCCCTGCGCCGACCACATCCACAGCACATCATCTCTGCCAGTGCTGATTGATGTCAAGAGGTTGTTGTTTTTAATTGAAGCAAACGAGCGCTTGAAAAAACAGGCCGCGTCCCGCCTCCTCGTTAGGGATTGGATAACGTCCCTCCCTTCGCCCCTCTCGCTCTCTCTCTTTGGCTCCGTACGAAACGAGTTGCAAAGCAGCTTATTAGCGGTGTGAAAAGCGACCCCTCCCCCCCCCCTTCTGTCTCAGGATTTATGGTTGTGACCGAGCCTGCCTGCAAAGACAGTGTGAAGGCCGTACCATTAGAGCCTGCAGCTGTAGGACATGAAAGAGAGCTCAGTGTACAAATTAGGGGTGAACGCAGGGTTAAAACAGGAACGAGTGTTACTGCACCGCAGGAGGGATACGGGGCAGTTCAGCGTGTGATGGAGCGATCCAAGTCAAATAGCCACATCAGCATTTACATCTTCTAAATGTCTTATTGTAGAAAAACAACACAAAAAAAAAACTTCAAAGTCAGACCAGTCGCTCCTCTGCCTAATGCATCTGATCAGATAGCATCAGTCCAAAGGACAACAAAGCCCTGTGGACCAATGGGGCGTAGACGGACTCCTAGGGGTCAGAGGTCGGGGCTCAGATTAGTGTTTCCACTGCTGCTCAGTGTTCTGTGTCCTCTGTTGTAACTCTGACCCAGACAACACAGATAACAGGCCCGGTTTGACACAGGCACACACCCAGCTCTGGTTACACACACACACACACACACACACACCTGACGCTCGCTGGTCCTCGCCTCCTCAACAGGTGCTTTCTCCACTCCTCCGGGGCAATGTGAAACCCAAACCCCTCGGAGTGTGTCTGAGTAAATGACGCGACCTGCAGCCAGAGCCTCAGCCTCCCAGCGCCAGCCGCCTGCACGCTCCCGCCCCAGAGAGAGGGCCTGGGAGAGGGGGAACGGAAGCAGGCCAGGCCAGGCCAGACCAGGCCCAGACCAGGCCCAGACCCGGGAACCTGCAACAGCAACAGATGTCTGCAGCCCGGCTATGTCTCCTCTGAGCTTTACAGCGTGGAGGTCAGGCACTTGCGAGGTCCAAAAAGGAAATGTGGACCGTTTCCTTGTGTTTTATAGCTGAAGGATATGACTTATTGTGTTGTAGATGTTAGATTTCACATGTGGAGACTCGCAAAGGCACCCACACCCCGTTCACAGACACACACTCTTTTTCTCTGTCTGTCAGTTCACACAGCGTCCTCCTGTCTCGCCACTGACGAATGCCTTTCATCGGTGGACCCTGCCCTGTGACCTGCAGGGAAAGATACCGAGGTCACAGTCGGTCCTTTTTCTGTCAGCCGCTGCCAGTGACTCAATGCATGGCTCTGTCACACACACACGCCTACCGCCAAACTCCAAACTCACACCATAGACACCCGGACACATCTGTCTCAGATCTCTACCACACCATTCTCACATTACACAGACCCAGACACAATGGGCCTCAACGCACCATTGACAGCCTCGACTTTCAGCGATGCTCTGTTGTTTCTTTATGGTCTGAAACTCCTGGAAGTCTTTGTATTGACTCTGACATGGTCTTCTTCTGAGAGCCCAGGTCAGTCCCAGCAGCCTCTCTGGCGTTGCTCAGGCTGTCGGTGACCTCAACAGGATGACCCCTCTAGCCTGGTGGGTCCATCTTTGACCTGTTTGGCATCAGTCACAGCCCAGTGGCATAAATACACAAACAACCCCCCCCCCCTCTCTCTCTCAAAACACCCCTCTACCTACTAAAATGATGGCCCATTGCAGGCGGACCAGCTCCCAGTTCAGTCTGGGGGACCCTGAACTCTGCTCTCGGCGGGTCATTAAAAGACACATCAGGTTCAGCAGGGCGGCTACAGCCCCTGCCGTCTGGTCAGCTAGGCCCTGAGCCAGCAGGAGCCCACAGTCAACAGCTGCAGCTTACAGCTGGGAGGAAGGAGACCAGAGATGAAGAAAGAGGAAGACTCAGCAGACAAACAGCTGATAAAATGATACAAACCGACGTCAGTTTACAGAAACAGTGGGAAGAGAAGAAATTCAGGTTTGAAAATGCTTTCTGCAAAATGTTAGGTCTCTTGCTGTGAGCCAGCTGGGAGATGTAGTCTGCCCCAGGGTCTCCTCCCTAACAGTTGTGCCGTGACTATATGTAAGGGTCACAACGAAGGTTGACCTGGTAAAGTGCGAGCTTTGTTTTGTGGCTCAGCTCTCTCTCTCTCTACCACCACGGTCTGATACAGCACCCACATTACTGCAGTCCCTCTTACCCTCACCTGCGAATGAAACCCAAGATGCCTAAATTCCTCCACAGCTACCAAGGTATCAAGGTATCTGGAGGGTGTCCAGATATCCTGTCTATAAATATCACAGTCCATATCATGGTGGAGGGAGGGGGTTTGTGTTCCCTGTTATCGTGACCCGAGAAAACAAACAGCGATTCAAGCGGTTCCTCGCCTGGAACAGGGACAGGGCAATGTATTGTATGTTTGTGCTGTGTGTGTGTGTGTGTGTGTGTGTGTGTGTGTGTGTGTGCAGTGTTTGCTCTTGTGTGCCCTTGCGGTTGGAGGTGGCTGGATGAACCAGTTCTGTCAGTGCGCCACAGGCCGGGAGTGATGTGCACACTCCCTACAGCCTGCCTACCCTCAACGCCACCCCAGCATTGCCAGTTTGTCACCTGAGCACATATGATTCCCTCTTCACCTGATATGACCTGACATCTCTCTCTCACGTCTGCCAGTGGCCTCAGGTATGTCTGACACTGTCCAAGGCAGCGGAGAAGATGATATCGCCTGCCATCACTCCTGAAACTAATAACTTCAATATATCGGTTCCTGCTCTCCGGATCGAGTTGGTGTGCAGACGAATGTTGTCGGTCTGTTTTTTTACCTTTGCCCCTCGTTGCAACAGAGTGAGACTCAACAGCAACAGAGAGTGTGTCTGTTGACTGGCAGGCTGGCTGGTTAATTGGTTAATTGGCTGACAGTATTTGTTAGCCAAATACTGTCACACGCAGTCAGAGGACAAACACCCACAGGTTACCTCTGACTGGTCTTGCCACTTGTTCCTTGAACTTGAACATAGCTCCTCCTCTAGTGTTGATGTCACACACACTCCTACAGCTACACACACACACTTACCAGTTAAACGGGGGGAGCGTGTTGGACGACTAACTAGTGTGACATTCTCTCTCTGACACATCGCGCAAATATGTCGGGCAAATATGTCGGATGTCCCCCTCTTCACCCTGTAAATCTTCCTCTCGCTCCTCCCCTTTCCTCCTCGTCTCTCTCTCTTCTCCCTCTGCTACTCTTTTGTCCTCCTTCCTCCCTCTCAGGTTTGTTCATGTGGCTGGTGAGAGTATGACCGGCATTTGATGAAGGCACGTTTTCCCCCCCCACCCGCCATAACGCCAGCCCTGCAGTCTGTATGAGGCGGGTCTAGCCTGCAGGGCCTTACTGTCAAAGTCAGCTGGAAACCCTCTCAGAGCTAAGCTAACGGCTAAAGCAATGGGAAGCTTAGCCTATTGCTAATGCTGACATGACACGCGCACACACACACATTGATTGTGGCAATGAAGAAAAGGGGAAGAGAGAGAATAGCGATAAGAGGAGGAGGTTTGTTCCTGGCTGGTTGTTGTTCACTCTGATGGAGCGTCGTGGTTTCCATCTCAGCTCTCTGGTACATTAGTTTGGACGAGGTCAGACATTCTTTCAATGCTTTCATAAGGTAGTCAACCTCATCATAAGCTGAACATGATTTCATTATTTGGAGTAAAGGTTGAGCCACGTACAAATTTCCCCCCCAGAGCTGATTTTTCCTTGCGTTGCATCGGGCCTACCAGTCTTTCAGCCCCTCCCCCTTTCCCTCCCCCACCTTCTCTCCTAAGAGTTACTGTTTGTGATTTTTCAAGTCTTTCTGCCCCGAGGGTTTTTTTTTTCTTCTTCTCTCTCCCGTGTTAAAAAACAAACAAACTCAGGCATGTGCCACACACGCACCAGATAAATATGACACGCAGATCAGTGGAGCTGATACGGCTGTCACAGAGGAATGCATTGTGAACACTTGCTGCGCTGGTGCCGTTGCCAGACGCTCGGCAGGCCGGTTGGCTGGCAGACTGACGGCTCGGTGCACTGACATGTCTGTCCTCCCGCGGTCTCTACGTGGTTGTGGAGTTTGCCTCCTCGACCTGAGTTGTTTGTTACAGTGTTGATAATGCTAATAAAGTTTTGGACGATTTTACTTTTGATAACCAACAGATTTTCATTCCATACGTATGATGTCATCCGCTTTTTACGTTTCTGCAGACGGCTGCAAAAACGTTCAACTACTGACTATTACGTAACTCAGCTATTTCCACTACGGAGTGACATTGAAACCCTCTTAATACGTTTTTTTGTTGTTTTTGGCTCAACATCCCAATTACAACATCGCTTGGACAGATGCCAACCAATAAACTACGTTTTTATTAGCACCTCCTATGTACCGATGCCAACTACTGATTGAAACAATGAGTCCTACCATCTCAGTCAGTGTGAGGCAAAAGACATCAGTCAACAACAATATATTAGGGTGACTCCAACACTGCAATTTGCCCAGAACAGGTGTGCACTACCAGAACATTCCTCACATCAAGCACAAACAAGGGCGAGGGGGGAGGAGGGGGGGGGGGGGGCGACCGAAATGAAGGAATGAGAGAACAAGTGGGCCCTATGTAACCTCTCTTCCTCTCTCTCGTACACAGTGGGTTTTGGAGTTCATGTCTTAAAAACCCACTAGAATCAATGCAATGTAAACCTGTTTTAACACACACACACACACACTGACACAAACTAAGACAGGCATACGGTACGAACCGAGGACCAACACCCTCCTGGTGAACACACACACACGCAGAGCAGTTGCACCCCCGGTGTGTCCCACATGGTGCTCCACTTTAAAGAGGCCAGTTTGGTGAGGGATGGGTCCCTTTAGTGGTGTGGTTCTGAGGAGCCGAGAGAGAGAGAGAGAGAGAGAGAGAGAGAGAGAGAGAGAGAGAGAGAGAGAGAGAGAGAGAGAGAGAGAGAGAGAGAGAGAGAGAGAGAGAGAGAGAGAGAGAGAGAGAGAGAGAGAGAGAGAGAGAGAGAGAGAGAGAGAGAGAGAGAGAGAGAGAGAGAGAGAGAGAGAGAGAGAGAGAGAGAGAGAGAGAGAGAGAGAGAGAGAGAGAGAGAGAGAGAGAGAGAGAGAGAGAGAGATGTCGTGTGTGTGTGTACGCACGTACACATTATTACATTATGTAATAATGTAATAATGTAATAATGTGTACGTGTAACCAGCCCACAGGAGAAACGCAGGTAAAGCAAACACGTACAGGATGTCGGTGTGTGTGCTGTAATTTGAGGCGGCGTGTGTTTGAGCTTTGATGTTGAACCTCCAGGATTAAGGTAGAGGCAGAGAAACATGTGTACGTTGACATTGTGCATGTTGACTGGAGGGCTTGTAAGGCAGTTAGTGAGAGTAGCAATGTGCACCCAGGGGCCTCAGGGGCCCAGGGGTGCTGGTGCTGGTCTGGGTGTGTGTGTGTGTGTCTCTACAGACCCACACAGTCTCCGTCACAGCTCACTGACATCTAGCGCAATACGGGGAGGATGGGGGTCAGGGGTCAGGTGGGGTGTGTAAGGTAGAGCAGCCTCCAACCATGACTCACAGACCCTCATATATAGATATGAACACACACACACACACACACACACACACACGTGCTTATTTCTCCCATGACTCAATAACTTAAGTAACTAGACCGACATGTCAAACTCCCCCACCTCCTTCCTTCCTTCCTTCCTTCCTTCCTTACTTCCTCCCCCCCTAATTCTGTAACCGTATACAACCATACCATATCTATTAAATGCCGTGTGTGTGTGTGTGTGTGTGTGTGTGTGTGTGTGTGTGTGTTCAGAGGACTGCTCTTGTTCTTGTGCCAGCCATATAAAGAGGTTCAGGGTTGTGTGAAAAGACCCTATTGAGGAAGCAGTGTGTTGTGGTTAACACAACGAGGATGGCCAACTGTGTGTGGTTGGGCTTTCTCAACGCACATGCTCAGTGTGTGTGTGTGTGTGTGGGTATTATGACACGTGTCAAAACTCACTGCCTTGTGATGACGTCACTTATGATGTCATCTGAATTATGTGAGATAACAAGTGTTCCTAATCTGAACAATGTTGTTGTATCATAGTAATATTGACAGGTGACGTTAATGCTTCACTCACCCAATAAAGTCGTTCTCTCTTCTCTCACTCCACTCTCGGGGCGGGGGGGGGGGCAGGTCTCGTTGCTTCTCTGTCTGAAAAGAAAGCGACAACCTGTTAACCAAAACAAGTTACAGTCTGTTTCTGATCGAGAGGTCATTGTTCACATGCTAGGCTCTTCTCTGCTCCGCGGGGGGTGGGGTGGGGTGCGTCGCTCATGCCGCCACGGGCTAAACAGGAAGTGTTTTCTTTTAATTGTTTGGATTCCAGCGCTGTGCGGCGGCGTGCTGGCGGGCCGTGTGGCAGCACAAGGGAACGACAGAGCGGGAGAGGAAGAATGCAGGCGGACCACTCTCCACTCTGTCAGTTCTTTGTCCTGCGGTATCAGCCCATCACCCACGGCCTCAGAGAGTGTGTGTGTGTGTGTGTGTGTGTGTGTGTATATGAGTGTATATACACACAAGAAGAAGATACAAGATTGACTCAAGTGTCAGCATGCGGCTGGGTGTTGAGCCGCCGTGTGCCGTTGTGTGTTTATATTATGATGGGCATGATAGCACTCAGCCCTCTTGTACTTTTCTTTCTACAAACATCTGCAGCAGTCGACACAACGGTCGTCACGTTCATGCTGACGACTGTAATAGTCAGTCTGTTGCAGGAAGGGGAGACAACACTATCGACTTCAGGAGCTCTCTTCAGGTCGCCACACTTATAAAGGTCAAGCATCAGGAAGTAGAGCAGCCACCATTACCTATGAACTGGTATGGATGACAAGCTGACCTCTGAGGGAAAACACAGCTTCTCTGTAGGGAGAAGAGCCGACAGTGTAAATGAGAGTGATTACAGGCGACACAAATCTGTGCCCCCCCTTGTTGTTGTTGTTTTGTCAGGTGTGTGTGTTTGTTTGTGAGTGAGCCCTAGAGCTACCTAGAGCCACCCAGAGCCACCTAGATCCACCCAGAGCCACCCAGAGCCACCCAGAGCCACCTAGATCCACCTAGATCCACCCAGAGCCACCCAGAGCCACCCAGAGCCACCCAGAACCACCCAGAGCCACCCAGAGCCACCTAGATCCACCTAGAGCCACCCAGAGCCACCCAGAGCCACCTAGAGCCGGCGACAGCTCTAATTGTATGTGTCGTCACCAGTCGGCGCCTCATGTGACACGTCTGTGTGTTTTTAAGGATTAGTGTGTCATTAACCACAATTAGCCACAGAGAAGAGTGTGTGTGTGTGTGTGTGTGTGTGTGTGTGTGTGTGTCTGTGTATTTGCATGTTCTTGCTGCTCCGTGTAATTACTGTATTGAATTGTTCTGTTGAGTGTGGTTATGGGCTGGTCGGTTGGTTTTGGTGAAACCGAACACAAAGCAACCACTTGATAGACGTTTCATTAGAGGGAGCCGCGTCTCCTCCTGGCGACAGATGTTCTCACTTTCTGACTTAATTGATGTTATGGATGCTCAGAAAACTGTTTTAAAGCTAATTGGTTGAGGCAAAATATTTCTCTCTTTTTTTTTCCCGTACATAAAAAAAGTGTCCACGCACGTAATCCGGCATTAAACACACTAGACATTGGACTCGGCTGGTATCTTTCCACTGCTGCCAGTGTTTGTCGGCCATACTTCATATACCTGAGCTGTGAGTCAGCCGGCGCTCGTCGGCGGAGGCGGGACAGAACGAGGACGCCTACCAAACTATGTGCTAAACCTGAAACCGCATGCTACTTTGAATACACACTCTGACTCACCCGAGGCCTCAAACCACCAGGATCAACGCAGGGCTGACTTCAAACACAGAGGGCACGGTTTTTGGCCCGGGGTCCGGCCCGGCGGCCCGGTGACTCGGTAGCCCTGCCTTCAGGCCTTTTCTGCATGCGTGTGTTTATTGGTCTGCGGGAGTGTTTTCCACTGTTGCACTGTGTTAAGTCAGCATCTGTAATCACAGCAGAGGCGTGTGTGTGTGTGTGTGTGTGTGTATCCACGCATATGTGTGTGTGTGTGTGTGTGTGTGTGTGTGTGTGTGTGTGTGTCCTTCTGGGTTTATCCACGTGCATGCATCATTCTGTACAACCAAGAGGGTCCATGTGTGTTTTGTTAGTGTGTGTGTGTGTGCAGGGGGCTGCAGCATGGTGAGCACATGCAGTGGCTGTCTCTCCTGTGTGTGTGTGTGTGTGTGTGTGTGTGTGTGTGTGCTGACCCTGCTGGTCAAGCAGCATCTTCACTGCTCGGTAAATATTTAGCAGTCAAAGTAGAACTCGGCATTCAAAACAAACACAAATCATCTCATCCTCTCTTTCCTCGTAGGACAATACTGCTGACAAAAGGCCTCGATGCCGCCGGCTGTTGTTTCCACGTCTCCATGAAATATTTGGTGTTCAATTTGACTGAGCACTTCCTCTTTTATATCCGTCCTCTTTGGAAACGACCACGTTTTCTCCCTCATTCCCTCATTCCCTTTTTTTAGAGCGCTGATACTTTTTCGGCCTTTTTTTTCCCGATCCACTATAATTTCCTCCCTCCTTCTGTTTTCATCTGTTAAACATAAATATCTCCTCGCCCTCCTCTCTTCCTACGCTTCTCCTTCTTCCTCTCCCTTGTCATCTCTCCCGGAGTCTGGTGTCGATGTCAGAGCCGCTTTGTAGTGGCGGATGTCTCGTGTGCCAACGACATGTCCAAATTACAGCTCGCGACATCAGTCCGTGCCCTGACCCCGCTGAAGACGGGGGAGGGGGGGAGGGAGGGGGAGGGGGGAGGAGTCACGGAGGACAAAGCTCAGATGTTTTGCTGGAGGTGTACTGCCTCGGGGGTTTGCTGCTGACTATGTAACGGTGACGAGTCCTGACTTGTGGCACTGTCACCACCGTTTGACTGTTCGAGGTTTGGGTTGATAGGTGGTGACACACGCACACACACACACACACACACACACACACACACACACACTTGCTCTCTCTCAGGCTGCAGATAACAACACTATCTGTCTCCCTCTCTGTGACTGAAATAGACTTTAAGGAAAAAATGGACAAGGGCGGTCGTGTGTGTCGGCTTGTGTGTTCAACATGCCTGCGTGTGTGTGTGTGTGTGTGTATGTGTGTGTGTGTCTGAGTGTGCTTGTCACCGCTTGCTGTGACGAGCTAGCCCTATGACCCTTACTGGCCCTAAGGCAAACATACACACACACACACAGAGAGTACACACTCACACATGTCCACTGCCGTCTTATCGTCCGGTCCATAACTGGTACAATGTGAAGAGTTAATGTTCGTCTCGGTGCTTGTTTAGTTTTCTTTAGTCATTAATGGATTGTGGGTAAATATTTGACCCTCTCCTCAAAGGGAGATCTGTCTTCCCTAGTTAGGTGGTGGCCAAACAGTGTGTGTGTGTGTGTGTGTGTGTGTGTGTGTGTGTGTGTGTGTGTGTTGCTTTGCCTCTACCCAGTGAGATCTGGTTCAAGGCTCATTTCCTAATTACAGTGCTGCCAGAGGTAATTACAACCTTAGATTAAGAGTCGTTTCTCTTTTTTTATGGCCTCACTGAAATGCGGCAATTTGTGGTGGCTTTCTGGGATGAGCACCCTCCCTCTCAATCTCTCTCTCTCTCTCTCTCTCTCTCTCTCTCTCTCTCTCTCTCTCTCCTTCCTTCTCTTTCACGACATTTTGGAATTTGGGGGATTTTTTTTACTTTTTCGCAGATTTTTCCGAACACAGTGAGAAGGTTATAAAGTAGTGAAGGAGTAAGGTACGGAGGGAAGTCTTTCAGAAGGTCATCTACCGAAAGCTGGCTACCAGGAGTGTGTGTGTGTGTGTGTGTGTGTGTGTGTGTGTGTGTGTTAGTTATTTGGGGTTTGCCGGGGCTCTCCAAGCTCTCAGATCCCTTCGCATGTGCGTGTATATTTATGCAGGGTTTTGAAGTGGCTCTTCTGAACGCATCATTTGGCTGCATCGGCGAGCTCTTCTTCAATTTAGCTTGGCAGGCGTACGGAGCTGGGGTTTGCCTCCGCATACCGCTGGGTCAGCATTGATGTGTGAGGAGGCTGAGGCCCGTTTGAAGCCCGGGGGTTTTATTTAAGACGCCTGTCCACGAGAGCGGGCTCTGGCTCGCCGGTCGCCGACCCGGGGAGACGCCTCCCACCTGACGACGCTGGTGAGGAGGGGCATGTTGAAGCCATTAAGTTCTGATGGAGGATCCATCCCAGCTCAGATCGACATGAGAATGAATTTCTCTCTCTCTCACACACACACACACACACACACACAGTCCAGCTTTCTGCCCTGTCGACTCCCCTCTCCCCGCCTGCTGTGTGACTGCCCCGCACCCATCCTCCCCTCCTCCCCCACCCGTCCTCCCCTCCTCCCCCACCCGTCCTCCCGCTCCCCCTCCCCAGGCCTCCTCGCCTCAGCACCTGACTTTTAACCCTCTAATCCCCCTGCGGCGGAGGGTGGGATGCTTCAGACACCGCCGCTAATTGGCGTGAAGGGGAGACGCGGGGCCGCGGCGGTACAACATGGAGGAAGAGAGTGGCAACAAGATGTTTTAACGGGGGGAAAAACAGACGCAACAAGCAGCCGTAAAACATCCAACAGTCATTTCAGTCATTTGACATATTTGCCAAACTGATCCGCGGCCTATTTAGACATCATCGCCCCCCCGTTCGTTTCCTCCCCGAGCTCCTTGGCCCAGATAATGAAACGACAGACTCGATTTATCTGAAGGAACTGAAATTACAGGCTGACACAATGTTTTGGTAACCAGACACTGGATGGGTACCCGTGGTTCCGACAACGCTGATCACTTAAAACAGCGCGGCTAAACGGCTGCGACAGACAGTGGGAAGGGGAGAGGAGCAACATGAGCGTGCTAGCTAGCTTGTTGTTGTTGTTTGTGCCCAGGGAGCTACGAGTTGGAGACAGTTGAGTTGAACTCTGTAGCTCAAAAGGAGGATGCTAAGATGACTGGTGGTGTGTGTGTGTGTGTGTGTGGACTTTGGTCATGCCTCACGTCCATAGAAAGTTAAGGGCAGGAAAAGTCCTAGAGGGCAGAGATAATCCACCCAATGTGTACATGTGTTTGATTTAATACACACACACACACACACACACACACACACACACACACACACACACACACGATTGCCCATTCCACCCTCACAGTGCCTCTATACGTTAGGCAACATTTTGACAAGGAACACACTCTGACGCCACCTAGTTTGAACCTAATAGGTGGAGAGATGTGCTTCTTGTCCGTTACTACTTCCTACTTCCTGTACTCCCTCCCGTTCTTTCTCTCGCCATTCTCTTGCACGCCATTCGCCACCTCGCCATGTGTGTCTCTGAGCCGTGGCGAAGTGAGGCTGAGTGTCTCGGCGCCGGACAAGTGACTGTGCAGACACGTCTGCATAGCGAACCCCCCCCCCCCCCAAACCGCTAGGAGTCAGAGCATCTTCATCTCTGGGGCCTTGCGTGTAGAAAGTAACTGCATTGTCCCACTGTTTGCACGCCTTACCATGTCAACAACAGCCCTCTTGTACTGTAAGTGTTACAATCTGGCGCAGCAGCAGCGGTACCCTGAAAGTACCCCCACATTAGCGCGGGGTAATTGGACTCCTGTGGCTGTTCGGCAGTGCCTGGTAGCCTAATATAAACCAATTACAGCCATTACGCACTGTCAATGAC
Organism: Hoplostethus atlanticus; assembly: GCA_034670405.1. NCBI lineage: Eukaryota > Metazoa > Chordata > Actinopteri > Trachichthyiformes > Trachichthyidae > Hoplostethus > Hoplostethus atlanticus. Next base: position 1,298,575 of record JAXDDX010000098.1, read on the forward strand.
TCCGCGGCTTCTCCTGCAGCACGCTGACAGGCTGCGGAAACGAGGATTGAGACGTACACCGGCGTAGAGGTTAATAGCGGGTTATTGGAGGAGTTAACGTTGTCTGTTTTGCCCCGGGGTGGGGGCGGGGGGGATTGGCTGTTTGTGGGGATGTGCAAAAGCTGCTAATCTGGCTGAAAGCTGGAGGGATCTTGGTCAGAAGACTGATCTTACATGTGCAATATGGAATAAAGCGTCTCGGGCAGAAAAACAAATCTGACTATGCTTTGATGAGAGATTCCCAAAGCGGGGTTTGGGGACCACCAGCGGTCCCCCGGGGGTCCTCGGCAGAACTATTGTGGGTTAGCGCAACGAGAGCGTGCAAAACGACGACTGTTTTGATGGTAGATTTCGCTCTTCGATCCGAGGCTTTCACCCCAACTACAGTACAGTTATGTCATTCTGTGAGAGGTTATATCCGAGAAGAAACGTCTTCTCGAGTTGGGCTGGTTTGTGCACCATTTTGGATGAGTTTTGGATGCCCTGTGACCTCTAGTTTGTGGAGCAGAGATTGGAGGTTTGGTTTATTAGTGGTTTAGGTCAGTCTATAGGAGATTTACTCTTTCAGGAATTTGACCTCAGTGGCATGTGGGACTTGAACGCCCCGCTAACAGGAACTGATTTCTCTCTTGATTTCTACTTTCTTTCTATTTCACATCTGAGCGAGTGTTTGATCCAGTTTGGCCTCTCCGCTGCACTTCCTTCATCTGAAAATCTAATTATTGAGTTGTTGGATTTTTACACACGGCTTTCTATTTTAATCGCAGTGAAATATCCTTTTTAGAAACTGTAACAAGGAGTGCCCACCTGCTGACAGACACTTGAGTGACGCATCCCAAGCATGCCTATGATGAAATCTTTGTCCCCTCGTGTAAATACGACACACACCTGAGTGTTTAATCCAAAAGCGTTTGTGTTGGCAGCTTGGTCAGGGGTTATTTCATTAGAGTCGAGAGAGTTTTTATTCCAAGCAAGCTCGTAAAACCAAATCCACAGAAATCGTGTAAATGGATGGGCGTCGATTGAATATGCCAAAGTACGGCACTCGCCATCGTCCAAATTTGATATGTGTAGTTTTTATTATAACAATGAAGAGCAAATATTAAGCAATTTATTTGGAAGACATATATATTTTTTTAAATCACAACTGAAGAGTTCTTTCTAAGCTGATAGTTTGGTGACATCTAAGAATTTATGACATTGTCCAAATAAAAATAACATCCTGTCTGTGATCGATCACTTGCCCCCACAGTCAATAGACTCGGGTTTGGAAGTTAATATTGTCAAATGGGACTTTGCAATATCTTAACGTGTTCGTCGGATAAATTGGTGCTTTTTCCTGCACAGTGAAACTTGCTGTCTGCCCTACTCAGCTTCTAGTCCGCAGTGGGCCGTCCCCTGTAAACACGGGCCGGTGCGGTCTAGACGCTCAGCTCTGCCCCGCGTGCTGCACGGCGTCCCGCGGTCCAACACTTCACCGAAAACCAGTTTCATAACCTGTTTCACTGCTGCGGCGCTGGTTCCGTTCGCTCCAGTTTACGCGTTTCTGAACAGCAGGAGACTTTGTTTAATATCTTTACCTTGTGATCTATACGTGTTGTCTTGTGTTGGATACGAAACGAGCTGTAGCAAGTTAATTTGACAGCGTTAAAGTTGACTTCCACGGGAATGTGTAGTTAACCCCTTAATAACTGTACCTATAATACATTTTAAAAGGATGCTATATATCTATTACAGCAGAATTAATAAATAAAGGGACATTAGGGGTATTATAGTGATAAAACCAATACCACCACGTGCCTTAATGACACTATAAACTCACTATTGACAACAGTATAACACTATAGGAATATTATAGTGATTTTTCGTTGCTAGTTACTCAGCGCTCCTGTCACACAGGGCACAAACACAACTCTGGTAAGCGGCGTTGGTGTCTTAGTTATATTATTAAATTCAATATGACCCTGGTGAACTGCTGGCTGTGTTTGGGTTTGGATTTTGTTCTTAAAAAGACTTATCAACATGTTCATAATTCTATTCCCTGCATACTGTCAACATAACCCTGCCGCCCCACTTCACGCGCTCCATGTGACCCTGCACTAAGCGAGGAAGCCGAAAGACATTGTAAAACATTAAACGTTGTACAATTTTTTTCAAAATAGCCGCATTTTATTGACCGAAGAAGGGAAATCTTACCTTTCCGTCTGGAAATTTCAGCTTTGGGCGCACTCGGTAATCTCTTGCGCTCTGCGGTTTTTATCCAACCCGGGGAGTTAACAGAAATAACTCGAGCTCCTTTTTAGTTTTCCCTTTTTTTTTGCGCTCTGTCAAAAAAAGTTTCTCCGAACAGCACGAGCCCTGTACCGGTCCTCATCAAATCCTTAGAGAGGCTCGACAGACCTCCACGTCAAGGAATGCGCTCAAGTGCTGCCTCCCTGGACAAAAAGCGCCTTATTGGTGAGCACAGGGGAGAGTTTAAAAGCGGAGGGATGGGGTGGGAGGGGCGGGGCGAGGCGCACCGCACCAGCGCGCGCTCCCCTGCACGGGCTGCACACTGCAACACTCACCTTGCAATTTGGCTGTGTGCTAAGGAGAGAAATCCTATAACCTCTTTTCAGTTTCACTATATCTTAACACGTACCTGCGCGACCTGTTTTATACTGTTTCCGCATTAAGGGTAGAAGTCTCAGGTGCCGGTATGTGCCCTTTTCTTGGTAATGAATACTTTTGCTTTTTTACAAATATGGATTTTATATCTCATTCAGCTGAAGCTCTTCTCCAGAGCCACCTACAAAGATAGATAGATAGATAGATAGATAGATAGATAGATAGTGTTCTGTTGCCCTATCTGCACTATGATTTTATTGTGATTTTATTGTATTTTATATGTTCTTGTTTTTAAATCACATGTGAATTGCCTCTGTGTATGAAATGTGCTATACAAATAAACTTGATTGACTGATTGCAGGAATCAAACCTGTGACATTCAGGTTACGTGACAGTCCTTCTAACCACTACGCCAAACTTCTGCCTCATACAAATATCTTAGTTATTTGGGTTGGAATGTATCTGGTAAATACTAATTCTATCTATTAATTGAGTCTGTGAATCATGTGTTATTATTTTTATCCCTCCGCTGATTTATGAGAGAGTGTCAATCACCGTGACAGTGCACATGGTCGCCTGATTCACGGAGCCATCTTCAAGCTGAGAAAGCTATTGAATGCTTCCTACCGCCGGTGACAAACTACCCGTCGGCAGCTGGCAGCCTATTTAAGTGTCAGCCAGAACGGTGTCCCGACGAGGTGCAGTAAGCCGATAGCCCTCAGGGGTCCGTGTCACCTCCGATATGTACTTTTAGCCACATGCCTCAGAATTATCCACAAGTGGACAAACATAGGATATGGCTTCACCCTGTGCTGTCGAAATACTGTTGGAGCTTCGATATATTAAAAGAAAAACCCAGTGCCTCTTGTGTACACTGCTCTTATTATGTCCCCCCATAACAGTTTGACCTATACGTGTGCTTTCCAGAGCTGCTGTATTCTCCACTCGCTGACTTGCTGTAAAAAAAAAATAATAATAATTGAAGTCAGGCCAGATTTTCCCCCTTGTGTATTTACGGTGATGTCACTCACCCCTTGTGCTGGAGGTGTCGAAACCCCAGCAAGGGCAAGATTCAACAAACAGAGCGCTCTCTCTCTCTCTCTCTCTCTCTCTCTCTCTCTCTCTCTCTCTCTCTCTCTCTCTCTGGCTCCGGGGCCCTCGCACGTGTCCCTGGAAGCCACGCCCACCTCCTGTGTCCTATGGAGAAGGGACACTCTTGCTCCACTTGTCGAGCAGCCCTTATGTATTTTGTACAGTTTACTTTTTGATAGTAGTCTCCACTCAGTCGCTGACTCACGCCCCTCTCTCTCTCTCTCTCTCTCTCTCTCTCTCTCTCTCCCTCCCTCCACTTCAGCTCCTGTAAGAGTTACTATCCATGCAACACACACGCACACACGGTACCATCTGCAAGACATTACAGCAAATTGCAGGAATAGAGAAACGATTTCACGCATGTCCCGCAGGGTCCAGATGTCGTCCCGTAGTCGCAGCCGCAACCGAGTTTTTACGCGTCCGTAAGAAATAAATCTTCCCTCTACAGCTGTATTTTATCACATCCACGCAGATTCACATGTACAACTCGCTCTCTCTCTCTCTCGCTGTGTGTGTGTGTGTGTGTGTGTGCTGAGGTCATCCAGGTACATTACGGGTGAGTTATTTATCTTGGTCGTCTGGCCTGTGTGTGTTGGACGAGAGGAGGGCCAGCGCCGCCAGGGCGAGTCCAGGTACTCGAGGACTCACCTCCAGACTGGCGGCGGCCTGCTCTCACTCTGTCCAGGCTGGTCTGCTGCTTTAGGATCACAGCCAACTGCTGAGCACACACACACACACACACACACACACACACACACACATATTCACACTTCCACACATAATGATTCCCTCTTGAAGTCATCATTTAGGGTCTCTATTAATAATCCCTTCCACTCCTTTCTACTGTTAGACGTCCCGAATGGAAAGGGCCTCCTTCTAGCCTCACATTAAAAGACGTCCGTGGGCGTTTGGTCGGCGGGGTAAATCACCGTGTAGTGGCTGTAACAACATTACTGGATGTGCCGTCAGCACATTGGGCTCCTAATCATCTTGGCTCGGTGAAAGACGGTTGAGGCAGGGAATCCAGCCCGTTCCATAACACTGCCCAGGGGAACCAGTAAAACACTGGTCTGGGACCCGGCCAGCCGCCGCCTGCTAAGGCGAGAGACACTTAGCGGCACCATGCTGGGGTTTCCTGCAGGGCGGGGCGGCTCTCTTCTTCCTTAGGTTTTTCTCACTTTGTTTTTTTTTCCAGGAATGGCTTTCTCTTTATTTCTTTTCTTGCCCCTACGCTACCACTTCACTGGTACAACCGTGCTCCGTGTGTACTATGTATGTACTATGTGTACTCCGGGTGATATGTTGTGTGTGTATATCTAGTCAGGGGTGTGCAGAAAAACAATTTCACTGCATGTATGTGTATGTGACGGTGAACCTGTTTCCTTCCTAATACTCTGAAGTATTTCGTCAACTAGACCCACCCTGGTTAACTGGCTCCTCATCCCCTTTGTCTTTTGGCTCTTTCATTTCGCCCATTTTATTACTTATGCTTTCTCTGGGTAAATATATATATTTACAAGTATATATCAGAGCTATAATAGTTTCTGTATTTGTTTTTCTAGGTTTTTCCAATGCATTTCTCATGGTAGATTATCGTTTCCCCAACTTTGTTCCTGCTTTTGTGCTCCTGGTCACTTCCTGGTCCTTGCTGCCTACTATACATGGTGTGTACTTTGCTCTACAGTGTATACAGTGCGTGTTATAGGTTTGTCCTCCCACCCTAAGACCTACCACCACATGACCTCCCCGGCCAGGGAGACACCCAGTCATGGGATAAACCCAGACCACCATCTGAGGCCTAGCTGTCTTCAGGCTGCACAATCCCACCCTCTGTGCGCCTCCATAGACGTCCATAGGTCTATTCAGGAGAATGAGTGTGTCTCTCTCGGTCTGAGGTCTATGTGTCTATGTCTCTCTCGGTCTGAGGTCATTTTTTTTGTCTGCAACATGCCTGTGGGTTTCACTTTTCCAAGAGGAAACGGGGAGTTCACCGGACAAGGCCAGTTATTGCTGAAGGAGAAAAAGAAGCGGTGGGCGATGGGGAAGAGTGTCAATGACTTGTCAAGAGATAGAGAGTGGGTTTTAAAGGTACCGTTCACCCCCAAAACGACAATACAGTCCTTATCAACTCACCCCCCCCATGTCGCCCCTCATGTACGACCACCAAACCCACAGCGAGCTCGCGCCAGTAGATCCATCTCAGCCGTTTCCCAAACTATTGAAGTTAACAGCTCCAAAAAAGCACAAATTGTCCATCATGGGGCTTTTTTTTATTATTATTTTTTTTTTTAAACTGTAAAAAGATAGCCCCATTAACTCCAACTGGCTGTGGGTTTGGTGGTCCTGCGAGCTGACATGGGAGTTGATAATGACTGGGTTGTCCTTTTGAGGTGAACTCTTCCTTTTAATATCCCTTAAACAAAGAGGAACACAATCACAGCAGGGGGGAGAGAGAGTGGGGGAGTGTTTTTGGGAATCTCCCATCGGGACAGCCTGGGAAACCGTCATCCCGGGTTATGCTCTGATAGAGACCTGGCCACAGCTCAACCCCCTGGTCCTCCTCACTCTCCCAGCCTCTCTCCGTCCTGTGCTCGACCCTCTGGACCAAATGTGGGCGAGGTGTGAGGGTATCCTTTTTGTTTTTGTCACTAGTATTTCTATGTATGTGTAGGGTGTCTATATTTATTCCCGTCACCTATGAACTGTTCTCTGACTCCGGTCTGTGTGGGGGGCTGCCGTGAGACGAGGCCCCGGGTACCGCCTGTCTTCCCACAGTTCCTCAGCCCTCCAGAAGCCAGCGTACGCCCGTGGGAAGGAGGTGCGGCGTAGAGGAGGAGGAGGAGGAGGAACCTGGGAAGAGAGAGAGAGAGAGAGAGGCTAGATGGAGAGATGGTTAATTGGTAGGGAGGGAGAGAGACTTTCTGTAACGAAGGCAGTCGAAGCAGAAGTTGTCACTATTGGTGTGAGAACAAACACATAACGCTGTTAAACGCACCGGATCAGATAAAAGTCTCAAATATTGACTCTTCCCACCTGGTCCCATTATAAGTCAATCCATCCCCTCGTAAAGCTGTCTTCCCTGGAGGAACCTCTTTTGTACGGCGCTGTAAATACAAGTGGCCATTTTATTATCTTGTTTATCCAGTTCAGCTCGGGTTAATTGGACCAGCGGCGGCTCATATAGGAGACTCGTGACCCAAAGTGAACTTCACGTTCAGGGTGCAGAGGGCTCGTCTGAAATCTCCCATGTTGCCCTTTCTCACCATTTGTCTGTCAGTAGGTCAGAGGGGCTGTGTGGATGAACCTAGCTCTGGGAACGCAGACAGACTGTCATCATATGGAAGATTTCCTGTGTGTCGCCTTGTTTATTGTTTTGTTTGTGTGCTTTTGGATCACTTTGTCATTTTTCCACGGTCTTGTCATGGAGCTTTAGCATCATTGGAGCAAGCTGAGAGCTCTTTGCTAGTTAGGGCGACATGAAAAGGCCCTCGGCTCAAGAAGACCTCAAGAATCCTGCACACCAGAGCATTAGCCGATCACACGGAAACCTAGAAAGGTCGGCCCGTAGTTCACCACGAGGTTTACTAGCCTGTTGACTGTGCAGGCAGGCACTTCACATTTATGAGTGAGAGACAGACAGACAGACAGAGAGACAGACAGACAGACAGACAGACAGACAGACAGACAGCACAGCTGGGCCACGCATGCCTCTGAGCCGGACCAGCCATTACTGCTCATTTGCTGTTGAAAGGAAGAATCCCCCATGAAAACCATACTGGGTTCACTGACTCCTATTATCCAGTTGATTGAAAACATCCTTCCCTTTTTGCAATAATTTTTTTTTTTATATCCAGTTAGTCATCAAAGTCTCTTCAACGAGACACATGTGGGCGCTGTGATAGCTGTGGCATCCTGCGTCTGTGGACACGGCAGTCACAGTTTGTTATCAGAGAGAGAGAGAGAGAGAGAGAGAGAGAGAGAGAGAGAGAGAGAGAGAGAGAGAGAGAGAGAGAGAGAGAGAGAGAGAGAGAGAGAGAGAGAGAGAGAGAGAGAGAGAGAGAGAGAGAGAGAGAGAGAGAGAGAGAGAGAGAGAGAGAGAGAGAGAGAGAGAGAGAGAGAGAGAGAGAGAGAGAGGCAGATAGCAGAGGAGAGAGTGCAGGAGAGGGTCGAAGGGGTGAGACACGAGGGGAAGAGTTTGGGTTGAGGGGGGCGTGTCAGTGACCTCCGGTTGCTAGGTTACGATCGGGGGGTCATCCAGAAGTGGCGTTTTCCCATGATAGTCGAGGAACAGCACGCAATTATTACGTTTTCTCTCTTTGCTTCTTTTCTGTCTCTGTCTGTCTCTCTCTCTCTGTCTGTCTGTCTCTCTCTCTCTCTGTCTGTCTGTCTGTCTCTCTCTCTCTGTCTGTCTCTGTCTGTCTGTCTGTGTCTCTCTCTGTCTGTCTGTCTCTGTCTCTCTCTCGCTCTCTCTCTCTCTCTCTCTCTGTCTGTCTCTCTATCTCTCTGTCTCTGTCTGTCTCTGTCTGTCTGTCTCTCTGTCTGTCTCTCTCAATTGAAATGTTTTGCCAAAGCATCTTGAATAAAACTACACTCATGAAGATGAAGTCTCTCTCCATCACCCTCCTCCTCCTCCTTCCCTCTCCCCTCACTTCCTTCTCTCCCTTCCTCCCTTGTTTACTTGTTTACTCCTCCCCTCCCTCCCTCCCCCTATACCTCTCAGTCTTCGTCTCTGTCTGCACCTTGGTATGTCAGGTATTGAGTACCAGCAGCATGCCTGTGGTGTGATGCAGGAGGCGGAGCGGCTGCAGCTCAGCTATGTTCGCTATGTTTCGGTCCAGAGAAACTCTACCGGCGGTATGAGAGGAAGTACGCCACGCAGGTCCCGTCTGGCCGGCCCGGTGCCGGCTGTCAGAGCTGGGAAATGTAAAATATGATGAAGGAGGCTGGACGCTTTCATGCATACCAACGGCTGTGGTGACACCCACACACACACACACACACTATGAACTTGTTCTAGTAAAAGAAACATCTTTGTTCTCTACATTTTACTTTTTTGTTAGTTCACTTTTTTTTAACTTACTGTATTAACTTCTTGAGCTTCATCAGCCTCTGTTTGGACATTCTCCTATTTTCTTGATACTATACAGCTCTGGAAAAAATGAAGAGACCACTCCAATTTTTTCTTAAATCAGCATCTCTACATGGCAGCCGTTCCATTCTGTCTGTTGAATTACAACACAGGCACAACTCATGTCAGTAGTTTATAGAATAAAACAAAAATGTTCATTTTACTCAAACACATACCTATAAATAGTAAAACCAGAGAAACTGATCATTTGGAGTGGTCTCTTCATTTTTTCCAGAGCTGTATATATAAGCTAAAATATATATTGAGAGCAGAATCATTTTTAATGTAAAAAATAAATCTAAATCTATTCCCTGAAGTCCTGAGCAGCACGTCGGCGTGAAAACAAAGGGTGTTATCAGAGTCAGACTCCGGATCAGTCAGACCCCCCCCCGTCCCCATGTGGTCTTATCAGTCACATGATGCGGTGGGAGCGTGCCGAGCTGCACGGACGCCCCGCGGCACGGCGCTGAGGTCGTACACAAAGACTCCTAACTCTGCAAACACATACATGGAGCATGCACACACAGCATTATGGGTAATCTCTTTGCTGTAATACCAACTAAACCAGTGCTCCTTGCTCCTCTCGTCTCGTTTCCTGCGTCCTCCGTGATGTTCGCTACCTCTTCGGTGGAATTACTGCCCGCCACATTTTTGGTATCCCATGTTCCCTCGGTGCCCGTCGTGCAGACTGTGTGGTCTCGACTGGCTGTATTGTTTCCAAACTGCTGTGGCGCCGCTTCTTGCCCTTCTGCATTTGTGATTTGTGTCTCTCTCTGTGTTGTGTGCTCTTTTTATTATCTGGCGTTACGAGACCACGCTTCCTTCAGAAAGCCCTCTCGCCTCTTTGCCAGGCGATCGTGGTGCGATTTTTGCTCCGAATTGCGACGGACGAGGAGGCGTCGGGGCGGGAGGAGAGGTCAAAGGGGAAAGGGAGGGTCGGGATAAATAGATGGACAGAAAGAAAACATTGTCGTCTGTTGTAATCTCTCGGACCGTCTACCCCGCCGAAGCCCGTCCCAGTGTAACCCGATGCGACGTGCGTGCCGCTCATCTGCTGTGTTAACAAATCGCTGCGAGCCGCCTCGTCATGCAGCGGTGGAAAGGGCCCGGGCCCCGAGGCTGGATGTGGGCTTGTAAACGTCTGGTCAGCACCACACATTTGGTAAGAGGCAGCAGTTCACTGGAGGTGTGTGTGTGTGTGTGTGTGTGTGTGTGTGAGAGACTGCGCTCCATCCATTAATACAGTTCAATACAGTTTACACTCTGGAGAGGTTTCGGCGCTTTATGACCGGAATACCAAACTGTGCATTAGCAACGTCTACTCTGTATGGGTGGTCACAAACCTTGGTCTCTCCTCTGACCGCGATTCAGACGAAGACATTGGTGGAAAATCAGAACAAATTGTGTGTGTGTGTGTGTGAGAGGATGTGTGTGTGTGTGAGGATGTGTGTGTGTGTGTGTGTGTGTGTGTGTGGATGTGTGTGTGAGGGTTGGAAAGTACTGGCAGTAATAGGAGTCGATCTTGTAGTTTCGGCTCATCCCCGGAGTCAAGGCTATTCTCTCTCTCTCTCTCTCTCGCTCTCTCTCTCTCTCTCTCTCTCTCTCTCTCTCTCGCTCTCTCTCTCGCTCTCTCTCTCTCCTAGCTCTGAACACACACACATAATTGAAACTTTTTGATTTACTGCATGCTTGTGATAGCATCTTATCTCTTACTTCTCTCTCTCTCGTGATGTCTTTCTCTCCCGCCCCTCCCCCCTTAATCTCTCTTATAGTAAATCTACTCTATTCTGTGAGGTATTTATTAGGGTTTTATTGTGCATCTCCCAGCTTTTGGTCATTAAAACGGTTGATTTAGTGTGGATGTGTTGAACCGCAGAGTGGTTTCGCTGTCCATAAAACACAGGTTCCCATACGCAATCTGTCCACCCAGGACCAAGGGGGAAAGGTAAGGCCCGGGCCCGGGGCGAGGCTGGGCTGTTGAAATCGTTTTGTTGAGGCCTAAATGACGTCGGGAGACGAGGATCTGGTGGGATGAAATGTGTCGAAACTAAACTAAACTATAACCGTTGTTTCGTGATTTTCATGCCTTCACTTGAACTGAAGGGTGTTTTTTTAGAGAGTGTATACATTTCAGGACCTTTAAAAACAAATACTTTAATCTTAACTCTTTTTCAAAAGTTTTCTTTTTGGAAACACGAGGTTTCCATTGTCATTTGTCACCCACGTGCTCAGGCTTGGACATGTTTTTCGAGGTGGGGAGAGGGAGAAAGATGAGAGGAGTGGATAAGAGTGATAAAGTGGCATTTTAGATGGACCAGAAAGAACAAGTGTGGACACGCAGTCGCAGCTGGTGTGTGTGTGTGTGTGTGTGTGTGTGGGGGTGTGTGTGGGGGTGTGTGTGAGACAGAGAGATGAGTCAGATGAGTCAGATGAGTCAGATCCCTGAGTTGAGAGACCCTCTGATAAACGTGGCCCTGGTGATAAAAAGTGTGCAATCGGACGTCGATCACTCAGTACATAAAGCCACTTTGTTGAGCTCCTCGAGAGTTTTTTTTTTTTGTTTTTTTTTTGCGGCTCTAGTTGAAGAACAAAAAAAAAGGTTTGAGTTGTTTAGGGTTTCTATTTCTCTTTATTTTTCTTGTTCTCTCTCTCCCCTCTCATTTGTCACACGTTCTCAGGCTCGCAGGGAAAACAAATATTAAACAGTAATGTTTTGTGTCAGTAAATTACTGGGTTTTATGGTTCTAGCATTTCCAATAACTCTGTCTTGGCTGTCCATGAAGGAAAGTCTCTCAGACACACACACACACACACACACACACACACACACACACACACTGGAGCAAGTATGTCCTACCACAGGCTTGAATCCTCCAAATGTGAGCTTTGGTACGAGGTCAAGGACGGCCATTATTTGGGGGAACATTGGCAGACGGTTGGAGCAACATTTGTACTCCCCAGCAGGGGTCCCGGGTCATGTGACGTGACCGAACCGGCGGCCCGGTCGACGGTCTGTAACGGCCGGTGTCCATTTTGAGATTTGGGCCACGGTCGGTTTAGCTGGACAGGATTTTAACGGCGCAGTAAGTCATTCATCGAGCCGGTTATTGGAGGATTGTGTTTTTAAAGGAGACTTTATTGGGTGGTTCGGTGTGTGTGTGTGTGTGTGTGTGTGTGTGTGTGTGTGTGTGTGTGTGTGTGGCAGAGCGGCAACAGTTTGGACTGGTGGCTTTTCCACCGTAGGAAAGTGGAGCAGGACTGACATCATCTTCAGTTTGTTCTCTGAGCGCTGAGGACTGACCGACTCCCTGGACCCGGGTCAAGGCCGAGCTGGTGGTCATGATGTCCCCGTGTGTGTCGGGTCGTTTCCGTTCTCTCTTCCCTCGCTGTCCGTCGAACGTCTGTTTCTCCGTCTGCAACCGCGTCGAGAACCGGACGCCCACAGCAGAGAGGGTCGTTCTGGTCGCGACCCCCCTCCCGTCCCCTCTCCCCTTCTCTCCCCCATGCCCCATCCATCCCGCTCTCTTCTCCGTGGCCCGGTGGTTCCCAGGCCCCCTGCTGACAGGTCGTTTAATGGTCATCTGGCCCGGGGCCCTTGATGCTGATCTCTGGGGTTAACGTGGAACGCTTTCTCTTCCGGGTCTCTCCGCTCGCCGTGGCCGCCAACTAGCACCCACCTGGACTTCAGAGACACGGACCCGTACCTCGAACACCGCAGACTCAAGCCCACATCGTCCTCGGAAGCAGACATCTAGATGAACTAAACGTCTGCCAACAAGCTCAAGGTCGTCTTACTTGTATTAAAAAGATTGATCTGTTTACCTTTAAGAAGCCTTCTCAGCCCCCCCTCCACCCCCCCCACCCGGTCAGTCTGTACACCCCGACACCCCCGTGCCCACCCACATCCTCCCTCCCTCCCCTCCCCTCCTCAGCCCTCCCAGCTGACGGGTCTATGGGGAGATTCCCTGCCAGTTTACGACCAGTGACCTGGCTGCTTTATAGCTCTATGAGCCAGTCTGGCCCAGGTAGCAGCACATTTATAGGTCTGCTGTGTGTGTGTGTGTGTGTGTGTGTGTGTGTGTGTGTTCTGGTGTGTGTGTGTGTGTGTGTGTGTGTGTGTGTGTAGGCATGCAGGAGTGTGTGCCAGTAACTGTGGAGATGAGCTTCTAATGACTCCTATTTGTCTGAGATAAATAGAACCGTGTGTGTGTGTGTGTGTGTGTGTGTTATACTCCTGCATACTCTTTGCCCGGCTGGTAGAAGCCCCACTCTCTCTCTCTCTCTCTCTCTCTTGTTAAAATATTTAGGTTTTTTATTTCTCATGTCAACATCGTGCAGAACAGAGGATGCGGTCGGCCGGCCTGTGTGCTAAGTTGTGTCGTGTCTTAACTGCGTGTTGTGTTGTTGTGTTGTGTGTTGCATACTTGGTCCTTGGAAGTGGATGATATGTGGCAGGCACCGCTGAGTGCATTATGGACTCGCTTATTACGGGCTAGTAGCAGGCATTGTTTCCCCCTGCAGGGAGGGATTAGCCGAGCGATGTGCGGTGCCGGTGTCTGTGTGAAGACAGAGCTGTACCGATGACAAGCCGGCATGGTAATGAAGTGTTATTCTGTTTCCTGAGGAAAAATACTGGCTGGGTTTTGGTGATTTTTTTCCTGTGGCAGCTTTGCAGAATGTGTGTTGAGTTGCATGTGTTACTGGGAGGGGGTTTAAAGGGGTCACTGCAGACCTGTTGACGTGGGGCTGTGATGCAGTGGGTTTAATTAAAAACCCCGAGTGTGTGTGTGTGTGTGCACGTGCATGTGTGTTTCTGTCCATGTGTGTTTCTGTCCATGTGTGTTTCTGTCAGTGTGTGTGTGTGCGCTTGCTGTCAGGGGCCCGGCAGACGGGGGGGTGAGCAGCCGCTTGGCAGCCCATCTGAGGCCCTCGTCACTGGGGCTCAGACTCGGCCACAGCTGGCCCCTCCACCAACAAGCCTGGCCTTTCTTCCCCCTCTCAGGAACGCAGCGCGTCAACTCTAATTCCCTTCTAATGAACTGGCTACTGTAGGTAGCTAGGCAGGCAGGCCCAGTGCCCTTATTAAACACACATATTGGCAAGCACACACACACACACACACAGTGGAGCAAGCATGTTCTCTATTATATTGTGGAGGGCTTAGCAGGGCACCAACCCCGAGGATCCTTGAGCTCACCATGACAGGGATAAGGTCCTCACACACCTCACAGCTGAGCTCACTACCACCCTGAGCCGGGCTGTGTCGGCCATCTTTTAAGGCCGGGTCATCTTTGTTGCGTCCATCCAGGCACCAGGGCGTCATTTCATTAAGCTCAAGGGGAAAGTGAGTTGAACTTCGGTCTCCAGTGTTAACTGAACACAGTCAAACCTAACTGTTGTCACCGGTATGTTTGGCTGCGAGCTGCCCTTTGTGCGCCCCTGTGGTTTGGCCTCTGTGGCGCGGGGCTCCGGCGCTCTGGTGATGCTGAGGGGAAACATCACGTCAATGTTAGCCGGCCACGTCGGACGCACTCGCCCAGCCCGACGGCAGGGGGTTTGATTTGGACCGCACTGACACTTTGACATCTACTTCATGAGGACCTGGCCTCCCCAAAGCCCCGATAGCCTAAACACACTTCCATAACAACCAGAAATGGAGTTTACAACACTGACAAAGTTCATTCATTGTGATATATTGTTTGTTTGCTCGCTTCTGGCACATTTTTGTCCGTTTTTCTGAGGGTTTTAATGCGTCTGCGCTTGCAAGAATCACTTCCAAACCGTTTGTTGGCTGTTTGAATATAGAGGTTAGATAACGTCTCTCTCTCTCTCCTATCGCTTCATGCTAACTCCTATGGAAAAGATTACTGTACAACTGAACACTAGACTGAGGCCTCAGTGCTGTTCCCTTTTCTTTTTTTTTTTTAAACCACATTTAATCACTGGAGGATTATTCTGCACCAGTCCGTCCATTGTTGAGGCAACGTGATCGCCCGCCGGCCCGCAGCGTAAGTGTGTTTTAAAACCCTCAGCTGTGTCTGACTCCCTCACGCAGATCAGCCAGGAGCGCGTTGTCATAGCAACCGGTACAGATCAACAGAGAGGGGCGGGGCTTATCGCGACGGTCTCTCGTTATCATCATCTGCCGTAAATATGATGGGCAGGGTAGATAGTACTCTTCATCACACCGAGGATTGTTTTGTGGCTTACCTTTAAACAACACGCCCATAAATCTGCTGTTGACGTCATCGTCTCTCTATTTGTGTTTTCTGTGAGAAAGCGAGCTTGATGTTGACTGGGAAGGCCCATGGGTGCCGTCACCCTCAAACCCCCCTACATCACCCGACGACACAGCCACTGTTTTTGCCGTGACCCGACCCAAGTGTCCCCGCGACCCCGTCCAATAATCAAAACATTATTTTATGGTTGCAGCTCTCAGTCTTGACTCAAACCAGCTGTAGGAGCTACAGTCTGCAGGGCTGATGAAGGGGACTGATGGAGGTCACAGTTCAGCAGACCCTCCACCTTAGCGATAGCATCACTCACTCCCACTGACTAGGATGGTCTGACCAGGGGGACCGATGGAGGTGAAAGGATGAAATGAAAACAGAATGAAAAAGGTTTCACCGATGAAACGAGACCTTATTTGTCCGGTGACTGGACACTTTCGCTTGGTAGACCTCCAGTTTCTGTCGACTCTGAGGCCAGATCACAGCTGCAGACGCCCCTCTACACCTGCAGCCCCCACCTCCCTCCCTCCCTCCCTCCCTCCCTCCTTTTCTTACCCGCCAAGCCTCCTCCCTGCCTCCGTCTGTCATCCACACATCCATTTATCTCTCCCCCCCCCATTATTCAATTACTCAGACGGCCTATCTCCTGCACTATCAAACGACAACGCGTTCTCGTTCTCATGATGTACCTGGGCTCGCTCACACACACTCACACACTCACACACACACACACACAGGGTTGTAGTAGAGTAATACAGCCGTCATATCTGCGGGTGCTGAGGGCTGCTGTCATGGGCAGAAGGTCATTTTATGGCGTGTATTAGGGTCTGCGTGAGGCGATGGCAGACGGAGGCGGGAGGGGGCGGGGCTCTCTCCTCCCTCCTCAGATAGCGGTGGAGCGCTAGTGACAGACCGAAGCCAGGGGGGGATTTCTGGGGCTTCAGGCGGATCTTGGAGGAGTGTTGGAGGAGTTAGGAGAGGTGTGGAAGGTGTTAGTGGGAACAGATGACACCACGACACGCCGAGACCGGGCTGGGCTGAAACGAAGTATCAAGGAAGACGTTTTCTTAGCTTTCTCTCTCTTCCTCCATAACATAAATCTGGTTTATGGTATGGGTTAGCTCTTTACCACACACTGTACACTCACATGTCTAAGAGCATGAATGAGCTCTATAACAGTTTTCCTGTTCATTCACACCCATGTGACCCGGATCTGCCCGACCGCCTCGCTCCCAGGCTAAACCCTGCGAGAGCCTAACTGCGTCTTGTTATTAGTGCGTGTGCACATACACCGTTATGCTGCCATTAGCGGCACATGTACGCGTGCACATGCGTTAAGTGTGCGTTAACGTGCATGAGGCTGTGCGTGTTTCCTGTGTGGGAAAATGGGCTGGCGGTGAGCTGGAGCATGAACGCGATAGTAAACAGAGGCCACTATCAGTGATAAAGCTCCACTCCTATTATGTGGTTGTTTGACTTGTTGTACGTTTACTGTGAGAAAAGCCGAGATAAGGCCATAGAGAAAGTGAAGGCAATTTGGAGAAATCAATGGGATTGGAGGCACAGAGTATGAGGGAGGGGGGGGGGGGCAAGGTAGTGTCGATGAGTGGGAAAGGGGAGAGTGAGCGAGGGGAAAGAGGAGAGTGAGCGAGGGGAAAGGGGAGAGTGAGCGAGGGGGTGTGGGAATGGAGGTGTTCAGGGACTCCCTGTGGGCGGAATCGGACATGGGAATAGTTGCCCTAACGAAGCATAGCCACCCCTCACTGACTTCACAGGCCTGGGGTAGGGGGAGGGAGGGAGGGAGGGAGAGGGATGAGGGGGTACAAGGGGTTCACATTGTTATTACATCAGAGAGACACACTGAGGGATTCGAACCAGCACCTTGGTTGGAACAGACACTGGCCTGACATCTTCAGCTCGGCTCGGCTGTCCCAGAGAAAGTGATGCTTTCTTCGCTGTTCACCGTTTCAAAATAAATCCATGAGCAGTAAACCTCCAACATGAATCGCCGCTGGGCCGCCGTCGTGACCGGCTTTCAGCTGTTTCTCCCACTCTGTGATGAATTCCTGAGGGAAACGTTACCTCAACACCGGACTCAAAAAAACCCCGATGTAATCCAGATCCACATCTCCGTAGTTTAGGCATGATGTGTAAACGGTGCTTTCAAAATAAAAGCATGTGAGCTATTGTGACTACTGGCCCACGACTGATCCTGAACTCGTGCGGGTTCATTTTGCCAAAATGTGAAAATTTCATCTCCCTCTGTTTTTGTTTCACATGCACAGGCGGCACGTGCACGCTCTTTTCTCTCTCTCACACACACACACACACACACTGTACAAACCGTTGCGTGTCACCCTGCACAGTCGTTGAGGATACTGGAAGCAAGTCTGTCATTATATTGTCATATATAGAGCATTACATCACCAGTCTGTCGTTCTCGGTTGATGTGGGGGCAGCCATGTGGCCTTCCTCTAGCATACTGCCGTTACACCAAGGTCATCATCATCACGAGCCGTACGCGGCCTATCTGTCTCCAGCTGTGCCACATGGTTCAGTTGGGATGTGAAGTGGTTGGATCACCCACCGCTCTCCGTCGGCCCTGGGAAATAATAAAGCACCGCTGCTCCGATCACCGTCGAGGTTCGTCAGATGAAGGGAGGAAAAGAGAATATGAGGGAGAGAAAGAATGAAGGAAATTTGCCATGTGTTTGTGAAAGTGTGCCTCTGCCTCAGCCATGATTTCCTCTGGTTCGGTCACCACGGCTGGTTAAAAGTTAAAAGCCCGTTCAGCTCCTTCATCCTTCAATCTGCTGGCTTCACACCGCGGGAGGAGGCAGGTGACGGAGGTCTCGGGGTCCTAGGCAGCCCTCGGGCTTTTTCTTTTTCTGGGGCGACGTCCAGTCTGTTATATCAAGCACTATTAAACAACATATGTTCATGTGATGGAAAACGACTCGGCCCTAATGTGCAAGTTGGCAGCGAGGGGAGAATTGTTCGGCGTGTTTACTACGTGTGAGTAAGAAACGTCCAACATGTTGAACGTGTCTGAATCAAGACTTCTTCCTGTTTCCCTTTTTATTGAGATGTGTGGAAATACTGCAGCACGGCTCCTCAGCGCCGGCCTGGCGACACACTGCTGTTTCTGCCCCGATACGTGGGAGTGGGAGTGCTGCCCCACCTAGTGGTGCCTCTGTAGAACTTCAGCTCCATTTTGAATGATCATGTAATAATAAAGATGTCTTCCCTCCCCATCTTGTCTCTCTGCCCTCCCAGGACCCCGGTGCCTCTGTTTGATGCCGACACCGGTCTGCTTATAGTGGCTGCCATGGTAAGATGTCAACTCATGTCTCTCTGTTTCGTCAGTCATTCATCTAGAATAAGTCTACGTTGACATCAACAGCCCATACCAATATTTTTTGCCGTAAATGATTCATAAATTGATGGTTAAAGCAGGACTGTCTGACCAGGACCGCCCTGCAGATGCAATCGGCAATGCATGCTTTAAAGGTCAAAGGTCATAAGGGGGTTTAGATTTCATATCATATAAGTGCTGTTAAACGATATGCTGGCCAGCAATACTTCTGCTGCTCTGTAGCTCCGCAGGGCCGAGTGTGATTCTGCACAGGACATTAAATAGTGATTACACTTCTCTGTCCTCCGCAGGGAGACGCCGGGGTCGACTGCTTTGAAGTCACCGCCTCTGAGCCCTTCCTTTCTCAAGGTAGGACGTGGCGTCTGTCACTCAGCAGAGATCGTCACATACTGTCTCTTTCCCCCGTTTCCTGACTCTCTCTCTCTCTCTCTCTCTCTCTCTCTCTCTCTCTCTCTCTCTCTCTCTCTCTCATCTGTTTTTCTCTCTCTCCAGTGAGCCACTGTCTGACGGACGCCTCAACGCGAGGGGTTGCCATGGTACCAAAGCCGGCGTTGGACATCCTGTCCTGTGAGGTGATGCGCGTGCTTCAGCTGACGGACAGCTGCATCGTACCCATCAGCTACCATGTCCCCCGCAAGGTCCGCACCGTTGACCCGCCCACACCAGACGTGTTCAGTCCGGTTCAATTTATACTCGCCTCTGTAAGGTTTACAGTAATCAAACCCTATAAAAATACAAGTGTGTGTGTGTGTGTGTGTGTGTGTGTGTGTGTGTGTGTGTGTGTGTGTCCTCTTCCAACAGTCGAGCCAGGAGTTCCATGCAGACCTGTACCCCGACACCGTGGGTACGACTCCAGCCATGTCTGCTGAGGAGTGGTGGCAGGGAGGGAACAAACAGGTACGGAGCTCCACTCGTATCGTATCATATCCACCCTCTGGTCTTCATAGTGAACAAAGGCCTCAACCGAGCTCTGTTTGTCCTCAGGTGGAGAAAGTCAGCCTCCACCCAGACAAGCAGCCCAAACTCAAGGCTGCGCCAGCCAATCAGACGCCTGCAAAGAAGGACCTGCCCAGTGGGGGGAGCAAAGAGGTGACTGACAGATCTGCAACATGTAGACAGTGGTGTTGTATTATGTGGTCTCCGTTTGACTAGTGGATCCGACTCAATACTGGAGTAACATAAACTTGACCAACCTGACAACAACATCCTGTCCCGTAGGAGCCGGCGCGTTGCGGCTCCACCTCCAGCAGCCCCCTGACCACGCCCAGCAGCAGCGCCGCTCCGTCCCGCTCCCCTTCCTCCACCTCCGGCCTCTCCTCCGGCTTCCTCCCCAGCCCGAGCCCCAGTCAGAGTACCAAGGCGATCCACAGCTTGCTGGGTAAGGACACACACACACACACACACACACACACACACACACATACACACACACACACCTGACATCTCGTCTCATCTATCTTTTTTTTTCATTCATCTCATCCTCCTGACCGGACCGGACCCAGGGCCCAGCTCCAAGTTCCGTCACATCCAGGGGACGGTGATGCACAGGGACACCCACATCACCAACCTGCGGGGCCTCAACCTCACCACGCCTGGCGAGTGCGACGGCTTCTGCGCCAACAGCAAGCGCATGGCCGTTCCCCTCGCCATCGCCGGCGGCCAGATTGCCGTCTTTGAGGTGCTTGTTGTCTAAATGTTGATACACCGGCTTGTTAGTTCAGTCAGGCAATATCTGGTTCCCATGGTGATTGAACTGTGTGTGTGTGTGTGTGTGTGTGTGTGTGTGTGTGTGTGTGTGTGTGTGATGTATCCCTCTCATCTCCCCAGCTCTCTCAGCCTGGTAAGCTGGCAGACACATCCCTGCACACCATCCAAAACTCGGTCAATGTGGCCGACTTCTGCTGGGACCCCTTCAACACACACAGGCTGGCCGTCGGTAAGTGTGTGTGTGTTGTGTGTGCGTGTGTGTGTGTGTGTGTGTGTATGTTTGTGCCTCTATGTGCTAGTCACTGCTCACTCTCTATCTTGATATATATGTGTGTGTGTGTGTGTGTGTCCCTCTCTGTCCACGCTAGCTGGTGATGATGCCAAGATCCGGGTGTGGCGGGTAGCGGAGGGAGGGCTGACGGAGACGCTGACCGAGCCCGAGTTCATCTTGCAGGGTAGGAGAGGCACCGCAGAGGGCCCCGTTGTTATTAGGACCGCTTTCATCTGAACCAGCACATTGTTTCATATCTATTAAAGAAAAAGATGATGAAGTAAAAGTCAAGATGGCTGCTGTGCTCACTCCTATAGGCCACACAGAGAAGATCTACTCCATCAAGTTCCACCCTCTGGCCGGCGGTCTGCTGGTGTCTTCGTCCTACGACCTGACGGTTCGGCTGTGGGACCTGGAGCAAGGAGAGCAGGTCAAGCTCCTCACGGGACACCAGGACCAGGTGGGTGGGGGAGAGGAGGAGCAGGGTCTCTGTTGAGTGAAATGTTGTATGACTCCCTCAGGACGCTCCTCAGCCTGCCTGATAACACCAACGGCCTTGAAGGCAGTGGCGCTCCAGGACACAAACACAACGGACAGACAATAAAATGAAACAACACTGAACAAAAGGTTTAAGATACATAATCAGGACTCAGCATATTTTCTCCAACAGTCTCCCTAGTGTGGAAGTACTGCAGAAATGTTGTCTCATGATGGTTGAATTTAAAGAGTAACCTCTAATAAATTTTCTCCGGTGAGAACGGACTTCAGTATTAACACTAGAGCGACAATGCAGACATCAGGATATGTTTGCGTAACGTTCACTGGAGTGAATACATCTACTGTTCTTTGTACTTGTGAGTTTCTTACGGTGTCGCTCTGCTTCCTCTCCCGGTTCTCCGCTCAGGTGTTTGGCATGGCCTGGAGTCCAGACGGCAAGCTGCTGGCCACGGCGTGCAAAGACGGGAAAGTTCGTATCTACGACCCTCGCAAGTCCGCCGAACCTCTGCAGGTACGTACCCACCGGAAAATGTGATGGGATCGCAAAAATGAGATGAGAGAGATATTTGGAGACATCCCAGTCCTCAGTTCTGATTGGCTGAGTCTGATTGGTTGAGCTCCTGTTCAAGAGCTGCATTGCTGGGTGGAAAAATAGCAATAAAAATATTTATTTTTTAAATACACTGGTCACGAGAGGCCGTGGTGAATACACAGCTAGCTACCACTGCTTCTCGTGGCTTATTGCTTCACTAACTCATCTCTCCCACACATACTCTTATTTTAGGAGGGCCCGGGTTCTGAGGGCCACAGGGGAGCTCGCGTGGTGTGGGTGTGTGACGGCAAGTACCTCTTGGTGTCAGGATTCGACAGGTACACAATATATACTTCGATATATCTATGACAAAAACTAAATTGGCTACTTGTTTAGTAGTAGTACTTCACTGACCTAGCAAAAAACAGAAGGTCCGAGGCTGTAAAAGTCCGAGGCTTCGTAATTCAACGTCGTCGTTACAGCAGCAGAAGTTCACCACTGACCGTTCCTTTGCTCCGCCCCCGGCAGCCGCAGTGAGAGGGAGCTCTACCTGTACTCCGCTGACTCCCTGTCCTCCGGACCCATAGCCAGCGCTCCGGCGGACGTCTCCCCCTCCACGCTCATCCCCTTTTACGACCCCGACACCAGCGTGGTCATCCTCACTGGAAAGGTAAGACAATAAACGATGGCAAACACACCTGATGCATTTTGATTCCACTTTGCTTGTATCGGGAATTTGGTTCCCCGTGAACTCGGTGTGTTTTCCGTCCTGCAGGGCGACACCCGGGTCTACATTTTTGAGATAATCCCAGAAGCTCCGTACTTTCTGGAGTGCAGCAGCTTCAACTCGTCTGAGCCACATAAGGTACCGCAGCGATCTTCCCTCTTACTTTACACCGGTTTCTCCCCCGGTGTTTCACGTTTGTCACCGTGCTCTGTAGCTGAGCCTGCACATTTCACACAGGCTTCCAATGCAACGCACTTACACCCCATTTGAAGTTTGAATCTTTGCGCCATGAAGAAGCATCATTCGTCTCTACTGGCCACCTGCTAACTCTGCTGACTGTTCCCCGCCTGCAGGGCCTGGCCTTCCTGCCCAAGACCGAGTGCAACGTGCGCGAGGTGGAGGTCGCCAGAGGACTGATGCTCAGTAAGACCACCATAGAGCCGGTGGCCTTCAGAGTGCCCCGGGTCAAGGTGAGGCAACTGCACCATCTAGTGGCCGTGTGGGGAAACTACACACCTTCTTCTGGTGTTCCAGTGTTATTCCTGACAGAAATGAACATTTATGTTTGGTACAACATAATGGAATATCTGTATATAGTTCTACTACATGGACACATAAAAATAAGTAGACACCAAACAACACATAAGGGTCTCAAAACTGAACAGACAATCTCTTCACTTCATTTTTTCTTCTTGGCTCTACCCATCTCCCCCCCTCCTTCCCGTTCCACCGGGGGTTTCCAGAAAGAGTTTTTCCAGGACGACGTCTACCCAGACACAGCCGTGTGTTGGGAAGCGGCTCTGACCGCCTCGGCCTGGCTCTCCGGCGCCGACGGCCAGCACAGCAAGGTCAGCCTGAGGCCCAAAGACATGGCGCCAGGTACGTGTGTGAGACTGGAGGTCCACGGACACACTGCATGACCTCGTCTAGGACTGCTGTCACATCATCCATACCTCTACATACCTCTGCAGTCTGCATATCAGTGGTGGATCTGTCTACATCGCTGAAGGGTTTTTTAAGTGTGTGTGTGTGTGTGTGTGTGTGTGTTCTCTCAGTGAGTGAGGCCCCCAAAGAGGCTCCAGTGAGGAAATATTTGCCCTCGTCTGTCTACCTGGAGGAGAAGACTGATGAACAGAAGAAGGAGGAGGTGAGGTCTTCTGCTCTGGACGTGTTCACGTTTACTCTGCTGTCATCAGCGAGTTTTGTCTGCACTATATGTGATGTCATGTTTTAACCAAGTCACCTTCCTCGTGGAGCCATTGTACTAAAAGTAATTCTGCTTGTTGGTTAAGCTGTTCGTTAACATTGGATGTGTGTATCTGGGTCTTAGCTGCTGAGCGCCATGGTGGCTAAGCTGGGGAACATGGACGACCCACTGCCACAGGACTCCTTCCAGGGGGTGGATGATGACGAGTGGGTGAGTAAATTATGGCAACCAATGAACGTGCAGGGGCTCTCATCACTAACACGCTGACCATGCATGGAGCTGCATGCATGCACTCGGTATCCACTGTGTTAAGTACTAGCTAGTACTCCAGAACAGCCTCAGTTCTTCAAGGCATGCATTCAGCTGGTAACGATCCAGGGTCCTGGTCCCTGCTGACTCAATAGTGTGAACAGTTCCTGCAGATTTTTCAACGGCACATTCATACTGTAGTGCACAAAAAGCCCAGGAGGTCGGCCGTTTCTAAGCATCCTGCCCTTAAATCAACTGTCTTTCCCATTCTTCAACATTTAGTCAAACGGTGACTGAACCTCTCGGCATGCTTTTACACTCAAGCTGCATTTACATGTGACTTGAGGAGTGAGCTGTCCTAAATGGGGAGGTGTACCTAATAATTTGGACACCGAGTGCATGTATTTTCAAGTAAACTGCTGTTGCCATTGGACAAAAACTCATCTACAAAAATAAGGTTGCATTTCTTCAGGAAGTCAGAAACACAGCCTTATTTTGAAATCATCCAGTGCTTCCTGACTAGGTTTGATCATCCATAGGGTCATAAAACCTTAGTAAACAAAAGACTGTGTCAAATCAATCAAAAGATACTGAGATACTCTGGTTAAGGTGATTCATTGCAAGTCCATGCTAACCTGCTGCCGTGTCTTCCAGGATGACTAGTGGGGGGGCGTTGCCTCGCCCTCGGTCCTGTCGTGGTGCCAGTAGCAGAGGGAGGAGGAGGAGGAGGAGGAGGAGGGAGGAGGAGGGAGGAGGACCTGCTCAAGTCTTACGTTGCCATTCCTGCGTGCCGCGGTGCCACTAAAACATCCCCTGTGTTGTGTCAGCTAACAGCCTACCGACTTCACACCTCCTGCGTACACGTGCAGAACACTGCGCCATGTGTAAATAGGCAGCGTACCATTGTGAAGAGTTAGGGCCGATTCCAACATGAAGCCGATGTCCCCTGTAGAAGTGTAACGTTAAGGGCATTTCCCAACAAAACTGGCTGTGTGCCGGCATGTTACCTGCACAATGACCGATGCATGCTTTTCTACTGGCCATTCAAACCGGCACACCCAATCACAACGTGTCTTTCAATATGTGATGTGCAAAAAAAAAATCTGATATTGAACAACACACATCTGGAAAAACAGTTAACCCATGTCTTCCAGTTGGGTCGCCCCGTCCGACCAATGGATATATAAACACACACACACACACACACTCACACACACACACACACACTCCAACTGGGCTCATAGTGACTGTATACCTCCAGCTCCTTAGGGATGTATCAGTGATTTTACTGTAACGTGTTCAAGCTCACAGCAAAAACCACACAGAGGATACGACGCTCACCTTCAACGGTTTAGCTACATTCTGTTTCCTAGCCAGTGTTAAAAAGAAATGTCATTTTAGCACCATGCTGTGTTTCTGTGTTTGGACCAGTCGGCTCGGGGGTGAATGTTTCTGCCATTTGGGGATTGTCTCAAAATAAGTAGGTTGATGAAAATGGGGTGTTATGCATTTAAAGCCAGTGTTTTAGAGGGGCTGTGTACGCTTTGGGGTTATGAGTCTTTATTTCTTGCTTTTTCTTTGTACACCAGGTGAAATCTCTATTCGTTATTATTGGTTTTCAGACTGTTTGGGGGTTTTCTCCACTAATAAAGCTCATTTTCTTTTTGGATGTTTATCATCAGCATGTAATCATGGTGTGTTTTTGACCTTAACATTACAGTATTAGTAAGATTATAATGCAGTCATAACAGCCATCATGTCATTTCCAATCAGGGCTACAGCACAATGCAATATTGTTAATAATCCAGGCTTGAACCAATCGTGTTGTTGTTTACGACCACTGATATACTGGAATGAACCAACGCATGGTAGTGTACATCATGTAGTACACATGAATTGTAGGTGTAGTTAGTGTCTGGGTGTGACGTACTTGTGCTTGTGATAATCAAATGTAATTTCTGGGATATACACATGCCTTCCGTTGTGTGAAAAACAACCTTTTTATACATTGAGTAAAGCATTGTTTCCTCTGTCTTACTTGAGTAACGGTTTGTGATGTGTTTTTTATCATTGTTGCCTTGCAATAAACACCATTTGAACTTATTACAAATTCTGTTTGCGTCGTTAAATTGAGAGGGAAGATCACAACACATGTACAGGAAAGTAATGTTGATAAACTGTTTTTCACATTAAGTTTCCCCCTGTTGGAGACAGATCCCCATTTGATAAAGCCCTTGTCCCAAGAAACCCCATCTCAGGTATTTTTATTTTTATTTTTATAAGTATCATTTATTACATAAGTTATACTTATATTTGCTGCTGACTGCCTAGACATCTCTCAAGACCTCAGATATACAAAAATATTTATAGTGTATGTGTTTTGAAGATGCCAAGGAGCTTCATTTAGAATGTGTTGCAGTGTCACCTCCCCGCCACTAGAGGCCAGGCGCATTAAAGTCGCCCTACAACTCGGTAGTCTTGAACGCTACACGGTCTTGGTAGTACCATCGGTCGCCTTTTGAACTTTGACCCTTCAGTAACCTTGATTGGAGTACATGTGTAAAAACGATACGGACTAGTCCACATTGTCGTCAACAGCGCTGTAGATTAATGTAAAATGGTAAGAATGTGATTTGTTTTGTGTTCCCATGGTGACGAGCGGGTTTGTTGTTGTTAGCATTAGCAGGAGACGTTGCGCCGCTGTCTTTCGGCGTTTCCTACGTTATCCCAGCACAGTTGCGTAACCCTAACCCTCTTTTGCTAGTCCTGTGTGACTTTGATTGATGAACTAATCCGTCTATAAGTAATTCAAATCCGCTTGAGCCAAATAACAGAACAGGGGCGCTTATAGAAATGCTTGTACGATGTTTACTCCTCGTCTGCAGCAGCCATTGCCTCTTATGACAGCAGCTTAACCATCATGGGACTTGGCTGTAACCCAAACTGTACCTGTAACCTCACTTGCCAAAATCTGGACGCAGACACTAATCACTAATGCCACCGTCTGTCCGTCCCTGTCCCCATTTCTTTGGTGTCCCAAGTCTGCCACTATCAAATGAAACTGTTGAATGACTTGCATGGCACGAGACATTGTTCAGGTGTTGAGTAATGACATTTTCGTGCAGGCAAAATACCTCGCCCAGATCATTGTGATGGGTGCGCAGGTGGTGGGACGGGCGTTTGCACGAGCTTTACAGCACGAATTTGCAGGTATGGTCCGTGACATTGTGAGTCTTTGTGGAACCGTATTGTTCATTACGTAGAGACTTTCCGGTTGTCTGATGTAATCAAGAGGTAACCGTTCTCTCCCAGCCAGTCAAGCAGCAGCGCAGGCCAGGGGCCGGGCAGGCCAGCAGTCTGCTGCAGCCTCCAGCATCTCTGGGATGAGCCTCCAAGAGGCCCAGCAAATCCTCAACCTCAGCTCCCTCACCCCAGAGGACATTCAGACGGTACACACACACACACACACACACACACACACACACACACACACACACACACACACACACACACACACATTAAGAGAGAACATCATTTCATAGCCACATGAATTGGATGGGTTATTTAGATTCAACAATCACTCACGATGTCTCTGCTCTCTTGGACTTCTTTACCTTCTACTGTATGATTTTATTATTGTCTTTGTGTTCTGAATGATTTGGTCGTTTTGAATCACATGCTCTTACCCGGATCATCTGACTGGTGCATCTTTTTCTAGAACTATGAGCACCTTTTCAAAGTCAATGACAAGTCAGCGGGCGGCTCGTTGTACATACAGTCAAAGGTAAGTGTAAAGATCTTTGGACAGTATTTTTATTTTTTATAAGCATCGTTCTGCGGTGTGTTGTTACACAACGACTGTCAGATATGTTGGAGGACCGTTGAGGAAACTCATTCTTGCTTATGAGCATTTGCAGTGTGCAGTTTCACTAGTTGTAGCTGTTAGCTTCATCCATCAAATATGCTATAACCTGTCCATGACGAGCACTGCTACGTTGTGCATTCTGTTATTGGCCTGCATGTAGCCTCCAGTTAGCCTGAATGGGTAGCATTGGAAAAGCCTGATACTGGGACTTGTGAAACTGGCATCGATGATCACATCACACTTAGAATGGCACAACAAGTGACCTAAGTGACATCCAAGTGAACAGTGACTGAATGCCTTGAGGACTGTCTGCCAGTAGCCATGTGACTCGATGGGCTAGCGTACAAAATGAATTGGCCACTGATCGTATCTCTCATCAATTCCTCCCAGCTCTTTGTGAGCCACGCTACAAAAACAACAAGTTTTTATTATTATTAAGTGTGTTCCCGTTGTCATCGTAGTCAGTGTTGTTGTTGTTGTTGTTGTTGTTGTGTGTCCAGGTGGTGCGGGCGAAGGAGCGTCTAGACGAGGAGCTCAGTATCCAGGAACAAGACAAGCAGCAGTCGCAGCAGAAACAGCAGAATACAGAAACATGAAGTGTGAAGATGGTCTGTCCCCCTTTCCTTCCCATCCTCTGTAAATTATAACCCCAATAAAAACCTGTTCCTTTTCTCTAGTGTTGACTTGGTGGTGTGATACTTGATGAGCTCATGAGGCTCTGGGATGCTTCATACTGTGGTTTATTATCCCTGAAGAGCATGCAGGCCATCTTTTGGTTTTCCTTTTTTATTTTGTGTGCAACGATGCAGTTTCAAGAGAAAACATGGGATAAGATGGGATGATTGATCTCATAGTTGTGGTATATTTACTAACGTCTCTAAGAGCCAATTGTACACTATCATATACCATATACCATATACCATATGTTGATGCCTCTATGATGTTTCCATCTTAAATTGGACATCTTAATCTACGTTATGTGCCAGCTGGAAACCCTGAACGCATCATAACCCAGTTCTTCATTCAGGTGTAGTGTGATGTCCATGCAGGTCTCCGTTATATGGGATTATATTGATAGTATATCTGGAACAGAAATGAATGCACAAGTTGTATCAAATGCAACTTTATTAAACATTTTGTTTCTTTTTTTTTTTTTTCATTGACATCATTATCAATATCGTAATAAAATTCCTCTAAAACAGGAGAACGCCGCTATGTTGTACCAATTGGAGACTTTTACAACTCTAAAATTCTGCATGTTCAACCACAGAACATGATGCCAGGAAAAATATACTTTTCATATAATAATTTGTCATATACTGTATAGCTTCTATTTACCTATAATAAAAGGCACTTGGAAAAATTAAAATACTGACATTAGAATATCTCACAAATGTGCAAAAACATAACTTGGATCGGGCCTCGCGTGGCCGTAGTCTCGCCATTAACCCTTTGTGCAACGCTGTGGCGCTCCAGCCGGCGGCGTCCCGCTGACCTAGCTAGCTAACACAATTATTTTTTGTGCCCTGGATTTGGACGTGTGTGTGGCGCACACTGACATCCTCATTTACACTCATCGAGGTGTCGATAAGCATTGCTTTAAAATCTCCAGGAGCAAAAGTACCGCTTTCATAATAGCAGAGATTCTTGTCAAGAAAAATACGCTTTCAAATTTTTTTTTTGCAATCAAGGACGAGAACTATCAACAGGGAAGGTTTTCACAATTACTCTTGGTCCCCAAAACAAGCAGTGACTGATGCTTTACACTGAGAGAAGATTTTTCGACGTGGCCTCCCCTATCTGTCGTCAATAAGGGGAACAAAAGTGCAGTTTCTTACAGATGGAGCTCAAAGGGTTAATGGATCAAACAGCTTATTCAGTATTAAAAGATGTGGACCCTGGAAGGATCCGTGTCGTTTTCAGCCTTCCCCCGCCACGCCGGGCCGCCGTCCCCCCGGCTTCAACCGACAGAGGAGAGACAGACAGGGAGGAGAGGAGGAGGAGGAGGAGAGGAGGAGGAGGAGGAGGAGAGTGTCTGTGGGTTTCGCTGTTGCCAGGGAAACCGTGTCTAGCCTACTTAACACCTGTTTCTGATGACATCACATGCCAGGATTGTCCACTCACAAGCGAGGGATTCTCTTCAATACCCAGCCTGAACCCGGAGACAGGCCACCCGTGTGTGTGTGTGTGTGTGTGTGTGTGTGTGTGTGTGTGTGAGAGCGTGTTTGGGATAATAATGATGAAAAATTACCGAGGCAGAAACGCAGGTATGCAGTGCATCTCTGCTGCAAATCCTCCCCAGCCAGCTGGTCTGGGAGCAGCACGACGACGCGGCACCGCAGTCCACCCTGGCCCCGTTTCCTCAACATCCATCACATCCTCAGACTGGGAGGGGTTTCTGTTTGTTTTTGTTTACCGCGTACGTGGCGTGTGTGTGTGTGTGTGTTTGCCTGTTTTCCCCATCTCTGCTAAAACGCTTTGTGGCCGGGGGAGTTTGAGGGAGTGGAGCCTTTTGGGTTTAATCTATAAAAAACCCCAGAGGGCAAACGGAGTTCAGTGGCCTAGTTTCCCGCTGGCTGGCATGTCTGTGAGCCGCTGCCACATCGGGCACAGTGCGGCCAGTGACTTCAGAGACGAGAGGCCCACTGGCTGGGTAGGTGGCCAGATGGAGGGCCACTCCACAGCGCCGCTTGGCACACAGCCTCTCTCCCTTCATCTCTCCCTGTCCATTCATCCACTCCTCTCTCCGTCGCCTGGCGTCTCTCTCGCGCTCTCCCAAAGGCCGCCCGCCATTTTAGAATCGGTTGTTATTTATTTATTTATTTTCTCTCTGGTTGTTTTTATGTAACACAATCGCGGAGGAGTTCTCCGACTCCAATCCTGCCCCGAGATAATCTTGTGTTTGGACCCTGATTAGCGAGTCCGGTCACGTGATCCAGCAGCATCTCGTTACCCCCCCGCCACCCCCCCGTTACCAAGACAAAGACACAAAGAGACAGTCCAGCTAACCGACATGTACAAGCCATGGAGGAATGTGATGTCATATGGTCGACTGGATCCCCCCTAAAACCTTAGAGGACCTCTCCCTCTCCCTCTCTCTCTCTCTCTCTCTCTCTCTCTCTCTCTCTCTCTCTCTCTCTCTCTCTCTCCCCTATAAGACCCAGGCTAGACAGCAGAAAGCCAAAATTAAAGAGCAGCCATCGCAGAACACAAGGAAATTCGAAGCAACTTCAACATCAGAAAAATGTCTCGTCTGAACAAACAGCAAAATAATGACTAAAAAAAACAAAACAGCAATAACTGTGATTATTCTTAAGAACAGGGATGGAAAAAGCAAAAACCCTCGACAGGAAATGGAGGAGCGAGAGGAGGAGGGAGCGCATCAGTCTCTTGAGGGAAAGTTCCTTGTGTTAAGACGACCCTCTCTCCCTTTCTCTCCCCCGCCGCCGCCGCCGCCTCTCCTCACGTTTCTACACACATCGTCAATCTGCGGCACGATGCTCGGAAAGGACCCCGTGGCGAAGCCGACCCTCGAAAGGCCTGAGCGAAAAATGGGAGCAAGAGCAAAAAAAACAAGTTTCCCCCAAGAGCCGCGACTTAGCAGGCAGTAAGGTTTCATGAACCGTGAAGAGAAAGTAGTGTGTGGTAAGTGCATGTTGACTGCTGAATCGAACCGTGAGGAGGATTTTCCTAGAAGTAAAGTGAGTCTTTTATTTTGGAGTAAAATGAGGCAGTTTGTAATAGTGTGGCTTCCTGGTCAGTCCAGCTGTATGTGGCGCCGAGTGCATCCCATCCCCCCCCCTGTGTGCGGTACAATACATATGCCCCGCTTCACCCCCTCAACGTATTTTTGGCACGACTTGGGATTGTTGAACTTGGGACAAAACCTAAACCAAGAAGGCCAAGTCGGGACAAAACCACCTGTTTTTCACAGCTGGTTTTCGCGTCCGGTCGCCTCAAACACAAGACGCTAGTGTTGATCGCCACAGTGGCCCTTTCATACGCAACCTGGCTGTGTTGGTTCAATGACGGGAAAAGAGTTGGACAATCCCCGGAGCAAAGAAAAACAAGTTCTGTGAGTGGCAAGCGGGACATATCGTGTACTGCCAGAGGGGGGCGCCAGACACACCGGCGCCGTAAGGTTTCCAACATGAAAAAAAAAGAGGAAGTGATGATTGTTTCGTTGCCAGGTGATGTAACACCATTTGTCTGCGCTAAGACTTCAGATTGCTCTGTGCCCTTATGTCAAGCCCCTAGTCTGCAGGCCTAGCGGGCCGGGCCGGGCCGGGCCGGGCCGGGCCGGGCCCCTGTCCGTCACGGGGACAGATTGTCAACAAAGTGCTCCCTCCTAGTTCATGTTGCACTGGAGGAGCGGTGAGATTAGCAGCAGTAGTGAGGTTTCAACACTATAGCCAGTTTACACTATTAAGTGCTGTGTTTAATTGAACCGCCCCCGCCGTCTGAACCTTGGTCCCGCCCAGCCCAATCCGAGCCGGTTTGTCTGAATCACATTCATCACAGCAACGTGTGAGAAATAGGTCATAGCTTTAAAAGCAGCGGTGGACAGTCTACCTACGGTGTGCCGTCGGCCCGGCTGCGAGTGCGTCATTCTAGTTATAGTATCTCTGTCTCGCTGCCGGGCCTCGGGCACACCGGCATATAAATACTGATGGATGGACCAGGACGTAAGAACACAGAGCACTAAGACTGGAATGGACGAGTAGAAAGGAAGAGACCCACGAGGAGGCCGGGCCATCGATGTTCCTGAAAGCAAAAACGAGGCTTGTGTTGTTGTATTGAATCCTTGTGAGGTGTTGAGTTATTCTCTCGTTGAGCTGATCGAAGGTTGGTTCTGTTTCTCCGACCCGCTCGGAAATGGCCTGGATTTGATTGTGCGAGCCAACCTCTCTCACCTTTGACCCCCCCCCCCCCCATACCCCTACTATGGCGTTCACCCTCCCACCCCCACCCCCTGAGCTCCTCTGGAATGTGTGTGTGTGTGTGTGTGTGTGTGTGTGTGTGTGTGTGTGTGTGTGTGTCAGTTGACCACAGCTGGCTTGAGCACCACGGTGCCTGGGGGGATGACCACCCAGGACAGGGGGTCATGAGACCCTCCCGTGGAGAGGTTCAGGACCCCCCCGGACGCCTCCCCCTGCCCGCCCCGGCCCTTCCCCTTGGCCTGCCGGCCCTGGGCCCTGCGCTCGGCCCCCAGCACCGGCACCATGGGCAGGCCCAGAGCCGAGGAGGGGAAGGCCGAGGAGAGCAGAGGCGACTTGGCCAGGCCCAGGGAGCCGTTGAAGGACAGCATGGCGGCGCCTCCCAGGCCGGCTGGAGGGGAGTTCGGGCACCCCAGGGTGCTGAGGTCTAGGGGCCGAGGACTGAGGGGGGACAAGGCCCCCAGGCCCTGCAGGGCGTGGCCTCCCAGGAGGGCGGCCGCTGCCCCCGGGATGATGATGTGGGCCCCCCTCACGTAGGACAGCTCCGACTCCTTCCCCCCTCTGCCGGCCAGCCCCGCGGCCGGGACCCCCCTCAGCAGGGAGCCCACCCCGCCCGGAGAGCCCTGCTCCTGGGCCACGAAGTGACCGTGGGCCTTGATGTGCTTGCGGAGGGAGCTGGGGTCCGTGTAGCGCTTCAGGCAGCCCACCATCTTGCAGTAGTAGGGCTTGTCCACGTAGTGCGTGCGCGTGTGCTTGAAGCGGTCGCTGGAGTTGGAGTAGCGCTTGTTGCAGCCCTCGTAGGGGCAGATGTAAGGCTTTTCACCTGCAACCAGGAGACGGGTAAAGATTTAAACCTTGATGGAAGCTGTGTGAGTAAAACATGTTTCTCCCATCACCCCCCACTGACCTGTGTGTGAGCGGTTGTGTATCTTGAGGTTCTCCAGGCGTGAGAAGCTCTTGTTGCAGGTGGGGCAGCGGTGGGGCTTCTCGTTGGTGTGAGTGCGGATGTGGATAAGCATCTTGTACCTGCAGACACATGATAACGTTCATGACAGCAGCTCTACCTCACAGGCTCCGCCCCCCTGTACGGACACTTTTTTCAAATCCCCTCCGTGCAGATCGCGCTCACCTGGCGTTGAAGCCCCTCCCTTTGCGTGCGCAGCCCTCCCAGTGGCAGCAGTACCCACAATCCTTTTCGGGCTTGACGTGGAAGTCATTGACGTGGTCCACCAGGTCTTGAAGGGAGTCGAAGAGCAGATGGCACTGGAGGAGCGGGAGACAGAGGAGAAACGGTTAACATTTCAACTGTTAGAAGTGATGTAAAGTCTTCCCAGCCCGGCTACAGCAGAAAACCTGTTTCTGTTACGGGGCATCGCCTCCCCCCGGGGGGCCTCACCTTCTTCCAGTGACAGGCCAGCTGTTCATCTGCTGAGAGGTCTGGAGAGGCCCGCTTGTCACTGGTCTGGCCAATGAACATGGAGGACGGCAGGTGAAGTCCCGCCCCTGCTCCAATCGGCACAAAGAACTGAAAGGCCTGTGAGGAGGCTCCGCCCTCGATGTAGCGGATGTGAGAATTCTGAAAAAAGGAAGCAAGAGATCAAGTTATCTACCTGTTGCACTCAGGTGAGCTCATGCAGTGACAATAGCCTCTATTTTTTTCACCTGGCTCACACACACACACACATGCATCCAGACAACCACACACACACACACACACATTGTGCCAAACAGAGGAAGATTAGTTAACCAGAGATGACAACAGGAGTTACTTCGCTAAGGCAGAAAACAGAGTGGGGTCTTGGTGAAGAGGGGGATTTGGAACAACACTGTCTTGTGAGAGAGGAGGAGCATGGAGGGGGAGAGAGGGGGAGAGAGAGGGGGAGAGAGAGAGAACAGAGAGGAGAGGGAATGGGTGCAAAATGGATGACAATCCTGCGGCTGTCTCACCGTCTCCAGCTATGTCAGAAATGTGTACGTGACAAATCTCATAAAATGAGACCAATTCGCTGCACTCAGCTCTGTGAGACGCCGTAGGGGAGAGAGAGAGAGAGTGTGTGTGTGTGTGTGTGTGTGTGTGTGTGTGTGTGTCTGCGAGTGTGTGAGGCTGCTTTTTAAGTAAGGGCCTATATGTGTGTCTTAGAGTGTATGTATGTGTGTGTGTGTGTGTGAGAGAAAGAGAGTGAGGGAGAGAGAAAAAGAGTGTGTGTCTTTTCTGTGTCCACGGGGGGTGAGAGGAGGGAGGAGGGAGGTGGGGAGATGGGGGAGGGTGGGGGGGCAGCTGAATGGTCCTAGCCAGCGTGTCTCAATTCAATTGGGAGGGAATTGAATTAGGCGGCGTGAGGTCTGCATGGCTGTACCTTGTTGTAAATCCGATTACACACACACACACACACACACACACACACACACACACACACACACACACATACACACAGACACACACATGCTCACGTCATGCCAGCAGGGCCACTGAGTGCAAGTTGCACAGAGAGAGGCACTTGTTGGGGACACAAGAGGTGTTTGATAAGGCCTCCTCCCCTCCCTCCCCCCTCCTCCCCCCCACTCCCACCCCTTACATAGCCTGATTCCTTTATGGAGAGTGTGACATGGCCCAATGTTCCCAATGAGATGACCCCACCAGGCTGACTCACCCTCTGGAGGAGGGGAGGAGAGGAGAGGAGAGGAGAGGAGAGGAGAGGAGAGGGGAGAGAGGAGAGGAGAGGAGAGGAGAGGAGAGGAGAGGAGAGGGGAGAGAGGAGAGGGGGGGGGGGGGGAGGGAGAGGGATACAGGTGGGGAAATGTGGTAAAACACCTGTGTGTGTGTGTGTGTGTGAGAGTGTGTGTGTGTGTGTGTGTGTGTGTGTGTGTGTGTGTGTGTGTGTGTGTGTGTGTGTGTGTGTGTGTGTGTGTGTGTGTGTGTGTGCTCCCCCATACTCACCCCTGAGGGGAGGTGGTTGCCGTTGGTCATCTCTGGAGAGCTGGGGGTGTGGCGGGAGGAGGGAGACATGCTCAGGTCCACCGCCGGCGGGGTGGGGGTCTCCGTCCGATCCTGCGGGACCACCTGCACACCTGGGGTCACACACACACACACACACACACACACACACACACACACACACACACGGTCAGGTGACCTCTCACCAAAGGGATTCTGGGAATGACATATTGCACCTCCTGTCTCTCTCTCTCTCTCTCTCTCTCTCTCTCTCTCTCTCTCTCTCTCTCTCTCTCTCTCTCTCTCTCTCTCTCTCTCTCTCTCTCTCTCTCTCTCTCTCACACACACACACACACACACACACACACACACACACACACACACACACACACACCCCTACCTGTGTGCGGCGAGGCTGGGGAGGCGGGCTCTATGACGGCGGTGCCATCGTCCGCCATGTGGAGCTGGCGGGCGCGCTTGGCGTGCAGCGGGGAGAGCGGCGGCGAGCGCGCCCCTCTGTCCCGCCCGTTGGCCCGCCGAGGGATCTTCAGGTCCAACGGCTCGTCCAGCGACAGCATGACCGCGGCCCACCGACCTCCCACCTGCACGCCACACAGAGACAAGAGAACTGATGCACTCTGGGAGACGTCTGAGAGACAAGACACACCTGCAACACGTCCCATGTGACCGTCGGATAAACGTCCCACATGCCTCAGGCCCGCTCGGTAAACAAATACTGGCAACAATGGTAAACTGACCATAATCATAAACTGAACCACTGAGTAAGCCAAAGGAAAATACACACACACACACACACACACACACACACACACACACACACCTCCCCTTTTCCTCACCCTGACCTTTGCTCACACTCTTCCCGAGGAATGTCTACAAACCAATCCAGATGGTCACCCTAACCACCAGGCCCCCCTCACCCCCCCACCCTGGGTAACCACTGGCCCCTGCAGCCTGCACCTTCAGACCCCATGGACCCTGGAGACCCCCTGGCAGACCCCCCCCCCCCCCCCCACCCCCCCTTCAAAGCCAGCTGCACCTCCTCTGCCCACCTCCTCCCTCTGACCCCTTGGCCCCGCCTCAGGGCGGTGGACCGGATGCTCCGTCCAACCGTCTTCCTAAGCCAGTAGACTCGTTCAGACTGGCCCGCTGCTGCCACCATCACCTTGTTGTACCAAACAGCCTCACGCCCTGATGGGAGTCTTTCATCATATGGGGGTTTTTACTTCTCCCAGAGGGTCCTGTCCTGCTCCATTGACTCTTTCACCTACGAACGTCGACGAGCCCGATAACACCCAAACAGATGTTGGTAATCCTTCACTCGTCTACTTTGTGAAAGTGAAAGTAGACGGGACCCTTTAGGAGAATTTAACACCCATAGATGAAAGACTCCTGAAGGGCATCAGGGCTACCTAACACCTACTAACTCCTGAGCTGAATCAGTTTGAGCCGTAAATGAAAAGTCACACTGGTTCCATTAAAGTCAAGTTGATGATCATAGAGACCCTGACAAGCTGGTGAAGGAAAACTAGGTTAGGAAACACAAACCTTCCAGAGATGTACTTTAACCATCCACACACACAGTCAGACCAGTACTGCTGATTTATAGCCAAGCTCTCCATTCTACACAACCTGTTGGGTTCACTGGACACACACACACACACACACACACACACACACACACACACACACACACACACACACACATCCTCAAAGCATTTTCCTCTAGTGTCCTATATTTCCACCACAGAGGTCTAGTTCATGTAGAACTGCTCTCGGTGTGTGTGTATGTGTGTAGTGTGTGAATACACACACACCGAGAGGCAGGCAATTAATCCAACTGTAATTTCCACAAATTCTCCCTCTTTCCCTCCCCTTCCTCCCTCACTCTCTCCAAAACACACACACACACACACACACACACACACACACATAGGAGCCACGGTGGTAGTGAATGGTGGGCTTTGAGAGCGACTGGCCAGGGGCCACATGAGAAGCCCTTGTGTCTGGGAGGCACCGAGAGAGAGGTCACCAAGTTCACCCAACCCACTGAGGGATGGCCACCAACACACACACACACACACACACACACACACACACACACACACAGCCGGGGGTTGCAGACTCAATCAGCCATAGATAAGAGGATGATACACACACAAATATAGAAACACTTCAAGGGGGAGGACACAGAGCAGTATTATCATTATTAGTATTATCATGTATATATAGATAGATAGATATATATTGACACACACTCACACACACACACACACACACACATACATGCACAGATCCTCGGATTAATAACCCGTGGCTTTTATCTCATTACAAACCGCACAGAAGCACATGACCCGAACGTCCACTTTGACGAGCGGCTGCCTCGATACCGAAATACCGTCAGACGTAACCTCGACGCACACCGACCTGGGAGGCCCCGCAGCAGGACGTCCACCGCAGGGAGTCAAGCGGCGTGATTAGAAAAGCCATGCTGTGATACCTGGTATTGATCCCTGTTGGGTCCAGGGTCCGCTACAGAGCAGCGTTGGGGCCAGCGTTGGGGCTCCAGGGACTCTTCAGCAGGGGGGAGGCTCCCGGTTCAATGCTCAACGCTCCCGGTAATACATTTTCCCTGCTGCCTGCTGTTCCCCTGAAGATCTGAGGAGGCTGTTAAAACAACCTTGACGCTTCTCCTCTTTGAAGCCCTTTAATGTGTTCGGGTCCATCACATTGATCCCGTGACACTACGAGTGGCGTTGTAATCTGAGATGGGAACGATACACTAATAATTTCCTCGGTGTCTCGTTCTAAATGTATCTGTCGGTCCACGTTGGTACACGACGACGTCCTCGCTGATTTCCCAAGCCCACCGCGTGTCACCCGTGCAGGCGGCCAATCAAAGACGAATTAACTCTGTGTGTAAAACCTCATCAGCAATAACTTGACACATACTGAACGGACCATTACATTACATTACATTACATTACAGTCATTTAGCAGACGCTTTTATCCAAAGCGACTTACAATAAGT
This sequence comes from Hoplostethus atlanticus, assembly GCA_034670405.1. Classification (NCBI taxonomy): domain Eukaryota; kingdom Metazoa; phylum Chordata; class Actinopteri; order Trachichthyiformes; family Trachichthyidae; genus Hoplostethus; species Hoplostethus atlanticus. The sequence goes on from JAXDDX010000098.1 coordinate 1,337,024, forward strand.
GCATTCAACATAGGTAGGTAGAGAAGTACTAGTCACCAGAACTCGTAGGTGCATTTCCTTCCTAAACAAGCAACTAAGAGCATAACTAGTGTTAAGGTAAGAGTGCAATACGTTAGCAACCTACTATATCTTAAACAAATGAGACAAATGAGAAAATCAAATAAACCAGAGCTAAGACAAATAAGTGAACCGTCTCCATCAGTTGATATAGTCCTGAGTATAGTATAGGTTGGTGTAATGTGGGCAAACGTTCTCATGACCTGTGACAATAATGTTGGGATCCGTCTGAGAGGACATGATCCTCGTTTGGAGCTGGAGTTAAGACTCTCTCTCTCTGTCCGTCACTGCAGTACATCTGGACTGGGCGGGTTCTGGGACTACAACTTCCTGTAACTCCTCTGACAGGCTGCCAAGCGCTTTTTGGCTTCATTGTTTGGCTAAAGCAACAGAAAATTGCCTGTCATCCACTTTAAAAACGGGTAAACCCCTTTACCCCCGAGGCACAGACCCGGAATCAGCTTAACCTTTCTGCAAATCCTGCTCTCCTACAGATGACTGGCCTCCGATCAGCTATTTTCATGTGAAATAAGTTACTGCTCCTGAGCAAGACGGCCACAGCGCCGGCGGGGGTCTCCACACACAAGAGCCCTTCTCTCTGTCGCCCAGGATGCTGCTCCACGTGCAACCCATTACTAGACCTCCACAATGGCCGCCAGAGCTCGTCTCTTCCCGCCCCCCCCCCCAACTCAACTCATCTAGTATTGAATCTTAAAAATGGTGTTTTTCTAAAATAAAGTGAAACAAATCTGCCAGCGGGTGAGATCACGTCACTTGTTTCCAGCATTTTTTTTCATAACCCCGATACCGCCGATCTGCTTCATCTCAACATGTTACTTGCTTCCAAGAAAAATTCTCAAAAAAAGGCAAATATTATCTCACGCCACCGGCAGATTTTTCACTTGTTTTGAGAAAAATCTGATTTTAAGCCTCAGCACTGGAATAAATAACTTAAAGATGGACACTTTTTGCCGTGCTGCAGACATTAACATCCCTCTAGAAGAGCCCAGGCTGTAGGAACCTCCCAGTTTGGTTACTGGACCTGTTGAACTTCCCAGTATCTCAGCAGGTGATCAAGTATCTACAACACCCACTTCACCGTGTCCTCAGTGGAGCTCCCGGTGAATCAGACTCTACCCTTGTGATAGTTAGCCTCAGGAGGAGAAGGGGGCCCGGGCAGGGAAGTGACTCACGGCGTGTGGATCTTGGACCGGAGCGACGGGATCTCAGCTACATCCTCCAACAACCGCCATCGCTGACAGGAGGGGTTTGTGGGAAATGTGAGAGAAAGAGCGACGGAGAGAAAAAAGAAAGGAACAGAGAGGGAAAGACACACACAGGGAGAGAGCATGGTCATGTATGTGTGTGTGTGTGTGCACTGTGTGTGTGTGTGTGTGTGTGTGTGTGTGTGTGTGTGTGTGTGTGTGGCGGGTGACTGTGAAGTTTGGGGAAGGGGTGTTGGCTGGCCCCCATGGAGACTTCCTCCCTGCGCCGTGGGGTCGACAGCCACTTTGAAAGGTGGCATTGTCCTGTCTCTACTCCCCCCTCAACCCCTCTTTTTTTTCTCCCCTCTCATCCCTCCCTCCATCCCTCCCTCCCCTCCTGCTCCTCCTCTCCCCAGCAGAGTAAACACAGGCTGCAGCAGCTGAACGAGAGAGAGAGAGAGAGAGAGCAGAGGGATGAGCGAGGGGGCCACAGTGCGGATACAAGGGGTGAGGATGAAGGGGGGAGGAGGAAGTGGAGGAGGAAGAGTCCTGAAAGAGAGGTTTGTGTGTGTCCTCTTTAGTGACCCCCCCCCCCCTACTTGCACACACACACACACACACACACACACCCCTGCATAACCCTTTCCCACCCTAGTCCTACATTGCCCTCCACCCGTTCCATTAGGAAGCCTCAAAATCTTCCCGCTTCCCTTTGATGAGGTGTGGGAGTGGGGGAGGGTTAGGGGTGAGTATGAGAGGGGGGAGTCAGGTTAAAGGGAGGCTGTGTGCTCCAACACCTCCCTGCTTCGAGGCTAGGCTCACAGGGACCAGTATTGACCCTTGACCTTGCTCTGACCCGCTGATCTTCGGCCTAATCTGATCAAGTGAATCACAAGAAAATCATCTGAGAATATCAGAACTATCAGGATGATTATGTCAGATTATGAATCATATTGTGTAATAGTGGGTTTTTCATGGGGGTTTCTAAAAGAGAGAGAGACACACACACACACACACAGAAAGAGAGAGAGAGAGAGAGAGAGAGACACACACACAGAAAGAGAGAGAGAGAGAGAGCGAGAGAGTGTGTGTAACCCCCTCTGAGGTTGGCGGTAACTGAATCTCCCTCCTGCTGTGACCCTGGGAGGTGGTCTGCAGGAGGCAAGCCATCACTGCCCGGGGCTCCCTTGCTCTCTCTCTCACACATACAGAGAGAGAGAGAGAGAGAGAGAGAGAGAGAGAGAGAGAGAGAGAGAGAGAGAGAGAGAGAGAGAGAGAGAGAGAGAGAGAGAGGGAGGGAGGGAGGGAGGGAGAAATACTCTCGATGCAAACAATAATTTCTAACAGCCAGTAGTGTTGATTAGTGGGATTCTGGAGGTCCTCTTAACGCCTCCCCTCACAAACACAATCAGCTGCTCTCTGCACCTCCTTCAGCCCCGGGGCACCACCTCCTCCTCCTCCTCCTCCTCCTCCTCCTCCTCCTCCTCCACTGTTGTAACACAAACACACGAGTCAGCTCCTTTTTCCGATGGTGGCTCGCGCTCCCGGCTATGTGTGACGCCACTGAGCTGGTTATGATCCGTAACGCCTAGCTGGTGTGACCGGTCCCACCTCAGGGTCCAGAACGACCAGTTTTTTTCCATCCACCAGGTGGGAGAGAGAGAGAGAGAGATGGGGGGGTCAAAGGTGAATGGGTGTAGCACGGGTGTGGTGTGAACTCTGACCCCCGTGACATCTGAAAGATAGCCCGGGGAGGAATCCAGGCAGGATCACGTCAGAGCAAGGTGATAAACAATAAAGACAATAAAGTAAAATCTGATGTGATGTATTTCTTTAATGTGTGTTAACGTCCCAGCTTGGAAAAACAAGCTGAGTGACCCCACCTCCCCTGACACATACACACCCTAACCACAGCCCCAGTGTACCACCACCCTCCCACCCCCTGGTAGATCACTCAACACACACACACACACACACACACACACACACACACACACACACTGAGCTGAGAGATTTTTTCCCTGCCTCCGTCCTCCTCAGACAGGAAACCTCAGTTTCCACTCCTCCTCCTCCTCCTCCTCCTCCTCCTCCTCTGGGCCTCTCGTTCACTCCTTCTGTCCCCCTCTCCTCTCCTCGCTCTTGTTTTCCTCTCGCTGTCAGCGCTCTGCTCTCCCTCTTTCATATTGTTTTTTTCTCTTCCCCCTTCTCGTTTTCTCCCACCTGCTGTACCCTCCCTCCCGTCTCCCCCCCCCCATTCACACCCCTCCCCAATTTCACCTCGTCCTTTCTGACCCGGCGACACCTCTTTCCTTTTCTCAGGGGTTTTCTCTTACTGTCAGGTCTCTACCACTCCCCTCGCCCACGTCACCAAAATAAAACGCACACAGGAGAACGTATGCAGGATTACGCAACAGCAGCATGCATGGAGGAAATGTGCCTTCAACATGGGGAGCGTCAACAAGAAGGACAACCTGTTCTGCAGAAAGAGGCGACGCGAAGCAACGAGGGAGACGGTGCAAAAGCACGAGAGAGAAAGGGAAGGATCTTAGACACAACGCAAGAAGCGAGGGAGTGAAGGAAGGAGAAAGGGAGGGAGCGAGGGAGTCGAAGGAGGGAGACTGCGACAGGAAGCCTCTCAGTGAGCTACCGATGGCCCCCAGCCAGAACATTCAGACACTGAGGAATTCCAGGCAGAGGGCAGGGAGGGCGGGAAGGTGGTAAGAGGGAGGGAGGGAGGGAGGGAGGGAGGGAGTGAGGGAGGACGACGAGGGCGGGTCTCACTTGTGGTTTGTCGTTAAATGGGAGTGCTACATGAGAGAGGAAGCGCTTAAAGTGATATTTCTCTTCGGTTGAACATTAACAGTTTCGAGACGCGCACCTTGATGTGAATCCCCCCGGTGGATCCAACCCCCCCCCCGGTGTCACACAACACCAAGATCACTTCAAAAGGTTTGAAACTCGTACTGCAACCAATATTATCGTCCAACAAGTTTGACCAGTCAGCTGTTTGTGCGCTCACATATCACTCCAGACAAAAGAGACCGACGGCATACCACACCACACCGCGCTCCACCCACCGGGCTACACCCACCGGGCTACACCCACCGGGCAGCATCCATCACCATCACACTCTAAAACAACGTGACGCCACGCAACAATGCCGTCGCGTCAGAAACAACAAACACACAGAAGCCGAGAGAGGTTGCTCCAGTTTTTTTCTCTCGAGATCACGACACACACACACACACACCGACACACACACACACACACACACTCGAGATCACACCCCAAATACTGCTGGCCTTCAAGAGGCCAGCCTAGTGATCTTTGGCCTAATCTGATCAAGTGAATCACATGTCGGCCAACGAAAATCATCTGAGAATATCAGAACTATCAGGATGATTATGTCAGATTATGAATCATATTGTGTAATAGTGGGTTTTTCATGGGGGTTTCTAAAAGGGAGAGAGACACACAGAGATCACGATCGGTCGGTGCGTCACATTTTACTTGAATCAAACTATGACAGACAGAAACTGCAACCTGGTGACGTCTTGATCTGGAGAAAACCAGCGATGATCTCCCGTCTGACCGGAACACACGTTTAAAAGTCCCGCCTGCCGCTGGCTCTAATTGGCCGGATGCAAGGAGGAACCACTAGCACACTAGCTTGATTCTCTCCTGCATCCAGCCCACCCTCAACCACCCCCTCCTCCTCCTCCCCCCTCCTCCCCCTCCTCCCCCTTTCCTCCCGTCTGCCACAACCATGTTTTGTTATCTCACGTGATCACAGCGTTTGATGTCTCAGGATAATGAGATAATTGAGTCATAATCTCAAGAAAAAGAGCAAACCGTGGCTTCAGACAAAACACAGACGAAAAACAACCTTGTGCCGATCCATCTACGCCGGTGTTGTTGTTGTTGTTGTTGTTGTTGTGGATTCTGCTGGCAGGCCGTGACAAACATCCTTTGGGGTATAATCAATGTTTCTTTATTGACGTGAGAGTAAAAACCCCTCGCTGCCCTCCTCCTCCTCCTCCTCCTCTCCCAGGAGCCTACCGGGCTAACGCCACCCAGACTGACCTGACAACAGATTTGGACTCTGTTTGTCATATAGTGAGATTAAGCCACCGATGATCTATAAACAGCCATCTGACTGGGATTTCACATTGTGTCAGCGAGCCTTACAGTCAGCTAAAGCCTGGATTAGGACACGACACACTGACCTGACTTAACTCTTGGGCAGGGCGGGGACAGTGGGAGGGGAGGGAGGGAGGGGAGGGATGGATCTAAAGGGAAAGGTATCAAATCACTGCAATAATACCTGTTTTCTGAGAATCTGACTTCATCTGTAAACTGGAATATGCCAGTAAAGTACAAGAAAGTAAATACAGACGGTCCAATATGGTTTGGTTTGTTTTACTCCTTATCATCCATCAAGCGAACAGAGGGGAAGAGAAGGGGGGAGGTGTGGGAGGGGACAGGGGTGAGGGAGTAGCAGCACGTTGGCATGAGGCTAGGAAACTTCCCCAGACTCCCCAGTAGCTGTACGACATCTCAGCCCGAGACACATGCACCAACATGTGTACGTTTCTCTCCGCTTGAAAACACCAGATAGACCGTCCATGAAGTGAAAACTGTTTTAGTCTACACCGTAAACATCTCCATTAATACCCCCACACACACACACACACACACACACACACACACACACAGAGACGATGACTCAGCAGCAAACCCACTCAACACTAATGCTTAAGGCACCTCACACCAACAGCAACCGCCGGCTTTGAAGAGCCGGTGAGTAATCTGACAATAACGTGGGGGGGGGGCGGGGGGGGGCATTTCACAACACGGCGGCGGCCTCGCATCGCGGCGGAGCGCCACGGCAACCAATGAACGCAGCGGGGAGGCGGGAAGAGAGAAGAGAGAGAGAGAGTGTGTTAGCCGACTTTGACCCCCCGCTGACTCTGTTGGGCCTCTCTGCCTCACCTCCCCCCTCTCTCATCTCTGCTCTCCCTCTTACTCCCATATCATCTGTCATCACTCCCTCTTCCTTCCTTCCCTTCATCCACCCTTCTCTCTCTCTCCTGCCACCCCCCCCCTCCCCTCTCTCTCCCTCTTTCTCAGTCCGTTCCTGTGGCCTCTCCCCACAGGCGGTGATGCAATCCTCCGACTCCTGCGTGCAATCACAGGGTCTGGAGTCGCCTCCGCCCGCCAAGCAGGGGCGTCACCGCACCGCGCTCCGTCGGAAAAGCGAGAGGAGAGAGGGAAGAAAGGGGGATGTGGGGGGAGAGAGAGAGAGAAACGAAGAAACTGAGCCAATGAGGGAGGGAGGGAGGGAGGGAGAAAAGGTCTGTCAGAGCCGGTGGTGGGTGATAGAGAAAAAGCCCCGCGATAAAAGTTAACTGCTCTGTTTTACAGCCTGTTGCAGTCACAACCCTGTTTTTTTTCCACTTGAGGTAAACATGTTTTTGCATCAATATAAAGGAACGGATCCAAACTAAGAGGAGCTACCGGGTTCGGCGGTGTCGTCGTGCCCCCCCCCCCGGCAGCCCACCGAGCAGCTGTGTCTGGTTCGGTGGAGGCTGCTGGATGCCGGCGCTTCGGGAAGTGACAGTTTCTGTGCTACTCCCACTCCAACGCTGTCATCCCAGCCTGACTCACTCCAGCGTTATTAACCCCCGACGTCTGGGCGAGCAGGAGAGAAAGTACTACTGATATTTGTCAAGCCGTAACTATGTCATGTTAACGTTCTCTCTGGGGGGGGGGGGGCCGTTTCCTTCCCGGGGCAGATAGAGTGGATGTGCAGAGGTACTTGTTTTTACTACGGGGGGGATTTAATCCAACCCAGAGGACTTTAAACTGAGATGGAAAGTGAGATTATAATGGTTTTAATGGTTAAGTTTAAAGGGATCCCTTGAGACACACACACACACACACACACACACACACACAAATACACACACTCCACTGCCTTGTTGGCTTTGCAGAGGCAGACCTCCCCTGAAGGCAACACAGAAGAAAATGAGCACAAGGTCAGGTTAGGAATGTGAAGCACTGGCACCTGCCTAAACCTTTAAAACACCAGATTGAGCAATCCCACACACACACACACACACACACACACACACACACACACACACACACACACGCACACACACACACACACGGGTAAAGGACCATTGGTGGCCAGGTGAGTGTTTAAGCCCCCAGGTGAAACGCTATCGGGCCACACCGCGTCACGCAGGTGCTCTCGGACGCTCGGGGCCGAACTCAACGCGCTCCGGAGCGTTGAGTTTCTGTCGAGGCGGCGCCGCGTGTACGAGGCAGCTGCGGTCGAAACCCTACAGGAGACGTGTTTGTTATGTTCCCTCACTGGTGAAGAACCTAGCGCCAGCTCTACGCCACTGGGTAGGAGGGAATGGGAGGGGGTCCAGAACTTTCCCTGCCTCCCTCCCTCCCTCCCTCCCTCTCCCACGCAGTTAACAGCGAGCTGAGGGCAGGATTAATAAGGGTGGCCGGCGTATGGAAACTGTGGTACGATAAGTACCCCGGCTGTATTTCAGCACCAGCGGCCCGGAGCGATGCGATAGCCTCCCAACGACAACACGAGGCCGAACCAGCACACAGTAGTTTAACAGTGTTCTGGGTTTCTAGTCATTTATTGTACTCGTTTATTATAACACAACACACATGTGCACACGTAAACACACTGGATGTGCAGGTCCTATACGTTTGCAGTCCACACACACACACACACACACACACACACACACACACTCAGGCTAGTGCGCAGCAGGCTGGCCGTCTTGCGGCGTTCAGGCCAGAGCGCTGCGGGTACCGCTCCAGCTTGGAGAGGGGTGCGGCCTGTCTCGCAGTCATTTCCTGGACGGGGATATTATGGCACCACACGCATGAGAAACAAACCTCCTTCGCCTTTACACGTTGACCCCGCAGCCACTTTCATCCGCTCGCAACTCAATAAGCCAAAAAGGCAGCAGAGTGAACTCCCTGGGAAGCGAGCCGTCCTCTTCAATAGCCGGGGTAACACGATCCAAACAACAGCTTTATGCAACACGGCCTCCGGGAGGTTTGGGGGCGGAGGAGGGGGTGGAGGGGGGGTATGCTCTGTCTGTGTGGTGTCGCTGAGGCCGATCCGACGCGTTGAGACGTTTCCGCGCCCCAGAATTCCTGGACGACCGCGCCCTGTCCCTGGGGAGGGCCGGGGGAGGCCGGGGGAGGCCGGGGGGACACCTGTGCACCAGCCATGCCGCACTGGAGGGAGCCAAGAGGGGGGCCACACCGAGCCAGATGTGCAGCAGCTCCGGCCAGGGAGTTGCTCTGTTAGTGTGTTTGTTAGCATGCAAGTCTATGTGTGTGTGTGTGCGTGTGTGTGTGTGTGTGTGTGTGTGTGTGTGTGTGTGTGTGTGTGTACGGGGAGGGGAGGAACAGGGCTGGGGCTTGGCTCCCAGAACCAAAGCAAATTGAAAGGGGAAGAAAACAGGAAGAGGGAGAAATACAAAACAGCAGAGCGCAATTAGTAGACAATGTGACGTGATGTGTGTGTGTGTGTGTGTGTGTGTGTGTGTGTGTGTGTGTGTGTGTGTGTGTGTGTGTGTTGGTGAGCTAAAGAGCCGCATACAGCAGCAGGAGGATGCTGCATCTTTCAACATGGGCGCATCCCCCCATGTTGCCTGTTGTACCTCCATTCCAACCTACACACACACACACACGCACACACACACACACACACACGCACACACACACGCACGCACGCACGCACGCACGCACACACACACACGCACGTGGGCACACATAGCTTCTGTTGTCTTTTCCTTGTGTGGCTGTGCCAACTTTACTACAGCCCTGTGTTCTCGCTCCTCACACGGGGCGCCTGTTTTCTCCTCCCCCCCTTCCTCCCCCCTCCTCCCCTCCCACCAAGGCTGGCAATAAGACAAGGTCAACACGACAGTCTTTCCTCTCTCTGTATTTCTGTGTGTCTCAGCTGAGTGACAGGCTCCACCCTGAAGCTTTCGCTGCTTCCGTCCAAGAGAGAGAGAGAAACAGCAAAAGTGGGAAAGAGAGACAGATGCAGAGGGACAGATGGAGAGAGAGAGAGAGAGAGAGAGAGAGAGATGGGCGAGAGAGAGAGAGATGAGCATAATGCAGCAAAATGGAGTAGCGCTAAACTCTTGATTCCAATTTGCTGGCACGTTTCTGATTTGCGCGATCTGTCAGAGGAAAAAAAAAACGGATTCTTCTGTTCGGACAAAACACAGCGAACAGCAAAGTCTCTCTCTCTCTCTCTCTCTCTCTCTCACGGACGAACGAGAGTCGCTTATCGACGGCCCCGGGAAAGAATGAACCTGGGAAAGGATCTCAATTAGCGTTGAAGGTCAGGGGGGCGATACCCCGCGCCCTTAAACACCCGTCTGCCCCCCAATCAATACTGACATTTACAATCAATTAAGGAGTAGAGCCGGGCTGGCTCTGGCTGACGGGACCGTTTATTGAGCCTCAGAATCAATCAGACTGACCGGCTGCAGTTAAGGGGCCCGGTCAATACTCAAGATGGCCGCCGTAAGTCAATTATCGCTTGAGACTTCGTGTCATAAAATGTAGCGTACAACGTTTTCCAAGCGATAGACGTGAAGGAGAGAGCAGAGTTACATTAGGGCTGGCAGCATCTCCACCACACCACAGAGAAGGTAAACAGTCACAGGCCAACCTCTCTCTCTCTCTCTCTCTCTCGCTCTCCCTCCCTGCATGTATAAGATGAAGAATGTCTTATATAATGTAAGCGCTGGTTAGGCGACTCATGGAAAATGGGAGAGGAAAAGAGGGCGAGGGAGGGAGGGAGGGTAAGAGGGAACAGAAGCTGAGTTAAAAGCAAGGAGTCCCAGGGAGTTGGGATGGAGGGAGGGAGGGAGGGAGGGAGGGAGGGGTGAAGGGGCAAAGTCTGGAAGCTAGCTGACAGGACTGGATATGCCCAGGCCCAGGCCCAGACTTGAGAGCTTCATTTGAGTCTCAGAAATACCTCACCCCTCTCTCTCCCTCGTCCCCTCCATCACTCCCTCTCCCGTTCTCTCCCCACTCCTGCATGTTGTTGAAGCAGACCTCCGTGTCCGTCCCTTCAAACCAGCACATACATGCATGTACCTCGGCCGTGTTGTACACTGGAGAATCCAGGGTGTTGGCCAAGCAAGTAAATAATAACACAAACCAGCTGTGGCTCCACTTTAACTGCAGCTCCCTGAACAGAGCTCCCAGATAGCGAGGCTCCGGCGAGGGCCACGTTTCATCTGGGAGTTAAATATTAAGTATAGCAGAAACGAACCTAAAATGGACTCTGTGAAAACAAGCTCTGCTCTATTCCCTCCACCCTTGTTCTGACAACTACTTTACGTTGCTGTTTTTCTTTCACATTTTGGCTTCACTCCTGCGCTCTTTCTGTAACTTCTCCTCGTCAAGCGTGCCCTGTCCCAGACATGGTCTGTGTATTGTCTGACGGGAGCTCGCAAGCTGAAATTCTCTCACGCTAGAAACACTGGGCAGGGAGCACAGAAGGAGCATTAAAGAGGAAGAGAAAGGGTGAGAGAGAGAGAGAGAGAGAGAGAGAGAGAGAAGAGGTAGGGTGGGGTAGCTGGAGTGAGGCACTGAGTTGTCTGTGTTTATTTTGGAAATGCAGGCCTGCAGACTCAGGAACCGACCCCTACACTTCATCACGGCAGAGCGAGAGAGTCCTGCTCTCATCTGGGATGTCCCACACAGGTGATTTGAACAGGGGTAGACCATATACCCCTGAGGGGGGCGTTTTATCCCACCCCCGGGGGCCCAAGAATGGTCCGTTCCAGGAGGAAACAGTGAGGCGGCGAGGCGATTAGTGGTTACAGTTTAACTGGAGAAAAATGCACGGCCCGTGAGCCCGGCCAGCCGGAGAGCAGGGCGGCATGCACTGCTCTCCTTCAGCTCCCATGTGAGTCAGTCTGTCTGTCCTGGATGTATGGGTCCAGGGGTCTGGCCATCGCCCCACACAGTGTCACCTCCACTGCTCCACACGTGGAAACTATTAGTGTTGAGATAGTGGAAACAAGTAAGAGTCTGGACTGTTATTATATATATTATATATTATATTATCTACTCAAGCTGAGCTGATGGTTTAGCTGAGTTCCCATTGAGAAAGCTTATCTTCAGGTTGATGGGGGCAGAGAACCTAGCGTACATATGGCGCCAACTACCCGGCGCATCTGCACCTTTTTCACCTCTCCACCTCACAGCCAGCAAAATCCTCTACAATCCTTCTTAACGGGATTTTAAAGATTTAAAGAGATCAAAATCCCACAATGAACAGCATATTATACGCCGCGTCCTCTCTCCAGCCGCGTCCTCTCTCGACTCGACATGCCGCGCCGTTAACAGCGGTCATATTTTGTCTGCGGCGCGATCCCCGGTGACTCGCGCGACGGTTTCGCCACGTTAATTGCCATCAAGCTCTTGTCTGCGAGTGCAGCCGGAAGAAAGGACGCATCCGTCATCTGAATCTATGGCTACAATTACACGGGCTCTTATCCCCGTGAGGATAAATGCCAGTTGTTTGAGGTGGCTTGTCTCCGCTGTGTGCCGCCTCATTCACTGACCACTGTAATCCTCCCCCCCTGCTGCTGCGTTGCCTTTCAGCTTGACCATAATCCCCAGGCAGCGATGGAACCCCACCACGATATTAATTCAAACACTCACACCGGGAAGCCTGCGCCACTTAGAGCCGGCAACACTAGTCCTCCTCTGATTTTTCTTTCCCCCTTGGCGGCAAAAGGTATTTCACCGCCACCGCAGACTTGACAACACCGCGTGATTACACTCGGTCCCCTCAGGATTTCAGATGAGTTATGGATGCCGGCGTTCTTGGGACGTTTCTCTGTGGTGCCGTGCCTCGTTATGTCCAATTAAGAATCAATTGAACATACATCTCTCGGTTTCAGATGTGGTGCGCTTTTATTTTGGCGGGTCCGGGACATTAAGTACCGGCGCTCTGCGGGCCTCTACCACATGCCTTGTGGTTGCTGTCTCTGACGCAGTACTATGCCATTAGGACCCACCTTTTCCACCATAAAGCAGCTGCCTTTTCCCTCACATGGCTCGGGGACCTCAGGGGTATGATGTCACACGGTTGCGGTGAGAGGGCAGGATCCCATGACACGGGAAAACGCGGGAGGCAGGGCGGCGGTTGCCACCCACTCCCTTAAAAACGGGGCACCGTGCCCAAAATCTTGCCTTTTTTCATTTCTGCTTGGAAAGCCTTTATGGTATATCCACTAGCATGCTAGTTACTGGAGCAGACAAGCCGGTTGCTGTCAAACCTGTAGCTCCAACCAGGAATGTACCAGAGATTTGTGCAAACTGTTGCTCCCAGCAGCTGTCTAAGTATCTACATCTGGCCAAGCATGCAGTAAGGACAAGAATATGTACAGCAACAGCCTACACACACACATACACACACACATCCTGGATATGTGAGTGTGCAATGCCACCGCAGCGATGCACAGCTGGACCCGGGCGGACATCTTGCCCCGTAGTGAAGCCGACAGCCTTTGCAGTGCAGTGACTAAGTACAGCGCGGCGAGGGAGGCATCGCCTAAATAACCAGCGTGCTGACGGAGAGATGCCTCTCCGTCTGGACCCAATCTTCCCCGTCAGATGGATATTATGGCTGACCTGCGGCTGAACTGAGCATCAGCTGATTGGATAAACAAAGCGGCGGGCTGTGGATGTGACGAGCACCTGGGACGAGGCGGTGCTCGCAGTTCAGAGAGGGGTTATGGATTACATAGCAGGGGCCTGAATGAGGGAGGGGAAGGGAGTCGAAGTCGCCCCCTCTGCAGAGTACTCAGGAAGCGCTGTGCCGCCTCTCTCGCTGGTCCTCTCCCCCACATACTTTGAGAGAGGTCCAGTGGGCCCCGGGCCAGGCCTCCTCCAGGCTCATATGCTCACTATCTGTGACACACACGAAACGTTTCTCTCGTACGCCCACACGTTATAGTGTTTAGAAGTGTTTAGTTACCCCCCAACGCCGTGAAAATATACAGCCGGCCTACTTGATTCCAAAACACGACTGCAGCCCCCTGAGTGTGCCTCGATTGGTATTGTGGCCTAACGCTTTTTAATGATCAAGCCTCTAGCACGGGGCTTGTTAGGTCTGCCTTGGCAGGGCTCCGCTCTTTCCCCTGGCGTCGCCTGGGACAATGGGCCCATGGGAGGCAGCCAATGGGGAGAGGCTCCGTCCCAAACCGAGCCCCAGTGTGCACACAATTAGGGCTAGGGACAGTGCAATTGCTTAATTGGAGGAAAATAGCTCTTTATCCAGGCCCCTGCCTGTACTCATCATTGCCCCCTGCGCCATATGCTTGGCCTCAACTAACTTGGAATTGGGCTAAACCACAAAGATGCTGTGTGGTGAAAGATGTTGTCGACACACAGGGTAATGAACGGCTCAAACCGTGAACGCCGCTGAAAGAGCTTTAAGGTGTAAAAACCTGTTCGCAGGCCGTCTATCTGATGTAGTCCAGGGGTGAACACACCTCAGCTCACTCTGATAATAACATGAAATCATAGTGTACATCATAGTGAGTCGTATCAAACCGCTGTAAGTTATATGAAGACATAACCTGCATCACATATATTCTGATACAGTCTGAAAATATAATAGATTATACTGGTGGTTGTTTCCCTGATGATGAGCGTGACTGGAGGTCACCTTTTTATTTACCACATCACCACTGGTTATAAATAACTGTCAGTGGGCTGTAGACGTTGAACTCTTTATCTGGTGTTGTGACAGAACATCAGAGAGCTCAGTACAAGCCTTCATCTTGCACAACAGCTGGCTGGGCTGTGATGTACGCCCCTATATAGGGCAGGATTTGTGATACTGCTCTGAAAATGTCTCTGGAGGGAAGGGGAGGAGGAGGTGGGGGGTGTAGACGCATGGAAAGGTCGCATCCGTATGAAAATGGTATATTGGCGAAGTGTGTGTGCAAATTGCACAAACACCGGTGAGGGCACGTCCGCCAAGCCGGGCCTGGATGTGACAGTCTGGGGGAGTCCAGGCTGCAGGATGACGGCGCACCGCTGGAGACCGAAAATAGGTCACTGCCCTGCTTGAACCCGAACCATTTTACATTGCAGCAACGCGTCGGGATATACGTGGACGCACTTGGCATACATGACAATATACACACAGTATAGGTAGCGGGATGCAGGGGAGGGTTGTTCCGGGGAAAGGCTTACCTTACAGGGGAAAATACCGCGGATGTGGCCGAGATATCTCCGACTTGTTCCCCCTTTTCCCGGTGCAAACTTCGCACGCAAAGTCTTTTAGCCGTCGGTGTCAAATGACTCCTCGTCAGTGTGTTGCCTTCTCGTCGATAGAAAATAAAGAATATGAAGCTGACACGTCTTGAGGAGATATCACTAGGTGTCTGGAGAGGCGGTCCGCTCCCAGACCATTGTCGGGATTATTTCTAAGCATGGAAAAGAAAAACACTGAAGCTGAAATGAAGCGTTATGACAGCTCGTCTAGATAAAAGATCATCTATGAAGCGGCAGTCTTGTCTGTTGCCGTGGAATGATATATTATATTTGCTATCATGCCGCCAGAAACCCGTCAAAAAAAAAAGTGTAAACACCCAAAATCGGTAGTCTTAACTGTTCCGGTGAGAAAACGAAGACCACTGGTTGTGTTGTGCATCAAAAACGAACTGGTGATTTCTTCTCAGATTCAAAGTGCATCGCTTAATGGCAACGCTGGTCAAGTGGGGGTTTCCTATGGGTGGTCGGTCGTTCTCCGGCGGGGTAGGAGGGCAGCTCAGACCGGAGGGATGTCACCAAGTCGTGGCTAGGGTAGGGCGCGAGGGGAGGGGGGGGTTGTCTCCTTCTCCTTCTTCTTCTTCGGTGCTTTTCCGGGGTACGTTGTCGTTTAGTTATCCCTGCGTCCGTTCCTCTGTCCTCTGAGCGCTCGAGGAGACGTGAGTGTTACGGTGGTCTCCCCCACGACCGTCTGAAGCGCACAGCCCGCCGCCCGGAGCCCAGCCAGCCCGTCAGGACCAGCCCAGAGTCTGCCAGCTCAGCGCATGCTTGCTGCTCCGCCCCATCCACCATGGGCAGTCCCCGGCTCCTCTCCAAAGTCTCTCTCTCTTTCTCTCCCTCTCTCCCTCTCTCTCTCTCTCTCTCTCTCTCTCTCTCTCTCTCTCTCTCTCTCTCTCTCTCTCTCTCTGCTCAACAGGCCGTCAAGTAAATACCTCTGTTTTCAGACCGCCCGACTGTTTGCTGGGATAAGCTGACGCATTTATTTTTCTTCTCCAAAGTTGTGTTCCCATCTCTGTCCTCTTCAAAGGGCTATCATGAACTATAACTAGTGATCTAGTGTTAAAGAAAAAGTGGGTAAGCTAGGATTTCATAATTGTATTTTCAGAAAATAAATTTGCCTTTTCCTTTTCACTTACACCACTTTATTACTACTTAGTAAGATGTAGGCCTCGACCATCATACCAGTCTGAAAAGGTGATCTACTCTTTAAATACATATTTATCCTCCACTATCTCTGACATAACCTGCTACTTCAACCCAGTGAACCCTAATGATCATGATTCTCAAACTAATAGGCCTTCATGTATGAGAATGTGTCAAATAAGTCTCACCCAGTTTCCCATGGCATCAACATTGTAATAAGATTACTACAGTTATGAAAATATTTTTTTGGGAAAGAAAGGCTGGAGGTCACCTTTTTCTTTACCACATCACCACTGGTTATAAATAACTGTCAGTGGGCTGTAGACGTTGAACTCTTTATCTGGTGTTGTGACAGAACATCACAACCCTACTTGTTGAATAATTCAGAGGAAAGTGTTTGAAGGGAGAAACGGTAATTCAGTTGTTTGATTTTAAACACAAATCATTTTGACAATTATGGTGAATTATAGTTGCAGAAAATGATCATAACACTTTTCAAATTACAGCCTGTAAATTGGAAAAATGTCAGTTTACCTTAATACATACCTTAATACAATAATAAGAAAATAAGACAGCAGAAACTCAAACTAACTGAATTTGAGTTGAACTCCAGTTTCTTTGTTACATTACAATCCTAAGACTAAATTGTATATGGCGAGGTGTGGCACTAGCCATAGTTTAGCCTGAGTACAAATTGAATCGGCTTTATTATCACAACGGGGGAAAGGATGAAGCAAAAACGGCCAGAAATCTGTTTGGGAGCCATAAAAACAGAAAAGAAAAAATAAATATCACACCAGGGGAGCGTTCAGGACCACCGTGCGCTCTAAGCTGATAGTTTGGTGACCTAGTATGTCCTATAATTGATCAAACCAACCCAAAAAAATAAGAACTTATCACTCGTCAGTCATTGCTCCATTAAAATCAATGCCAGCATGTTTCAAAGCTTTGGTGGCAAATTATATGAGGTGCAGAGACTTTGCTACACCTCAGGCTTTAGGATCACCATGATTACAATTTTAAGAAAGAAATCAGATTAATTTAATTATTTATTTAATATTTTTCCCAACTGTTTTTCTTCACTGACAATTCAGTTGATGTATGCTCTTACTACAGGGCTACTATTGTTGTATAAGTGCAGAATAGATCCTGCCTGCCACATAAAGGCCCATAGGAAATAAATGTGGTGGCCCATAGTTGGTAACTTCCCAGTCAATGTAGGCTCGTGGGATTTGTAAACAAAATAAGTTTGCGCTGGCTGAATGTAATATTCCTGCAGGCTCTCATGAAACACAGAATACACTTAAGACTTGACGTGTTGTGGTTGTCGATAGTTGCTTCTGAACATGAGTAATGTTCTCTCAAAGCTTGCAACCACAAAGCCACACCTAGGCCAATCTGTCATTTCACAGTGACAAGGCCTATAGCTGCTCCATTGATAAAATGTTTCCCTGAACTCATACAACCAAAGGAGCTTTATGGGCATAATAGTACTTTGTGAAGGTGCGCAAAATATCACGATGACTAATCGGCAGAAGTCGGAAAACTTCACAAAGCACACGTTAAAATATGTGACTTGATTTATTGCTGAACAACTGAAATCCCCATAAGCTTACATTGTATCTGGTGTATAATGTGTTTTCAAGCCATAATGGCTTTTTATGGCCGATGAAACATGGGGGTAAATCACCATATCATATATCTGTCATTCAGTGAGTGTGTCCACTGGCTTGTGATGACGGGGTGCTAAACTGTACACCATAAATCAACAGCCCCTCCACTTCTTTCACCATGCTACCACCAGAGGGCATAAAACAGGATGGGCTAAGGTCACCCAATGCAAGAGTCCTCAGAGAGATTACTCAAGAGTGCAAAATTAAAAATTATTTGATCATTCATTATGTCTAAAATATAGAGGATCCAGACTATTAATGTGTTTTGTCAAGTAAGCACTTAGTTTAGATGGCTCCATGATTGGCGTTTGTTTTGTAGATTTGTCCTGAAACTGTGCAAGTTAAAGATGGTAGGACGTATTTAATGATCGTATAGGATCAATTAAGTACCTCACGATGAACACACCTTTTAATTGCTGAAAAGTTAAATTAATAGAGAAGGTCTAAACAATTTCCAGTTCACCAATGATACATCTTGCATACTACTGTGCTACTATGCATGCTCTGGTATGGTGTGTAGCATTTAGCCAAGACTTTAAAATGTCTTCTGTAAAGTAAATGATGCAGTTTTGTCATTTTTACCATTACGTATTATGCATTTAGGTAATTGAAAACTTTAGTGATGCATATGTTGTTTTGCATGATGAATTTAGGCTACACATCAATCGGATTCAATTTTTTCCTAAAATGTTTTCCTTGTGGGAGTTTTTCCTTGTCCTCTGTGAGGGTCCAAGGCTGGGGCATGTCGTGTACTAACCATTTTGTTTTCACACGTTGGGCTCTGTGAAGCCCGTTGAGACTGTAACGGTGATTAAGGGCTGTATAAATAAAATGTGTTTTGATTTGATTGGCTGACTGTTGTAAAATACCCGAAATCGCACATCTGTGACCGCATAACAGTTAATTGAAATATTATTGCGCCAATGAGTGATAATCACCACCGACCACCAGCAATTATGTATCGCTTAGCAACCACTTTGTTAAACTACTCCTTGAGAACTATATTTCTAGGCGGAAGAATCGCTTAATAAACAAACACATTTAATCTTCGTTCGCGTCTCTTGTTTGTTCAAAAACAAAATCTCTGTAAACCGCGGTCTCCCGTATTACATGTTCAAATCGTTCCTACGCGGCCGAGCAAGGACGTCCTTAAGTGCCACAATGTTACTACACGTAATAGTTGACAGAACTCAGCAGCTGTGACAACATCAGGTAAGTCACGAGCCTCCGAGATGTGCTGCTGCTGCTGCTGCTGCTCTTCACATTTCCGGGTGCGAGAACACTGCTCCCATTTTGTGGCTGTGCTGCACTCGCGCAGCCCACACCAGCCAGGCTGAAGTGGCGATTAGGTAACCCGTTTCTCCTCCTACTATTACTCTTACACCCAAAATGGTGAACACATTCAGCTGTTACTATGTCGGCCGCTGCTGTTGTCGATAGCCGCCCCTCCAAACCCCTCCCCGGTGTGTTGCTGTGTGTGTTTTTTTGTTTTTTTTTTACCAGCCCTGCCAACTCGTCAGCTGATCCCCTCTTGTCGCTTATTGCGGCGGCTGGAGAGAGTAAACGCCCATATAGTGTTCAGACTGTTTAATACGGTCACAGTCAACATCAAATACAGTTTTGAGCTATCAAAATAAAATATAAATAATTGTATCCAGGCCCTGCGGTTATATAAGTACCAGGATTACCCACAATTTGTATTTTCCACACATCTTTTTTAGGGTGACAGAAATCTGCACGGCTTAAATTCATAACACACAACATAGTATCAAGATGGTGTAAGCTATAAGGGAAAAAAAGTATTTTTAAGGGGGAAATATAAATAAATAAATGATTTTCTGAAAATAATTGGGTTTTTTTTCACGTTGCCATATGACGACCACATACTGCAGGTCAGGATCTACCCACGTTTTTATTTACCGCTGCATCGCCACAAATAGAGTAGGCAGGTTGTTTTATTGTGTTTCGTGTTAACCAGCTTATTTCCCTGCTTGCCGCGTGTGTTTCTCTCGGTGAATTGTAAGATAAATAGTCCTTTGTTTACATGCAGTCCCAGTCTCTGCGGAAGGAGGCCTTTTTGGTAGTGCTGTGTGATTCCTACCAGCTGTTTCCCGCCTTGAAAGCCATCCGATCAGCTGCACACACACACACACACACACACACACTTTCATGCAGAGGGGAAAAAGAGAGGGAGGGAGAGAGAGAGAGAGATAGAGCGCCACACACAACGAGGGAACCCCATCAGCTGGAAGTCGAGTAACATTACAACTCTCAGCAGCCAGCGACTACTACATTACAGACAAGGATTTCACCTTTTTTATTTTATTACTCTAATACGTCGGATCGAGGGGATTTTACTCACAACTTCCCCCAACATTTTCTTTTATTCCAAGATTTTTTTTATTTGTTTTTTTTTCTTGGGAGGGGGGGGGGGACCAAAACTGGAGAGGCAAGCATGGAGTATTTCATGGTACCAGCTCAGAAGGTGCCCTCCTTGCAACATTTTAGGAAAACGGAGAAAGAAGTGATCGGTGGTCTCTGTAGGTGTGTATATCCACTCCGGCTGTTCTTGCTTCATCTAATACGCTGTGTTCTAAGTCATCTGTTTTGAGTACGCACTTAGCGACGGCGCCGAGGCAACATGCTTGATTTCATCTGTTATTGTGTACACGACCTGCTCGCGGAGAGAGCGAGAGCTGGGGGGGCATTAATAGCCGCGAAAGACCAACATATTATTGCGTTTGGGCAAGGGGGGCCTCCCGTCCCGTGCCCCGGTATCACCCCCGCGACGTTATTTCGTACATTTCACTGCGAAATCGATACATTTTGTGGCTAACAAACACAAACCACGTGGTTCCGTGCACACCACGCTGCTGCTCGGGCTGAGAGCGCATCCCTGGTTTGGTTATTCTCCCCAAATTGTCCCTCAGTGTCACATATATATATATATACATATATACTGTGTTGGTTTGCGGAAGAGTATAAGTGGCGATACAAGCGTGTTTCAGACACCGTGTCTGGGTTGTTTGTTTTACACAGCATCGCACGGGTTGCTGTTTTCGCTCGGAGCGATCTGAAGTTATTGTGGGTAGTGCGGCCATGCTTGTGGCTTGGGCTAAAGAGTGATCAGGGGGTCTGGCGTTTCCTTCTCGTTCACGGCACTCTGCTTCCCTCTGCGTCGGGGCGAAAATACACATTTGTTGTCAAAAAAATCACCCAAGCTCGACGTGGTGGTTATTTTACTGGTGTTTCTGTGTATCTTAAGCGCCCCGTCGAGTCGTTTCCACTGCGTCTTTTTTTACCCCGCACCTCTGCCATGCTGCCGCATTGTTGTAATGGCGGAGGACACGATAAGTCTGGCTCGAGCACGGTGGCGCTGGGGGCCCTGTGATAACGGGGTTGGTTACGTCTGCTGTCTTAAAGTATTCTCGGTTTTTGTCCCGTTAAAGAGACACTTTCGCAGTCACGAGGCAGGGAAATTAATCGTGGGCTTATTAATAAGGGGGGTGTGTGTGTGCCGTGCAAGGCCCCGTCGCTGCGTCTGCAACCCTGTTTGGAGAGGGAGGCGGAGGAATCTGCAGCTGGCGACACGCGCTGGGAAATGTAGTCCTTTTTATTTTCCCCCGTGTGGAGAATTCCTCCACTACCCAGGCTGACTTTGAACGCCTCCTAAACTTCAGAAACACATGAACACAACTACATATAGTAGTACATATAACTGTGTCATAAATATACCTACATTTCTTACAGTTATATAAGATATATTGCTTTATATCACATTATGTTCAATTATTAAACTACATAAATACATAATAATAATAATAATAATAATAATATAATTGAAAAAAGGCAAAAGGGGAAAAATCAGTTGGAAAAGCAAAAAACCTAAAGGGAGGGGGATGAAAGGGAGCTGTGACCAAGCGGTAAAGTATTTTTCTGACACACAGTAGTCTGGCATCGGCATGAAGACTCAACCTAAACCTCACTGTCACTGGTACCCAGGCGGTTTCTCTGTGGTGGTTGTGTTTGTCTGATATGGCGGGTGGAGCGGGTCCAGTTGGTCATGTTTTGGCAGTGGACGTTGTTGGATTTGTTGGATGTGCAACTGCAATGTTGGAAAACGTGTGCACGCACACACACACACACACACACACACACACACACACACACACACACACACACACACACACAGTCCTCTTCTCATCTGTGTCTGGACAATTGTTCCACATGTTTGCACTCAGGCAGCTGAGTCAGTACAGATAAGGGCTTTGCTAGAAACGGTCCCAGAGATACCGAGCTTGATACAGACAGAGGATGTTGCAGGTTCCTATAGTATTTCCCCTCAACTGGGTTTTGTAGTCCTGCACATTGGATGTTCGCCTCAGTCTCAGAGTGTTTTTAGTACCAGGCTGGGCGTCACAGTGAACAGTGCACTAGAATTACCAGCAAAGCTGTCATTGAGGAGATGCCCATAAGTGGTGGTTATAAGGAGTCAGTGCTACTCTCACATGTTGGAATACCAATTCGCCCACTCTTATAAACTTGTTATAATGGGATTGTAATCATATTGTCAATAATGATGATGTGATACTTTATTGATCCCTGTAGGGAAGTCTTTCTGCTTGCCCCCCTCAAAAGGTCAGAGCACAGGGTCAGCTCAGCGCCCCTGGGGCTGGTAGGGATTCAGTGTCTGCTTCAGGGCATTTCAGCAGGGCAGATGCTACACAGGGCGTTGAACTGAGGTCCCATGGTTCAATAACAGTCTCTCTAACCCCTGTGTCACTCTGCTACCCATTATCAATGGGTAACAATCATACTGGGAGAAATCCACCGTAGAAGAAGCAGAGATAACCAATTTCTCCACCGACAGCAGCCTCAATAGACCATAACACAGTGCAGCTACAGGACATGTTGCATTATGCGTAAGGAGCATGGATCATTGACGATCACAAACTCGTTGGCTAGCTAGCTGTATGTATATCTCTTATGTCTCGGGGGGTTGTTGAATAGTCATTCTGGGAAACAGAAATAGACAAGACAGGTTGAGGGAAAGTGGGTACACCAAAAAGTAAATGACGACGCTTCATCAACTCCTGGAATGCACCGAAGATCACAAAGCATAAGAGTATCTCGTGGTGTATTTTTCCTTTTGAAGGACATGTAATCCATTGTAAGAACACGGTAGAGCGGTAACTAGGTAGCTTTAGTTCATAGTTTCATAGTTTTAGGATTGGACCAGAACCCGTGTTCCTTTTTTAGTCTCATGTGTGACCCGGGTGCGTTTCCTCCCCTTCCGCCAGCCTGGCCAACATTCCCCTGACCCCAGAAACAGCCCGGGACCAGGAGAGGCGGATCCGCCGGGAGATCGCCAACAGCAACGAGCGGCGGCGCATGCAGAGCATCAATTCCGGGTTCCAGTCCCTCAAGACCCTCATCCCACACAGCGACGGAGAGAAGCTCAGCAAGGTGGGTCACGGACGGGGGCTTCGAGTCGGGCTGAGGGTTGAATACACCCACGCCTGAGGGGGATTTGCTTGGCTAGATGGTGGAAAGGTGCCTCTTAGGTGGTGTTCAGAGTTGTAAGGTTCCTCTCCTCTCGTCTCCCCAGGCTGCCATCCTGCAGCAGACGGCAGAGTACATCTTCACTCTGGAGCAGGAGAAGACACGGTTATTGCAGCAGAACAATCAGCTTAAACGCTTCATACAGGTAAAGAGAGTCAGATGGATGAAGT
Organism: Hoplostethus atlanticus; assembly: GCA_034670405.1. Lineage (NCBI taxonomy): Eukaryota > Metazoa > Chordata > Actinopteri > Trachichthyiformes > Trachichthyidae > Hoplostethus > Hoplostethus atlanticus. Next base: position 1,360,199 of record JAXDDX010000098.1, read on the forward strand.
CATCTCCCTATGCTAGACCTCAAACTGTGTATTAGGTTTCAGTATTCACTACAAGGGACCTTTTAAAACACTCATTTATCAATTATGTTTCTAAATCTGCTTGTTTTTTCCCCGCCGTCCTTCTTTCCTTCCCTTCCCTCTTTGCTCTCCCCAGGAGTTCAGCGGTTCCTCCCCGAAGAGGAGGCGTGCAGAGGAGAAGGACGAAGGCATCGGCTCGCCAGACATCCTGGAGGAGGAGAAAACCGAGGACCTGCGGAGGGAGATGATCGAGCTGAGGCAGCAGCTGGAGAAGGAGCGCTCGGTCCGGATGATGCTGGAAGAGCAGGTGAGCGACGCACACAGAAACACGGTAGTCGGCCGCGCCATCCCGTTTTTTTTGTTTTTTTAAACTTAATCCACGTTTCATTTATGTGCCGTGTGCGTACCAGATGCGCTCCCTGGACGCCCAGCTGTACCCGGAGAAGCTGAAGGTGATCGCCCAGCAGGTCCAGGAGCAGCAGGCCCAGACGCAGAGCCTCATCCGTCTGCAGCAGCAGCAGCAGGAGCAGCTGGAAAGGGACCTCGCTCCGGCCCGCAGCCCACAGGTTGGACCGTCTGCACACGTTCACAACCTGCACAGTGATATTAACGTCCTTTTTAAGAACCGTGCTTATAGGAACAAGAACAAGAATCATGTCTGGATAAGTGTTTCGACACGGCTAGCATTGGGTCAAATGACGATAATGGTAGTGACCGCCGGCTGAGGTCCTCCAGCTTTTTGCTCACACCTCAACAAAAGTTTATTTTGTTTACATTGAGCTGAGGTTAAATACCATAAAACTTCCTTTTAACAGCTTCTGGCCTTTTTTAAAAAAAAACTTTTATTTAAATTTTTTGCATTACTTTACATAACAAAACATTTCTTGACATAGGACCCCAATAAAGATAAATTAATAATAATAATTAATAAAAATAAAAAGGATTTTAAAAAATGTTATAAAAAAATAATAATAAAATAATAATAATTTAGTACAAAAAAAGTAAAAATAAAAAACATTTACAGAAGGGGTGGCATTTGCAGCTTCTGGCCTTTTAACAGAAAAACACTCAACATTTACTCACTGACTCACTTACAGCCTGGATACTAGAAACTCACTGTTTTATGAAGTACACGATCCAGCCTGGTTATAATTGGGATCTACACCCACATGCCTGTATGAGCACGTGGGTGTCATTGTCTCTCCATTTTTTTCACTGTGTCAAAATGTGCACCAGCGTGATGGTTTTCTCCTCATCAGTCATGTAGACAGGCTGCTGGCTACGGATAGGTTCCCATTCGATTGAGACTTTTTGAGGTTTTTGAAGCTTTTGCATTTTTGACAGGCGGATAAACACTTTGTAACCCAGCACCTATTGAAAACCTGCTCGTTTTGTACTCATCGGTTGGCTCGCATCCAATCGCCCTCCCTTGAAACACTGACCTAAATGTGTTGGGCTGCATGCCTCCCCAGTAAGCACTTTTATATTAGTCTCATCCATCAAATTTAATCTTATTTTTAAACACACACCTGGACTCGTCTCCCAACGGCGCCGTAACACCGACACAGTCTTAGTATCTCTCCCCGTGTCCAGAGTTGAGAGCCGTCGACAGCAAAGACACATTTACAGTTTAGTCAATGGGCGGCTCACTCGTCTCCTTCCACTCTGCCTGCCCGACAGCCACGGCGTCCTATTTCAGCAGGCCAGCCCTAACCGAACACGATGCCAAATCAGCCGGTTTGTGTGTGTCTACCCATCCACCTTTTAGTAGCAGCTTGGAGCGGGTAGTGACAAAAATGATTGATGCACTGTAGATTAGCCATATGTCACTGTGTGTGTGTGTGTGTGTGTGTTTGTATACTAGATGGCACTGGCTCAAAATAATGTCATTATTTGTTTTTATTTTACTGCTAAACATGACCATAATCTAGCTCATCCTTTCCCCCGCCAGGTGTTGGCCCCCGCTACCCCCCCTGCACCTACCCACCACGCCACGGTCATCGTCCCCGCGCCGGCCCAGCCCCATCACGTCACCGTGGTAACCATGGGCCTGGCCTCAGTCATCAACACAGCGTCCACATCTCGACAGAACCTGGACAGCATCGTTCAGGTAAGACGCTGGATGGATGTCAACATGGCCGACGGTTAGAAGTCAAATTCAAGATGAGGCTCGGGTTAATTTGGGGGGCGGGGCGGGGGGCAAAAATGTTTAGCTACTAAGTCTTTTGTACTGAAAATGAAACTTGAGATGTCCGATTATTTCCAAGACTCGTTTGAAAATGTTCATATTGTCCGTGAGGTCAGTGGAGGGGGGGGCTTTAATTGCCAGGAGCTGTTTGAACCCATGTCACATCTGGCCACTAGAGGGTGCTATTGCTACCCATGTCACACGTCGCCCTCCCTCACTCCCCCCCCTCCCCTCCTCCTCTTTCTCCAGGCAATCCAACACATCGAGGGCACCCAGGGGAAGGGTTGCGTCAGCGAGGAGGAGCAGCGGAGGGCGGTCATCGTCACCTCGGGGCGAGTCCTCTCGGACGCGGCGGCCTCGGACACGGCCTCGAACAGCGACGGGCCCGACGACTGTTCACTGCCCTGAGCTTGTCCTTCACGTCTCACACACACACACACACACACACACCACACGCAGACACACACATACGTACACACACACACGCGGCCCAAGCAGACGGGGTCATGGGAGGCATTTAAACCTACAGCACTCTTGTTATGTGGACATTATTAGGGTTGGTAGACAGATTGAAGCACTCTTTTTATTTTTTCTCTCCCTTACACTCTTCCGTGTCGTCCCGTGATAGGCAGCACTTAGACGCTCATACATGCATCCGGTCTCCCGTCGTCTTTTCTCTTTCACACACACACACACACACACATGCCCTGTTCATTCATCTCTAGAAAGGTTTTTTTTAGAGTGACTACTTTACCGACTTATCTATAAACGCTCTGTCACAAGCTTCTCAATAGTCCCGCCTCCTCCTCCTCCTCCCTCCCTCTCCTGTCCCGGGTACCACTACTGCTTCAGATGCCTGCTAGCATCTCCCATTGACTACTGGCGAAACAGGAGAGAAAGTCAACGAAGAGCCCAGCAGCACGCCCCCCCCACCACCAGCCACCACCACCACCACCGCTCCACTCTTTCCTATGAACGTCATTTTAAACCCCCCCCCCCCCCCCCTGCTCCTCCTGCACCACCTGAACTCTGTGGAGAGACACTGTGAGCTGACAAGACCGTCTCAATCAAGCTTTTGAACGAAAGGAAATGTTGTTTTACTTTATCGAGTGTGAAGTCTCCTTTTCTATGTTGCCCCCCCCCACCCCCCCAGCCAGCAAGTTAAAGTGATTGTACTGCTAAACAAAAAAAAAGCACCACCCTGACAGGAACAGGCTGACTGGTGCTCTTGGGAAATGAAGCGAAGCTCGGGAGGAGAGAGAACGCACTTACTGTTTCCCAACTGTTCTTATTTCTTTGTGTGTTGTTGCCATTTCTACTGGGCTGGGTTCCCAGTATATTCCCACTTATGTCTTTGGCATGTTTACCCCTTTGCAAAAATTGCTGTTTTGACATTTTCTTGCCCCGCCACTCCCCACTCCCACCTCCTTCATGTTAGAGCACCTAGCTTGTTGAATAAGCTACTCTGTGGGCAGTCTTGAGTGATTCCCACCGGGGAGGGGTGTGTGTGTGTGTGTGTGTGTGTGTGTGTGTGCGCCCCTCTGTACATTTTGACTCAGCAGGGTTTAGGGGTGCCCCGGACTCTGGCAGTCTGCAGCAGCACCACTCTTACTTTGGTATTGAGGCACGTGTGCACAACGCTCGCATATTTTGACCGACACCCGATCATTTGTCTGCTCAATCCTAGAGGCTGGTTTTATTCAGCCCCTTGTGTTGTCCAGGTGTTGGGGCGTTTGTCGAAGCATTTCAGTATGTTTCAAAGAAGAGGAAAACCTGGACATGCCCGGTGAAATAGTTTTGAATGTGTCATGACCACACCATGCGCACACGCTCTATGCATTTACCCAGCGTACATTTTCAGTCCTTTTTTGTCTGGCGCCACAAATGGCAAGAGAGTACCACGCGATTTACGTTTCAGCTCGCATCGTGTTTTTTCAAACGCATCCTTTCCTCGTAAACGTGCACTATCGATCGACAGACGGATACTGAGACGGATGTAGCGGAGACAGGCAGCAGTTTGCCTTATTAACAGCCCGTGGGCGCAGGGAGGCACGGCGAGGCCAGCCTTAACAGCCTTAACAGCCCCGGGCTGTGAGAGATACCTGAACACTTAATCTAGGCCTTTTGGATGGGCGCTGGAGACCCTCTTCTTCTTCTGTTGTTCACCTTCTCTGGGCTGCAGATCCCAATAGTTTGATCTGTCTGAGGTGTGTTTGTTTCTAACAGCCTCGCAGATGAACAGATCACCAACGTACTAATCAAAATCAAGCACTCCTAATGTTTAGCTGCCATTTTGCCCAGGTTGAATTTAGATTGGCAACAGCTTTTGCACCATGTTCATGCCAGATGTGGATGGAAAATTCCTCAATCAATTGTAGACATTCCAGAAAAAAATTCTAGTATCTGTCCTATCGCCACATCTTCTTTCATGCCAGTGACTTTTCAGAAGTTAACCTGTTACATTTGGGGTGTTTAGATTTGGCACCACACTGCCAAACATTAAAGAGTAGGGTTTTATTTGTCATCCTGTTGGCGTAGATGGAGCTTTGAACTGCTGGACAGATATTGTGTTCCCCTGAACACACCACGTATCCATCGTGATGTATTGGATGGATTTACCCTTTAAAAAACATTGATGTTACTGCACTAAAACGAGTCTGTCAAATGAAATCACGAGGCATCTTTGCAGTACGTACCGATCAGGATAGGAGAGGATTCCTAGATATCGAGAAGGAACGTGCGGTTTGTTTGCTCGGCTTTATTATAACACTTGCTCTATCCTCTACCTGCATTTGAACCTTTTCTATTGAACACTATTTCAGTTTGGTTTTCCTTCCTGCTCTGTTCTGTGTGTCAGGAGGATCATGTGGACATGTCAGACGAGGGGAGAGGGGAGAGGGTCATTCAATGGGGTCAAGATTACAAAGCACTTACTGTATTAAAGTTGATGGGGGGGGGGGGGGGGGGGTCCTCCTCAGCTGAAGCTCTTGAGGTTGTGAGTTGAATACCGCACAGCTGTGTATCCCCGTGTCGCCCCATGTTCAGCCCCCTCCACTCCACTCCTTTATTCTCGTCTTTTATCTGTTGTCGACGGCTCTTGTCTCGTCTTCCCTCACGTTTCTGCAACTCCTCCATCCTCCCTCCTCTTTTCTCTGTTCTCTTTTTATTCCCTTTTTGTTGGATCCGTCGGTGCATACGGTCGTCAAGAAGCTATTTTTTTGTTCTGTTTTGTTTTTTTAAGGAGAAAAATGTTTTGGGGATAAAGAGGCTTGTGCCTTTGTAAAGACAGAATAATAAAGTTTGTACTTTGTTTTTTACAAATTGTGTCTTGTGTGTCTTTGTTGTTTTTTTATTTTATTCCATGAGAGTTAAAAGTTTAGTGAAGTTATTATAACACTACTGACGACATCACCGGGAGAATTTGTCTCTTCTCTCCGTCTGGTTGGCTGTCGCTCTCGAGCCAATACAGCTGATGCACAAGTGTCTCTTCCTGATTGGTGGATGGGTGTTGGAAGCCCCCACCCCCACCCCCACCTCCACACCCTCCCCGGCTCATTGCTAAATTAGGATTGCCCCCCATGCCTGTGACGGAGCTAAAACCTACACCAGGGACAGTAGGTGGCATCTCTGGCCATCGTGCCCTGACACGCAGTCATTCATCCCAAGCCTCTTGTTCACACCCTGACACGCTGGAAGTGAAACGCTCCTGGTTTTGGTGTCCAGACGAGCTGAGTCACTCCTCATGTTGGTGTTGGTGTTTTTAACACCTTTTATAACAATGTACAAAGGTTGTGTTATAGGTAAGAGTTTACCGGCACCCGTAGACATTCAGCCCCAGGTGTGACTGGATATTCCCATAGAGCATGAGAGCAATAATATATATCATTTAATATTTTTGCAGAATATGTATTGGCACTCTATGCAATGGGGCCCAACATTGGGTAGGGCATGTAAACACTGAATGAGCATGGCCACGTTTCACTATATCACATACTAGCATTGTATTAGTGTGACATAAACACAGGCTTGACTAAAGCACCACCGTGTATACAGTGTTCACATTGAGTCAATCTCAGCTAGAAAACAGGCATATCCTATATAGAAGCAACGTAATGTTGATGGCAATTGGAGAGTGAAAATCCCGTCCCACAGAAGCATTTTAATGTTCCACTCCTGCAGCACAGGTGGGGGGCCAAATGTAAAAATCCCAAAATCCAATTAGCGTGTACTAATATCTTCTCTGACACCATTAAAATATGTTTCCATATTGCCAGACTGCGCCTGGGGTCAAACACCGTCTCCTCTGAGACTGAAACCTAGCTAGACAACACCTGGAACAGGAGGCAAGTGATGCCAACGTGTGTCAGTTCATAACTGATCCCATATAAACGCGTGGCGACCGTGGAGGCTCTTCAAATGTCAGGATTTTCCCATCATGCCTCACAACCACGCCCACCGCCAATGAAGTTCCTCGGGGTCAAGCCAATTGTAGGCACCAGAATGAGCATGGTCACGATGAGTTACTCGGACGTACCGATCCGTTTGGGACGGACCTGCTGGAGTCGGAAGCTGCGGCTGCATTTGGGGATTCATTTACAGTCGAGATGTCGATTCACCGCAGTGCGTCTGGTTGAGTGTGATAAAGCGATAATCCGCCCGCCGTTGAGCTGCGTTAGGGAGCTTGACTCGAGGGTCTTTATGTGCCAGACATACCCTTTCCTCAGCCCTCATCTCACACACACACACACACACACAGACCTGTTATATTCATGGTGAATCATTTCCCAACATGGCAGCCAAGCGGGGATGTGTTTCCGTTGCTAGAGTGAGGGTTCGACAGCCCCTTATGATGCCAGCGTGCCATTTACAGGCCGTAAAGCTGCCGCCGTCCTTTGATGGGCGAAGCAGCGCAGGGCGGCTTCTGACTATTCCCTCTTTTCATTTGGTAATGGGTGCAATTCCTGAAAGTGATCCGTCACGTCGATTTCTGATTCCACCTCGGTCATAAAATTTTAGTGTTGATTTGGAGGATGGAGGATTCAGTTTGCTCTAATTGGGAGTAAATGCATCGGTTAATACCCTCTGAGCTGATCTCAAACCAGTCACAGTGAAGTTTGGGTGTTTGAGTATTTGTGATTATTATTGTCACTCAACGATAGAGCCAGCTCCCCTCACCCCTCGCCCAAACGGCAACCTCTCTAAAAAGGAGAGTCAGCTGCTTGTACACGTAGAGTCCTTGTGGTATGCTCCAACTGTGACGTCTGACACACACACACACACACACACACACAACCCACCCCACCAGCTGGCCCTCTCTTTGCCCTGCCCCCTTTTCCTGCACGCCCTTTAACCTTCCTCCCTACCCCGGTATATATAGCCTATGTGACTATCAGAGTTCTCTTGGCAGCCAACATGAAGGGTATAGTCTCAGTCTGCTGCTTTCGTCTCCCTCCTGCTCTCGCAGGCCACAGCAGGTAAGGGCCGGGAGCAGTTTGGTCAAATATCTGGGTCAGTTCTGCCGTGACCTGTTTTGCTGTGTGTGGTTCGGTGCACCGCGGAGCGCTAGATGTCTTTGTTGTACATGTTGCTGCTGATGTGTGAGATGGTGACATGGTGTGACTGCTCAGAGCTGATTGCCCTGTTGGTTTGATGGTATAGTGACTGCGTTCAGAAATACAGGTGCTGTGATTCAAACTGTTTTAGTGTTATGGTGTCAGTCATTGATCTTTAGCAATATCTGCTGTCAGGCCTGTTCATTTTGAGCAAAAGTGGCCAAAAGTATAGTTTTTTTGGAGAGTTTACCCAGGCATGGGATGGGATGTTAGAGGCAGGACACACGGGGGACGGCTCTTTATTTGCCACCAAGCAGGACTATTTAAAACCTTCCCGTTCAAAATGAAACAGCTGGCACCGGGAACAGAACGACCCATTTAACCGGCTCCGCTTCGTCTGTTTTTTTTGTATTGAGAATCCAAAATGAACACAACACTGTAAAGGTCCAACACTTTTTTTTGGATTCATGAACACTGTACGCCTTCTAGTATGTGTCAGCGAGGCTCTGCAGCAGTGAGGCTGTCTGTGTCTGGTCTCTCCCGTGGCCTGACGGTGTGTCGGCTGCCCTAAGGCATGGCACCAGCTGATGGAAAGTCTGAGGCTGAGGAGACGAGAGGAGCCACATAGACGGGACAGACCTTTTCTCTCTTGTTCATCTGTCTTCATACGTTTGATGTCTTTGCCTCATCTGCTTTGTCTTGTACCTGATACTCTCCGAGTTCACGATGAGATAAAAAAAAGTTATTGCAGACTTGAAAGGCCTGGATTGAGTTAGTCAGGATTTCCACTGATGTCACCCTTGTCCGTCACCCTTGTCCGTCCTTGGGGTGGCGTTCAGCCCCAGCGCCGGGGCCAGGCCTCCATTTTCCAGCCTGCTGTCAGGTGTCTAAGATTGGAAGGCCTCCTGAAACCCAACACTGTCCACTACAGATCCACCCTCCCTCCCTCTGCCTCCCCCTCCTCCCCCCCACCTGACTCTTTAGACGCGCTGCACAGCTGCTGTCACTCTGCACTGTCACAATCACAATTTATTCCCAGCAGTTGGCCTTATAGGGACATGCATTCTCCAGGCAGGAGGGGCAGAGGTCTGGGCCGGGGCTGCAGCTCACTCCTTCACAGACCCCTTCATAGACCCCTTCACAGACCCCTTCACAGACCCCTTCACAGACCCCTTCACAGACCCCTTCTCCAGGCCCATGCAGGTGTCCTCTGTTTCTAAATCAGATGCATTTGGACACTGTGTATTGATTTCCGACACAGAGCAGACAGGAATTTTGATTCCCGGCAACCGATGCAGTTGTGGACATGACTTGTGTTATTGATCGGTTCGATCGCTGCCAGGAACTCCATGAAAGTAACTTAATTTAGAGGCACAACTTGAACGAGAAGTCAGGGCTGCTATCATGTTGTCTTGCTAGTGTCCCCTAGATCGAGATTCTCTCAACCCCATCTGCTATTTCCCTGATAATGAACAACCTATCAGCTTGTCTTGTGCTAAAGAGCCAAATGTGGAAAGCCTCCCTTTATTTCAACTTGACAACCTCTAAAGCACTTCAAGCTTCCCCAAAGCTCTGCTGATGTATTCCTCCTGGCAGAGGATGTAAACACACACAGGAGGAAATGTGAAAATAAATCTAAACGTAAAATTGTTTTTTATTTACTCACCCAACAAAAATGAAAAAGTTCTTTGAATGCTTTCAGATTGGTAATCACAGTATTACTTCTGTATTAATCTAATACACTCAATCAGCTATAACTCTAAAGATGCTTCATACACAATCAGTCTCTGTGTGTGTTTTACATCCGGTTGCCCCCACAGCCGGACAATTGCCCCCATGGTGAGAAAAAAGTCACAATGAAAATGTATCATCTGGCCTCATTGGTCAGCCTGCCGCCCACAAAGTGACGATTATAAATGCCATTACAGCACATTTGTCCATCTATCATCTTAGAAATACCAAAATAAGAGCCAGTGTTAAACGGCAACACCTACTAGAACTGATCATGGGTGTCAGAACCACAATTACCCTCCACTGCACTGGGTATACGAGGTTATTGCATTTTGTTTCTCCCACTTGGAGCACATATGCATCTCTACATTGAGTTGTTCTCTGAAGAGTAATCTCTGCTGCTTCAGGGGTCGATTGGTCCTCTACTCCAGTGTGTTTACAGTGGGAGTGGTAACACTAGCCACAAGAGAAGAACGTCTTGGCTTCAGCGTGAGGAGAGGGCACACAGAAAGCTGAAGGCATACTGTCTCCATGTGATCCCCGCGGATGGCATGCTGCATGTCTGGGACATCCCTCCTGTGCTAGTAGTAGAAGGGACACACCAGTCCTGGCCAGCCCCCTTCCTCCACCCCCCTCCTCCGGAGAAGCCCCCCAGCCTCAAGGTCACTTGACGTCCTCTACTGGCTCTCTGACAGGAGAGCAGGGATAGACGCTTCAGATCAACACCCCAGTGTAAAGTGCCTTTGCCCTCGCATCTCCTCCAAGCCACTCGCTCCACTCCATGTCCTCAAACTGATCTTCAGTGATCCCTTAGGGGACTTACCACCCGGATGTGGCCCTCACCGCTACGGGGGCCTGCATGGCAGCTTATTATATTGGCCAGCAAGGCCCTTAAGTCAGTGAGATTGGGCCCTAAAAACAGCCGCGCCGAGGTCCTTTGAATGTTCATCACTGTAAAATAGTACCACCAGATTGTATTTAGTAGTAGTACTACCTGGGATACACACTGTAGATGTGCACAGCATGGCCTGAGATGGACGTTATGTAGACATTGTGCTGTGATTTTAATTGTAGTGAATAAGTGAGTTAAATTTCTGTGAGGTGAATTGGTGACACTTTTTATTACGTTTCTTACATTTGTTGTAGAAGTATTACTTCAGCAATGTATTTGAGACCTATGTGTACAGTAGCATAATATCCCAGGGTAGTCCTGGTATCATTTGATCAGCCTGTGTATATCACAGACTAATAGCCGGCCCCGGGGGATGTGGATGTCTCTGAGTCTCCAGACTGACTAACACTCAGAGCCTTAAAATAGGAGACAGCCATTCTGTCCCCCTCCTCTTTCCATCTTCTGACCCATTGTGGGGCTATTTCTGACTATGGGGTGTTCTAGCTCCACAAGCTGGACCACCTGTTGCCATCTGTGGGCCTCCTCACCACGCCCTGCACAAGCCATCCTGCCTGCTCTCACACCTCCGACCCTGGGCAGGGAGAAAATAACAGTGGTTGAAGTAAAAATTAGGTTTGGTAAAATGTGTACACGGTTTTTTTTCTCTTGTTCTGTTTCAAACCAATGGCTTTATAGAAATTGTATCCTGTGGAGATGGTCAGTTTTTGGCTCCCAACAGATCTATCCAATGGAAACCCCCTGGCCTCCAGTGAAGGTTGCCTGAATCCCCCCGTGCTCAGGATAAATCCTCTGACCTGCCGCCCTCATCATGTTCTCTCTAATTCAATTTATCTCCACTGTGCTGCAAGCAGAACATGATCTCTGGGTTTTACACTCACACAGATACCTAATCTGCAGTTTACATGCACATGATTGCGCATGCACACATAACACACCAGCATGCACATCCACACATGCATGTGTACATAAAACACACACAGGCAATTCTCAATTGTGAGCTTAGAATAATGATGCTATTATGAGATGTCTCTGTCTGCACGCTCACCTATGAAACCATGATGTCTGTGACTATGATATGATGAAAAAGATGACCGCTCTCAGGCTCTTCTTTTTTAATTCTCTCCACCACTCTGGAAAGTTTCAACATATGTGCACAAAAGTTGCACATGTACAGAACTGATTGGCATCATTACTCATCATTGCATGGCCTCCACATCTTGAACTTGACAACCATCTCCCTTTGCAGCATTGAGTGAATACTGATCTATAGTTGAGGCATGACTTACCCAGCCACTGAGGCCAAATCCCGAGCCCATGGCCGGTTTAACCCACCAGCATTCCAACTGGATGTGCCGGTGCCGCCAGAATGTTTCTCCAAACTGAGGAGGGTTGCCTAGCAACAGGCTCAGCGAGGACACATGGTCCCGGCGGCAGATGTCCGGGGTTCAAATCTGCTCCCCTGGCGCCTGCGGGGTTAATTGAGAGCGCTGATGCAAGGCCCGCCGTCCGCAGGCAAGACCGCCTCTCTGATCTTTGCGGGCCCTGCATCGGGGGACCGAGCGGACGGGAAGGTGTTAACAAGTTCACAGCAGTTAAGGCCCACTCAAGAGGCTAGTGTTAAAAGACACGGCAGCTCTCCGCCACGAGCCAAGCCGCAGAAGCTTGAGTAGGCTTTCCGCACTGCGATGACAGGCCAGGTGCTTTGACGGGACGGGATCGGTACCTCGAAAGACAGAAGCGCTTCATTGTAGCCGGCTGAACCTCCTTTCTGAATCGTGCTCGGCTGCAAGACGGGTGTTTAACTCCTCCACCTAGAATAGCCTTGTGCCTCCATGCATCTCCATCTAGTCTCGTACCATATCCCAGTGGCCACGTATAGGAGTGTTTATGAAGTGTTTGTTCTAATGGCTGTAATTTCATCTGTTGCCAGTACATTTCATACAGCTCTGTTCCCCATTTACCTCTCTTTGACCTGCAGCCAACCCGTGACACGATGAGCGTCCAGGTTGTCATGTATCACAGACATGACATTTTCTGTGTAAAAGTCATATGTTCATCTATCCTATCCTTTCCTGTCGGTGTGTGATTTTTGCATCCCTTTTATTAAGGGTTATTTCACATTTTCATTTCCATTTCTGCTGCATTAGACAGTACACAAAGGAGAGTCATGGGAAAGATGGGAGAAACTAGTATACATCCCAGATTCCTCTTACATTCTTTTATCGGCTTTAGAGAGAAGTCTCCTCTATCCTCTTCACGACATCCTATCTCCTCTAGAATAAAGTGTAAACATTTGATCCTGTATATAGATTTGTTTTTTCGCCTGTATTACTCATACCCTCCTTTTAACCCTGGCTGCTAACCTTTTGGCTTCTCTTGTCCTCGCACCGTGCTGGGAGCAACGATACGCAGGCTTATTTTTAGCAGGTCGACTGGTGCAGCGCTGTTCCTTAAGCAGCAGTGTGTCAGCGCTGCCACGGTGCAGCCCTGCTGAAAGGAGCATCTGTCGAGCGCTCGTTTAAAGCCTGAGTCATAGAATATGTCAAACCGGGGTGAGGTGGGTCTTGGGTTTAACGTGAATGTGCAGAGAAACTGCTCCATGTCAAAGTTGTGCACCTGTTGAAATGTATTCCTGTTGGGCGTTGGTGGTGCGACGGGCTATCAGGTCATTTGATCTGGATTGTAAATATGCCCTGAATGGAGGAAGAACGGGACTGAGGGCAAATTCCATTTTACTGAAAATGTCTCGATATATATTTGAAAGCTACCTGGTTAATTTAAACAAAAAGTTTAGTTTAGTTCATTCTTGAAAACAAACATGCCGAGTCATTCACAGACGCTTGGCTAGAAACACTACAAGTCATTGACCACATGGCCAATGGCTTAGCTCCAAGTTGGGGTGCGAGAAGCCTCCACAGTGCTAAGAGGATGACATGTCTTATTAGGTGGAGCCAAGCAGCCCTGGAGGCAGCCCTAGGAGCTATTCAGCACCATGGCTGCAGACTGTGAGGACTGAGGTGCTGAATGTCAGGGATGAGGTTACTCTGTTGCTGCCTGGATGTATCTAGAACGAGACACACACACACACTGGTGGTCCACTGGTGGATATTCTCAATTATTATCATTAATCAAGAGGTATCAATAAAACCATCACATCGTACAACACTGCTTTGTTGGGATACAATCCTTTCAAAGCAGAGTGTCTGGGTCTGACACTGAAAAAGAAGCCAGTTTGTTAGTATTTCTGCTAGAGGGAAATATCTGATCTGAACATGTTTAAAGTGGGAGGGGCAAAATAAAATCGAGGGGCGTGGAGGACCTCCCCCGAAAAATCACTGAAAGAGTCAACCGGACAGCAGCCTAGTCTAGTGATGGGGTTATCGTCTGGCTAGTTCACCAGGTAGTCACATATCAACAACAGTAGTGTTACAAACAATTTGTTTAATTTAATAAACCTCAAAATCACAAAATGATGCCCTGAAGAGTCACCCTGACAGGAGCCTAGTCCACCAACCTGTACTTGCTATCATTCAGACAGTGGTTGCGTTGTCAAGAGCTGCCTGCCTGCTGGTGGCGGGTTCACATGGACCGGCTCTTGTCAGCCAATGAAATTAGCGATTTGGGGGGAAACGCTTCCCCTTCCTTTCCTTCTCTGACTGCGACTGATACAGCATCAGCGCGCGTGGTCCTAAAGTCTCCCGACACCGTACGGTCGTCCTAGCTCTGTTCCCGTTTTCAGTTTTCTAATTCCATTAAAAGTGACGGGGACAAAAATGTGTCCTACCCAGTTATAATGGATATAATGGATCTGATAGCTAAACTGGAAGATGATCAGTAGACAGCTAGGAATGACATTTGAGACAGCATGACTGATCAATAACAGTCATTAAATCTTTAAATGTCTGTAAAAGTGTAAAATCTGAGTGGTGATTATATTTAAGCACTGATGCATTGGATAATATGTCTGATGGTGTTAGATTGTCATGTTATAAAATAGTGGCTAACTATAGACTTCTGAAAGAAAATACAATACTAATATTGATGTAGTTTAATATTTGTAATATATATCGCAGCATATAGAGTCTTCTACAATACAGTATAGTGAGGGTGATGAGCCCGGAGGTGGGTGAGCTCTGCTCTGAGGGTGATGAGTCCCACCCCACTACTCATGCTCAACCCCCATTGGCTCACAGAAGGGTACTGTGAGTGGAGGTCTCAAACCCCATTGGCTCACAGAACTAGGGTGATGAGAGTGGAGGTAGGGTGATGAGAGTGGATGTAGGGTGATGAGAGTGGAGGTCTGCAGCTGGACCCTTTTGAACTGAGCGTTAACACTGACTAGAAATTGTTGCGATGGCAGAATGGGGTCGAAGAGAGGATGGCGTGACTGTTTCAAGGAATACGGTTTCAGATTTCTTCTCCAGTCAGCCTCAGACTTGACCTCTTGACCTTTGCTGCTTCTCATCGCTGCTCATCCAGAAACAAAATCACTGCAACATTTGCGTGAGAAAATTCCAGAAGGGGTGTTGGATGCTACCGAGAAAGACTCTTACTTTGACAGAGCAAAGTTTAAATTGTCGCGGCATCTGCTGCACCTTTTCCAGATCAATCCGGTGCAACAAACTGACTGAAACTGACTCTTTGGCCTGAGGCGACTCCGGTAGTAACCCAGTTGGAGTCTTTAGTCACTGAGCACTTCTGCTTTCACATCAGTCGGTTTGTGGTTTGTGAGGATTATTAGGCAAACAGACCTGGGCTCAGCAGGACTCCTGCCAGTTACCGGCTGAGATCGGGAGGTTGTGCCCCGGGGTAATAGTTCTTTTTGATCCTCATTGCAGACTCTTCATCTGAGCACATGCTACTCGCTCTGCATCTTAGGGCTGCAGAACATTTCCTCAAGTGAGTTTTAAAGGAGCTTTTGGTAGTCTGATGAGTGCGAGGAGGTCAAGAGAATAACACAACAACACAATAACATAACTTTATTGATATGTTTCTTTTGCATTTAACTAGTAGGTATGCTGCCACTGTGTTTCTGAGGGAATTGGTTTTACACAGTCTGAGAGTTACAGTTGAATTGGGTTGCACTGCATTTACACTTCACCACAATTGTAATGAATCATCCATACATCTGTTATTATAGCATCTATAATAATCCACGTACACAAATGCTCATAAGTGCCTTTGAAATTCCCCAACAACTGTATCAGGGGAAGCATCCAGTCCCATACTGAGCCCCCATGACAGCACCAGGGCATGGAGGTGTGAAGCAGCAAGGTCTCCCGACTGCTCCTATATATAGCCTGCCCCCCTAGAGGGTTTGAAACAGGGGGTGGCCTGGGGCCTGTTCCCGGGGCCTGGGCATACAGGGACAGGCCCAACTGACTGATAGGAGGTTAAATATAGACGTTAGAGGATTACACAGCGTTGTCTCGTGTACGGTGGAGCTGATTGGAGTTCAGTCTCCTGATGTGTTATGAAACCGGGGGAGTCCCTCCATTCCTTCCTTCTCTCCAGCTTTGCTGTTGTTATAAAAACCATGGCGATGTCTTTGTGTGTTTATTTTTAGGGCCTCACTTTCTAAATTAAGAGCTGATTGTACCAGCAGCTGTGAGCTAAGCAATCCGATACGCTCAGAAATGGAGATGACACATTGGCGTGCATGATGCATTCCCTCTCTTTCGCTCTCTCTCTCTCACACAGGCTGCAAACAAATGTCCATTGAGTCTCATATTGAGCCTGAAACAATGACAGCGTCTTGAAATGAGATGGATCACTTCACTACTTTCCAGATAATATCAATTGATTCAATAAAATTCTTGAAAAAAGTTGATTTGCAGTGGAAAAAAAGTCTATTGGGAGAATTTCTTTCTATTTTATTTCTTCAAAATAAAATATTACGGTTCAATAGTAGACTGAAGGATTTGTTAAACTGTTTTTGCAGTGCACACACATACACACATACACACAGAGTGAGTAAAGACCGATAAAGGTCTCTGGACAGAATGAAAATAGATGACGGGACGACTCTATTTGGCCTCCTTTCAGTTACAGTATATTCTTGGTCTGACAGATGGACAGATGTTCAGACAGGAGTTTCCCTGCAGCTGGAGCACATGGCTGCTGGAAAGGATGCAATGCTGAAATCAGTCAAACACCTATTCTCTCTCACCAGCTGTCATGTCGAGAAAATTGCAAGGATGAAGGAGACACATGGAAGTGCAAACAGTAGAAATAAAGTTGTAGCAGAGACTTTTGTGGCTCGGGAGGCAGATGACGCAAAGGCCCAGGTGGCACCTACTTCACCATATCCAAACTAATGTAAAAGAGTTGATATCGATATCGACATCCTATTAAAAACTGTCCTCCAGCTTATCATTTGCCAGTTGCCCCCGTGGCGCACTGCAATTCCCAGGAGTGGAGACAGACATTGAGATCCAGGCTTTATTGACTGATGTGCTTCTAGAAATAGCAACAATACTGGCCCCAGTAACACAGCCTTATGGGACATTTACGACGGGGCTGCCATCGGCCCCAGTCTCTCTCCTCGCCTGAGCTGCGTGATAAAACTGTCACTGAAACGGCTAATTGACAGTTTTCCCGCGAGCCCCGGCCACCTGGGTCCACCTGGGAACAGCCACTGCTCTTTTTTTTTCATGCCATTAAAGAGAGATCTCACAGCTGGATTTATTCTCAGTGGACCTGGGCGTATCTTTTTGTTGTGAAGGTAAATCATGTGGCTGGACGTGTGAGAGTTTGACGCACACCTGAGGAAGCATGGAGTAATGTCTCACAGCGGCATCATCGTGAAGCTATAACACTATTGTTGTTTTTACAGAGGAAGAGGATGTGACCCCCACCCTCCGAGACAGATCTCACATCGAGGAGACGTTGCGGCTCACCATTGAGGAAAAGGCGTCAGACTATGCAGGTAAGAAAGAGAGAGTGTGTGTGTGTGTGTGTGCCGGGGTGTGTGTTTGTGTGCATGACTCAAAGGGGTGTTTTAATAGGACACGAGCTTCCTGTCAGCGCTGCTGGTAGGACAATATTGACTCAATGTGCTTGTGAAATGAGGAAGTTGAAACTTTCCAAAAGCTTTCAGTGGCACAAGTTACTGTAAGTGGATTGCTTCCCTTCACATCTGGAAACATCTGTTAGCTCAGCAGATGTTTCCCTAATGTTGATTTGATGATTTCTGCAGCACACAATGCAGAAGCTGCAGTCAGATTAAGATTGAATTTCATTTCCTCTCCTTTACTGAAATAACGGCGTGCCACATTTTCCCTCTAGTCCAAACTCTCCGTTTTCTCCAACTGCTTCCCGCCTCTTCCTCTTCCTCTTCCTCATCCTTTCATTCTGTTTTCTTCTCGTCCTCCAGCGGCTCTGCAGAGGTTGCAGAAGATCTACCACTCGGCCATCAAGCCGATGGAGCAGGCCTACAAGTACAATGAGCTGAGGCAGCACGAGATCTCAGGTATGGCGTTGAGCTCGGACGCTTCACACTCCGCTTTGTGTGGGTTCTCTGTTTGGGTTGATTCAGCGACTTGTTTGTACACACACATCATATTCTTCACACCAGCAGCCACTAAAGTACAGTAGGGTCGTTTTTTTTTCTTCGGGCTCTTAGGCAGGCTTACTCCCACATGAGGGTATGGGCTGTGTTTATGCTGGGTTATAGTGAACACATCTAGATTTCATCAATAAGATTTAAAGCACAGTAATTGTAATGTAATAATACATTAACTCACCAACTCTCCCCAAGTCCATCCTATACTAAAAGTAGTAGTATTTGAGAGCTATGGCATTCTTGGTCCAGGACAAGGTATAGTACCAGTTTGATACCTCTCTCTATTTCTTCCCCCTTTCTTTTACTCATTTTCCTTTTTTCCTTTTTGTAAGAAAATGACACTTGTCACTTTTTTGTCATTTTTCCTGTTTGTATGACTTTCAAATGTTTCTTCACAGTAAACTGAACCCTCTTCGTATACACTGAACTCCCAAGAGCATCCTCCTCTTTCCCACACTGAAATAAAGCTCGCCCTCTTGTGGCTCGCCGGGGCTCGGCATGCATGCAGACCTTGCCAAATACCAACTCAGTGTCATGCCTCGATATGACCTTTTAACATTTGTTAATCATAGTTAATCCCAGATTACAACAACTCAGATATAAAGAGGAGATTCCCTGGAGTCACAGTATTGACTCACGCAGGAACACCACCCGTTGTAGATGTACATGTTTGACGCCGTCAGGTCAAATATGGGACCAGATCCCAGCCAACATCTCCCACCCGTTCATGCACATTGTTACTCCTCCCCCTTTTTCTCCTCGCTGAGCTCTCCTCACTTTCCTCAACCTCCTATTTGCTTTTACTTTTCTTTACTCTACCCTTTCCTTTCCTTTCCCATCCCCCTCCGCTCCCCTCATTTAACAGCCTACCCCGGACGAACCCTGGGGGACTCAGCAACAGGTGGGTATGGCGGTGGGGTGGCGGGGGGCGGGGCTTCCCTGCGCATGGCACTGCCTGAAGTGCTCAGCCCCTTCCTGTCCCCCTTCATTTGTCATCATATACCCCTGGGAATCATTTTGGTCGTTAAATGGACCAGTAGCAAACACATTATGACCATAATTGTGTCACCACTTCATCTCTGGCCTCTGGGCAGCAGTGTAATCCCAGATTATTACTCCAGGTAGTTTGGCAGTTTGAGAAAGACATTAGACTTTAATAACCCTAAAGCTGAAGTGCATTCCACTGACACTCTAATTCTGCACTAATCAATTAAAAGGGAACAACTTAATCAAGCTGAAACTAAATCAATATGAAGTGTGTGCCTCTAGGCAGTGAGGTCTTTGAGCAAGCAGTTAGATGATTACTTATGGTGTAAAAAGTGGAGGGGGGTGCATGTGCAGTTCTGGCTTCGGCTCAGGTGGGAGGAGGGGACATACTGGTGGGATGGGGTGGTCAGCGGTTGGCGGTCACAACATTTTTTGCTTTTATGTTGTCTTAAAAGCCAATAGCATTCAGAGTGGATCAGATTTATTTCTTATTTTTTTGCCCTTTTGTGATTTTTCCCCCCATTTTTTCATTTTTTCTTCATACATTTTTATCTTTTCTTCTAGTCAGCTAAAAACAATGTCATGCTTGGACCAATACAGCAGTACTTAACTGAGCCCTACCACCCCAGCATCATGTCCACTCAGACACACACGTCAGCTTGCTGTGAAAGCTTTGCCCTTTTCCAGTAGTATTTATCAGTATATTGACACACTGATTTTTTTTCCCGGTTTGATTGTGACGTGGCTGCAGCACTTGATTGAGATTTGTCTTTGCTAGCATGAGCACAGCTTTGACACATATTTTTCCATTGTCTGTTGTTCCCAGTTCCTGTTTTTATTTTCCTTTCTCAGTCTTAATAATTGTTCTTTGTGCTGGATTAAGTTGACAGTGCTGCACTTGTTGGTGTCTCTCAGAATTAAAAACATAGTTCATCCCAAAAACAATCCAGAGACGTTTTAGGAGGATTGTTATTTTGGCTGAACTATCTTTCTATGAGGCACAGAAGGAAATGGAAACTCTGCAGCATACATTGGCCTATTTTTTTGTTCTCACACACATTTTGTCATAAACAACAAATAAAGTCAACAGTATTTTACTGTTACCTTCATTCCAATATAATTTATATTTTTTTCCAAATAAAGTTTTGGATCATTGCTGTCTGTCCCTGACCCACAGATGGAGAGATTACCTCCAAGCCCATGGTGCTGTTCCTGGGACCCTGGAGCGTAGGCAAGTCCTCCATGATCAATTACCTCCTGGGCTTGCAGGACAGCCCCTACCAGCTCTACACGGGTAGGTTACCCACCTAGTCTTCCTTTATTTCTTGTCCATTCTTGTATATTTAACCTTTTCCTGGATGTCTCCCCAACTTCCTGTCCTCTCTCATCTCCCTCTACATCTATTCATATTTTCTACATTCCCCACTCTTTCTCTCCTCCTAACACTGCCCTTGCTAATCTGCCCCCCTCTCTTTCTCCCCGACGTCCTGCAGGTG
Source organism: Hoplostethus atlanticus (assembly GCA_034670405.1). Classification (NCBI taxonomy): domain Eukaryota; kingdom Metazoa; phylum Chordata; class Actinopteri; order Trachichthyiformes; family Trachichthyidae; genus Hoplostethus; species Hoplostethus atlanticus. Next base: position 1,380,648 of record JAXDDX010000098.1, read on the forward strand.
CTGAGCCTACTACCTCCGAGTTCACTGTCATCATGCACGGGGAGAAGATCCGCTCCGTGGAGGGTATCGTCATGGCGGCGGACAGCTCCCGCTCCTTCTCCCCCCTGGAGAGGTTTGGCCAGAACTTCCTGGAAAAGCTGATCGGTATCGAGATGCCCCACAAGCTGCTGGAGCGCGTCACCTTCGTGGACACGCCGGGAATCATCGAGAACCGCAAGCAGCAGGAGAGAGGTGAGGCTCAGGGCAGAAAAACCTTTTAACTTCAGATAGTCATAGCCATAGTCTGACATATGTCTCTTTCCTCATCCAGGCTACCCCTTCAATGACGTTTGCCAGTGGTTCATCGACCGGGCTGACCTGATCTTCGTGGTGTTTGACCCCACCAAGCTGGACGTGGGCCTGGAGCTGGAGATGCTCTTCCGGCAGCTGAAGGGCCGCGAGTCCCAGATCCGCATCATCCTCAACAAGGCCGACAACCTGGTCACCCAGGACTTAATGAGAGTCTACGGAGCGCTGTTCTGGAGCCTGGCCCCCCTCATCAACGTGACGGAGCCGCCGCGCGTCTACGTCAGCTCCTTCTGGCCGTACGACTACGCCGCTGACACCAGCCGCGAGCTCTTCAAGCGCGAGGAGATCTCCCTCCTGGAAGACCTCAACCAGGTGATCGAGAACCGCCTGGAGAACAAGATCGCCTTCATCCGCCAGCACGGCATCCGCGTGCGCATCCACGGCCTGCTGGTGGACCGCTACGTCCAGACCTTCAAGGAGAAGATGAGCTTCTTCAGCGACCCCTGAGCTGGTCTTCAAGGAGATCGTGGACGACCCAGACAAGTTCTACATTTTCAAATCCATCCTGGCCAAAACCAACGTCAGCAAATTTGACCTGCCCAACCGCGACGCTTACCGCGACTTCTTCGGCATCAACACGATCACCAACTTCAAGGCCCTGTCGGCGCAGTGCTCCTACATGGGCGGCTGTCTCCTGGATAAGATCGAGAGGGCGATCACCAACGAGCTGCCCGCCCTCCTCAGCAGCATCAACTCCGGCAAGCAGCCCGGCCTGTCCTCCTGCGAGGCTACCGGCTGTGGTGAGAAGCCTAAGAATCGCTACCGAAAAAACTGAGGGAAATAAAATAACGAGAGTGGGGGGCGGGAGGGGGAGGGGGGGGAGTAAGGAGACAGAGGAGGTGAATGGAGAGAAAGAAAAAGGGACTGGTGTCGGCCAACCCTGCCTGTATTGTTGAGGAGCCGGTGGAGAGGAGATTAGTGTTAGTTTGTTTTTCTCAGGAGAATACGGGGTGACGCTTTTACGGGACTGGGGGAGATGAGGGAGGTGGAGGGAGGGAGGGAGGTGGAGGGAGGGAGGGAGGGAGGGGTGGGGTCGCTTGAACGACGAGGCAGCTTAAGGAAGCGAGTGCTGAAAGAGATGAGAATACCGCTGATCACGCCCCTCCTCTCTGCCTTTACACAACCACACCGGACTGTCTTGGATTCTGGGGGGTCGAGTATCCGTGTGAAGAAAAAGTCAAATTGAATAAAAAACCATCGAAAAACCAAGTCAATTTACAAGCTCCGTTGTATGTGAATAAAATGGGAAATTAGAAACAGTAGTTGCAAATTTGTTTTGAATTGCATTGCAGCAGGTCGATTCCAGACGCTTCAGGAGTGTTTTTTTTGAAGCGACCTCCTTGTGGGTGCTATACCGATTCCTCTAGGTTTAGGTGATAATCCCGACCTTTGCTTTTGACACCGTCTAGACGACACTAACCCTGCATGTTAGATTTCACCTCTATTTTAACAGATGGTATTTTAGGTGCATGTATTTCCCTTCTGACACAAATTCAAGTAATAATTTCTTCACGTTTCTGATGACTGAACCAACCCTGTGGTGGCATAAATATAAAGGCCTTTTTCTCTTTGTTTTATACACTCATCGCTCTTGGTTGTTGACAGACTGTGAAATGAGCACTGTGATGGGAAGCAGAGGTCAGGGTTCAAGGGTCATAGTCTTCACAAGTGGGCGGGGTTGTGCATTCTGCTTCACTTCTTAAGTATTATTACTGTTTTTGTCTATAAATTTGCCATTCTTTGGCAGAAATTCAATACTGTGTTAGTAATTATGTTTTTCCTTGCCAGCTTTTTAGCTGAATGACCATATACAAGTGATACATGTCACATGAGTGATGGAGAACATGTAGCAGTAATAAAATTAATGATGTGTTTGAATTATAGCTGTCTTTATCCATTTGTTCTGCAGGTTAGAAAGCTATTTATTGATTTATGTCGGTAACCTTTCCAAATAGGCTGCATATGAGTATTACACAATCCTGTTGTATCATTTTACAGACTATCATTGCAAGATTTTGGCAAGTTGTAAAAGTGGATCACAAGATTTTATGCCCAGTTTTGTTGGGAGAGCGGGGCTAGGAAAAAATAGACTGGGAGTGGTGGGGAGGAAAAGGCGAAGTGTAGGACTCATGAGTTGACCCCTGACCTCTGTGGAAGGAAGAAAGCCCTACCTGGAAACACTGACCGCTGCACCCTGGCGAAGCCATGAAGGGCTTTGGAAAGATACGTGTAGCTCATCTAAGTCCTTATGTAGGCCTGCCTCGGTGAATGCCCCAAGACTAGCGGCTAGGGAAATAGTCTGAATAGGGTGAGGGTGATAGGGTGAATCCTCTGAGAGCAGGTAGGCAGTAACTACTAACTCACTTCACATCCTACTCCCTCTCACTAACCCCGTAGTACAGAGAGTCTTTCCTTTCCTAACCCAATGCAATGAAAGCAGGGGAACCTGCCTGAAGGCATAATGAAAGAAATTGAATCCAACTAACAAACTCCAAGGGACGCCATATTGGCTTCATTTACTCTATTCGTTTGGGGTGGGGGGGAAGAGGGGGGGATGCTCCACAAATGTGTTCAGGCGTACGTTTACACTGCAGATCCAGAGCATGCCCACTAGAGAGTGCTGTGCAAAAGTGTAAAAAGTTATACAGACCACTAACACTCAACATGGCATCAATTTACAAACCTGGGCTACCTGGCGTGGCGTGGCGGCCCGGGGTAACCGATATCGTGTGGTTGTGCTTTTGGTATATTTCAGTATCAGTCATTTTAATTTGCCTGTGACTTATTTTTTTTGGAATGGATGTGTGTCCCATCGAAGCAGTTGTTCATTCATTTCTGTTTTTGGTGTACATTTTAAACTTTAAATTTAGCCCAGTTTTGGAAGCTTGATCGTCAAGAATAAAGATTTTTTGATTGACTAGGCGTAGTGAGACGTTGTGGTCATTCTGATGAAACTGTTCCCCACGCAGGCACACCCAAAGAAAGAGAAGAGAAGAGAAGAGAAGAGAAGAAAAAGAAGTGATTAAAAACATGAAACGTAGTGTACTGGAGATGCTCGTTTTTTTCCTTCTCTCGTTCTCTCTGTCTCTCTCTCTCTCTCTCTCACAACCCTTCCCCCCATTATCGCTGTTAGAAAAATGTTGGGCAAGATTGTTGGGCAAGATTCTGGACACACTGAATCACTTTTTGGGTTTGAAAGCATGGTTTTGTCCCACAGCTGCATTGCACCAACAGTTTGTGGTGGAAGTGGGGAGGGTTGTGGGGTGTATGTCTGACTGTGAGCGAGTGTGGTAGCACTGTGCCAAGACATTCCTACAAACATTAATTGAAGTCCAAAGTATGTGCCTTCACACGGGTCGATGCACGAGTGTCCACATATGTGGTTTTGTCTCTCTGCCCTTTGAAAATGAACAGCATCTTCCATATCTACAGCGAACCCCTCGACCAGGTGAACCACAGCTCTGACTAATCTGCCACAAACTAAGCCTGAAATAGCTGAGCCCAGGGCCCCTTCAGAGAACGGACAGAGGGCCGGGGACCATTAAATTCAATTTGTTGTTTCTATTAACCTTTCTGGTATTATCGCTAGTCTGCCACTGAAATGGCAAAAGAGGGTACTTCAGTTCTAGATGTGAGGAGAGAGAGAGAATTAAATGTGATAGAAATATAAATTGGTATTGTTGTATGATAACAAAATCCCATTACCACAGCTCCCATCCTTTATCAAATAATGTCTATGCCATCATGTTGTATATCCAACTCTCCAACTTTCTTTAGGCACATGAATTTTAGGTATTTGCAAAGATTCTGAACAGTGTCACTTGCAAATGGGAAATAAGATTGTTTAAACTTTCATAGCCCATCCCAACTCAAAATACTTCCAAAACTCATGTTTACTTTTGTGTGTGTGTCCTTGCTTCAATAAATCAATTTGAGAGTGAAAAATATCTTCAGTTATATCAAAAATATAAACAAAACCAACAAGGACAATAAAGCAATTACAGATTACAAATAAAAACGTTTTTAAAATATGAGTGTATGAAGAATACCTTTCAAATGCAAATGTGGTGTTTCGTGCACACACACACACACACACACTAATAATCCTAAAAACACAAGTATCCAAAAAACACGTCACTCGTTCGCACACGGCAGACGCACGTGCATTTAAAACACAGCGGGGAGGCGCATGCACCCATAATGTAAATGTCTTTCCTTGAAATCGTCATGTAGCAGATGTAGCAGATGTTGTGTCTGAAGCCCATCCACAGTCTCCTCAGGTTGCTCTGCTGTGCTGTCAACTTATACTACAAGGCCGACTGGCCCGCAACCTCAGCAATACACTGCACCATGAAAATCGCACTGATCCAAGTGTGTCTTCCTTCCTTTGTCGTTGCCTTTCTACAGTCCCTCGAGGTGATCGTCTCAATATACTGTACAACTCTGAAGTCACTGCACTGACTACAGGAGGCTGCTGTTCTCTTAAGCTATTGAATGGAGAATAAAACATTATTCGTAGTGATGCCCTGGGGGATGCTGGTATATCATATTTTCCCCCTAATGAAAAAAGCAGTATTATATTATCATAATATTCTTGTAATGTATCTGTGGTACTCCATGGTGAGTTTATGGTATTTCATGTCGCATCACTATTGGGACTTGTAGTTGCTCTTCTGCTGTCTTTCCACAGCTGTCGCCCGAGAACGGTTTACATCCAACCACTGCCTTCAAACGTAAACGCATTAATACAGCGATGCATGCCGGGGCAGGGTTTACTCTAAAGGGTCCAGTGTGGAGAAGGTGAAGGCAACCGAGCGTTAAACTGGAGGTGGGGTGCGCTCATTGCGGTTAAGAAAAAAAGACACCACCACCCTTTCCCGAAAAGCCTACGTGCTCGCCACCATTCAATGTTTTCCTTTCTCCCAAGTGCGTGCACGTACCTCCACAGTACCCCTCCCCTCTTGTCAATGATTAACCCTTCATTTCCTTTGCCTGCCACACACGCACGCACGTACGCACGCGCGCGCGCGCGCGCACACACACACAGCAAGGTCAAGCCAGCCTCGGATAGAAAGAATAAAATCGGAAGTGATTTTGTTCTTCAAAAGAAAAGCCCTGAATTTGTTACTTTTGGTATCGGAGCTCCCGTTGCAGGTCTGCCTTTGCTATACGAGTAAAAATGTACTTTTTGTGCATTTAGTAAATAATAGACATCATTCCAACTTGACTGGTATAGAGTTTTTGGATTGAGTCACATAGGCCGACATGACTATGAATATATACAGTATTATATACAATATGCAATACAGTATACAATATTTATTATTATCATTCTTTAATATTCGTTTGCTACTCTGTTGCAACACGTCTTCGCACATAAGTGTTTTATTTTGAAAGAAGAGACCGGACGTTTTATTTTTATTCTGTCTGATTTGACACTGGTAAAACACACACACACACACGCACACACTACACTCACGGGGCTGGATGGTGAAATTTGACAGAGCTCGGAATGAGGTGGCAGCGGCGACTACCTTGTCCACTGTGCCTGGATAGCGCACACAATGGTTTATGGTTTTGTCACCGGTGCTGTACCGGACACGGAATGATCAGATAACGGAGATAAGACAATCTCATAGGGAAGACACTGTGGATGAAGAATGGGACGGGATGGGGACGACCCAACAGCCCCAACGCACCCAATCAGCCTTGAATTGAAGGGGGATTGTTTGGAGACAAGAAGATAATCTCGCGTGCATCCTATGCAATTCAGTTGAAGTCGTTGGATCAAGGCAGCACTTTGGTTTTACCTGTGGGACTTTGACTCGGGGGGACGTGGCGTGGAGGTGGAGACCTTTTAATTAGCCCGACTGTCCATTCGTCCGCCGTCTGACATTTATTGGGAGAAATAGGCTGCTGGCGTGAACAAACTTTCCTTAAGAGCCAAGGAGGAACTGGTGCGAGAGTTCATATATTCAAGTCTGCCTTTCTGCCTCGCCTCTGTGCGGCTGACAATGAAAACATACAGTCGTCTTTTTTTCTAAACACACTTGAAATTTGCAGGAAATCTGCAAAACCGAACTGGACGGGAATTTCCTCGGGGCGCATAGTGAAATTGAATTGGTGGCATTTGGTGTGATCGTAGATAGCAACGCAATATCGATTCGACACTGAACCAATAGGCTTGCTGTGTGTGTTTACGCACAAACACTGACACTTCAGGGCTTATAATGAAACTAAATTGATTTTTGCGGCTTTGCGCGCACCCGCGTCTCATGCATTGGTTTTCTCCAAATAGGCTGCCGACGTCCGTGGGCTCAGGACCCCCTGTGCGTTTGGAGACGCAGCGGCGTGGAGACTCCGGAGTGGGAACTCAGGAAAGGACGGGGCTCCATCCACTGGAATACTTGCCATTAGGCCCTGCAGCAAAGCATGTGGGGATCCTAACAGGCTTTGTTGACAATTTTGCGCTCGTTTCCGTTAACTGGAGTTGATTTGCGCCTTAAAGTTTAACGTTTACCTCCTCGATCTCCAAACAATAGTTCCGTATCCGTAGTCTTTTTAGGGATAGAAAAACATCTACTGCGGGGTTTATTTTTGGACGAAGTTCTGCGCAGTCCTGTAAACAAAGTGTGCTTAACCGTGTGAAGTTCAGGAGATATTATTTCCCAGTGGAGCAGAATTAAACGGAAAGCACAATTCGCCTTCACTTCAGTCTGCACGGATAAACAGGAATGGACACGCACCAGACACGCCGGTTATCTCGATCTCCTGGATAACATTCAACAATATATTTTCACAGGATTTGAAATTCCAGATTTATTCATACTTTGTATGGTGATCATGTACGTAACCTTTTAAGTACCCTTTAAAGATGTCTTTGGCTTTTATTTTGTAAACTTTGCCCTTTACGGACGGTATTATGGCATTTTCTGAGTGGTCCCAAATGTTTTTCCAATGAGTGAAACAAGAGTCGGAGCAGTTGTGTGGACTTGGACTGCAGCAGAGCGGGTAGTGGGTGAACCTTGCAGTCTCAAGTGCGTCAAAACAGACGGGAAGGTAGAGGAATGCAGAGATTTACGTCAAGAGGGGCAATAATGGACAACTCAAAATCTCGGGAATGTCTTCTGGTATTACTGCACCGCTAATTTAGCAGAATTTTCCCAGAAGGAGCTTTTATTTGTTCTGTTCTCTCCTTTTTCCTTTTTTCCTTTTTTTTAATTTCATGCTCATCCCCCTGGCCTGTTATACTGTGGATCCATACATTGCCTTACCTCTCTATCGGCCTTGCCTCTAAAATCACTGTTAATTCCCTCTGCATAGTCTTAATCCTGGAGAGATTAAAAGGCAACATGGCATCCCCCCAACATCAGCAACTGCTGCCTCACAACACAGAAGTGAGCTGTAACTCAAGTGGAGAAGGGGGCGTCTCAGTAAGGATCGGCAGTAGTGTCAAACACAAGCACAGTGCCGGGCCGCTGGGTTCAATCGGGGGCGGCTTCATCGGGGGGGCCAAGCACTGCAAATACAGTATCTCCTCCAGCTGTAGCTCTGGAGAGTCTGGAATGAGGAGGCCTGTCGCCAAGAGCCTTCGCTCCCAGAAGAAGATGCCTCAGCTGTTTGAGCGATCTGCCGGCCACTTCTGGGACCCCAAGTTCGACTCCTCCATCCTGGAGGAGGCCTGCAGGGAGAGGTGTTTCCCCCAGACACAGCGGAGATTTCGCTACGTGCTCTTCTACCTGTTTGTGACTGGCCTCCTCTGGGGATTGTACTTTGCCGTCAACCCTTCCCGCTGTGACAGGATAGCTTTCCTTATTCCCACCGCTTCTTTCCTCCTCTTCTGCCTCCTCCTCTTCCTCTTAACTTTCACCAGGCTCTACTCCCGCTGTTACAACCAGGTGTCTCTGCTGCTCATCCTTGTGACCTTTACCCTGACACTGGCCCCCCAGATCCAGACATCAGACTTCAGGGACTTGGAGACTCTCCCCCCTACGTTCGATATGGAAGACTTCAGTGGCATGGGGCCCAGATACAACCTGTCATATGACAAGATTGTGGCAGGTAGCTCTTTGGCCCCCTGCCTCTCTCCTGTAGGGACCTTCTCCCTCTGCATGGAGGTTCTCTTGTTGCTATACAGTGTTCTCCATGTTCGCCTCTTTGCCTCTGTCCTGCTGGGGCTCCTCTACTCCGTCGTGTTTGAGGGTCTGGGTTGGCTGCACCTGACCCAGGCAGGGAACGACTGGAGCTTAGCCTCTCAATCAGACTGGGACACACTTAGTTGGCTGGGCCCAGCCAAAGCCCTGCTCCACCTGTGTGCCCATGCCATCGGCATTCACCTGTTCATCATGTCTGAAGTGCGGTCGCGCAGCACTTTCCTCAAAGTGGGTCAAGCCATCATGCATGGTAAAGATCTGGAGGTGGAGAAAGCCTTGAAGGAGCGGATGATCCACTCCGTCATGCCCAGAATAGTGGCTGATGAACTGATGAAGCAGGGTGACGAGGAGATAGGCGACAGCTCTGTTAAACGCTACTCCAGTAGCGGTGCAGCAGCTGCCATCTCCAGCCCCAAGAACAACAAACGCAAGAAGACCTCCATCCCTCGAGGCCAGATCATCTTCAGACCCTTCAACATGAAACGCATGGAGCCCGTCAGCATCCTTTTTGCAGACATTGTGGGCTTCACCAAAATGTCTGCCAACAAGTCTGCGCATGCCCTGGTGGGACTTTTGAATGACTTGTTTGGACGTTTTGACCGACTTTGTGAGCTAACCTGCTGTGAGAAGATCAGTACTCTTGGAGACTGTTACTACTGTGTGGCTGGTTGTCCCGAACCCAGGCCAGACCATGCCTATTGCTGTGTGGAGATGGGCCTGGGCATGATCCAGGCTATCGAACAATTCTGCCAGGAGAAGAGGGAGATGGTCAATATGCGGGTGGGTGTCCACACAGGCACTATACTGTGTGGTATCCTGGGCATGAAGCGCTTCAAGTTTGACGTTTGGTCCAACGATGTCAACCTGGCCAACCTGATGGAGCAACTAGGTGTGGCGGGGAAGGTCCACCTGTCGGAGGCCACTGCCAACTTCCTGGATGACCGCTACCATGGGGAAGATGGACGGGTCACTGAGAGGGTCGGACAGAGTGTGGTGGCTGACCAGCTCAAAGGTACGTCCTCTACAAAAGTAAGGCATAGATGAGGTTGCCAAGTAGAGATGTAGTGAGTTGAGTAACCTATAGTTTATGTCACAGCTGGATATTTTGCCTCAAACACAATTTTTACTTGAGCATAGCGCTATGAAAGGGTAGATATTCTTGGCTTCAATCCTAACAATATGTATCTGAAGCGGTTCAAGAAGGCTGCAGCAGTGAGAGCATCTTTATGTGCTTTAGTTTATGTCCTGTAATTCCCCCCCATCATCCCTCGAGGAAATGTCTCTTCCTGCCAGTATATCGGTGGTTCACCACCTAGGTGGCAGGGCAGCAGCGAGCATTGGGCAAGGTCTGCACCGGGTCTCATTGGTATCGTATATCATGACCAAGACAGATGGGCTGGCGAGGGTGTCGTTCTGTGGTGTTGGTATTATGTGACTGAGGCACAGACAAGGCACCACCCTCCTCCCCTTCCTCCCCCTTCCTCCCCCTTCCTCTCCTTCCTCCTCCTGTCTCTGCCCAGCCTCAATTACATTGCCTCCCAGACGTCCTCAGTGTGTCCTGTTCTCTTAACCTAGCTTTGGACCCCAGGGATTGCCTTACCATTTTATACCACTGTCATTCTCTCTAACAGAGATTTGCCAATAGCAGGGTTCAAAACTGCCACCAAATTGGTCGCATTTGCAACCTTTTTTTTGGTAATGCGATATAAAATTTGAATGGGCCGCATTGGTGCCAGTAAAAAAGTTTTACCAAAAATTTATTTTTTTATTTATTTTTTATTAATTTAATTCAAACAGTTATGTGTAGGCTATTTGACTAATTGATAATATCTTCGGAAATAAAAGTAGGCATGAAAAGCTAACATCTGCATAGCCTACACATCGTCTTTCTCTGTATTGGTCTCTCACTCGCCCTTCCCTTTCTGGAGACATTGTAGCGCGAAAAACAAATTGAACGTCACATAGGCTACGCAGTCCCAGTCCATGCTAGCTTATGCTATTGTAGCAGTGTAGCTAGTTGATTGCAAAAGAAATGAAATGCACTATTCAATCATATTTTGTGAAACAAAATGCATCCCCCGGTCCATCACAAGCTACCTCCTCAGTGACTGATGAGGAATCGTGTCATTTTGAGACGTCGGAGCCGATGAGTGAGGAGAGAGAACCAGCGGCACAGCCGATGAAAAAAAAAATGTACGCGTTTCAATCACAGTGGCTGGAAGAGTTCAGATGGTTGAGGTACAAAGATAATGTGATGTACTGTGTGTACTGCAGAGAGTGCGGACCCTCCATTGCAGGCTGTTCCAAATTCGCAACTGCATCAACTCACTTCAAACGCGAAAGTTTGAACTTACATGGAGACAGTATTACGCATAAGAAGTGTAGGGACAGGTGCATCTCACGTAGCGTTGACCCCCTCCCGACTGCCTTTCAGCACCAAGATGCAGGCAATCGCTTGAGCGAGGAGGCTGAAATGGTCATAAAATTCAACACGGCTTACAATATAGCAAAAGAAGAGCTTCCATTTTCTACCTTCAAATCGCAAATAGTACTTATGAAGAAGAATGGGTTGAGTGTAAATCCAACATACGTCAATGACGTTTCTTGTGCGCAAAACAAATGGTGCGTCAAAATAAATGGTGCGACCAAATGATGTGCTGGTGCCACCAACTGAAAAAGTTGGTAGCACCAGTGCCACCAGTGGAAAATGTTAGTTTTGAACCCTGCAATAGCTTTATCTTCACTTCTCTATCTTCTCTTTATCTCGCCTCCAAACTGCTTGACTGCAGCCTTTCTTTTATACATTCATGGAAATTGCCCCATTGGAACTAGATGTGGGCTTAATCAGTCTTTTCACCGTTTAAGGCTTGCTCATCCATTATCACCTAGTGGGAATGAAGTTGCAGCATCTGACTAAGGTACTGCAGATGGTGTTGATCTGCCCTTTTTGAATTTGCACATGCATTTTAGGTTTATTTTACTTTCAATAAATCCTAGTCCAGTGTTGTGCAGTGTCTTGGTTGGCTGAGCTTGTTGTTGCTGTGTTGTGCAGTGTGTAGTCTTATTGAATGACTATGCACAAAGCCGTCCTCCTGCAGCGTGCCTGTTTTTCAAAAACCTTGCGCTCGACATCGGAGGCGGGAGAAGGTTGTTTGTCATGCAACCGTGGGATGTGCCTGCTGCGAATGCCCGGTAGTGGGTTGGCGTTGGGATCAAGAGTACCAGGCTGAATCTTAGTGCTACCCAAACAAGTAACTGCAGACTCTCGCCTGGCCAGCTGGAAATGACTGGAAATGACTGCTAGGCTCCCCACTGCTGACAGCCTCTGAAGTCTGTTTAACACACCGTGTGCACACACAACGAAAGGACCCATTTTTATGGAGCAGTTGGCTCAGTTGTGCTGTTTTTATAGCAGAGGAAACGGTGTCTTCTCCACCTGTCCCCAGATGCCTGTCCTAGAGTGCCTGTGCCGTTTTCGTTCGCCGTCTTCCTCCCGTCCCCGTTTCCCCTTTCCTTTCTGCGCCGGTCGCCTCCTTTTCTGTCAAAGTCTGGGTCTCTGTGTTGCTTATCCTTTCCCTTTCATCTCCTTCCTCTCTCTCTCTCTCTCCAGTCTTATATATATATATATATATATACACACACAACACCATTTTTAAATTTGAAATATGGGCGTTTGAAATCCTTGACATTCTGCCGTTGTGCATATTCATCGTTTTCAGCCTGCCGCCTGCCGTGACCCGTGTTACAGTAAGGACACGGTAGCATTTGCATGAGAAGGGTTTAGCATTTCAACTAGCTGCCTGTCAGATTCCCTGCCACTTGTCTGCACAGATTTACATTATTTTGTGTGCTAGGCTAGTCGAGGAATGGTGATGGAGATGGTGATGGAGATGGAGGGAAAGTGCCCTTTGCTCACCAGCCAACAAGAGTGATTTAGGGCCCTGCATAACACTGTACACTTACTTGCTCCTCTTCTTTTATTGCGAGGATAAATGTGTTACCCCCCCCCCACCCTCCTTCTCCTCCTTTCCTTTCTTGCATCCATCATGTATTCAGTTCACCTCGCAAGATTGATCCTTTTCCCTGTAGCTCTGCTGTGCCGGTGAGAGAGCTGGCGGTCAGGAGAGAGTTGTGCTCTGGTGCTGTAAAAATCCCTCCACTGTCTAAGCTAGCGTAAATCACTTGGGTGATGTTGTCGCCGGGCACAGATCCCGGAAGCGAGCGAGTCCCCTGGTTGCCCCGGCTCAGGAGTAAATCACTACCGACCCAGACAATGATCACCGTGCCACTTGTCCTCTCTGTATTCTCTATGCTCTTTGTTGCTGTGATGTCTTACTCTCCGTTGGTTTTGGGCCTAACCTTTTAAAGTTCCTCCATATCTTCAGACCGAGGGAGTAGAGTCAGTTGTTTCTTTTTGGCACATGTTTGAAAGTTTACACTCCCTTATTTATAGCTTCCTAGTTTAATTATAAACTATTTGTGGTTCATTGTAACGGCAGTGGGGTGCAGCCGCAAGTGGTCAGCTCAGTGTTGCAGGTGCATCCTGTCCTGACCCGAGGCCAGCGGTTTAGAGACAAATGGAGATGTTTAGGCTAGCTCTACATCCTAGCGCATGAGAGCAAGCGTCATACGTCAGATTGAGAACATGGCAGTTCGCTTCAAGGAAAAACCTATAAATCTCAAACCACAACGCGCCTCTAAACAGTACACACCCCGTGACGCTCTGCAGCACCCGCCACCACCACCACCACCACCACCTACACCTGAGCCCAGCCCCTGTTGTGTTGTGTTTTCGTGGGAGCTATATTTGGCTGTTTCCCCTGGAAAGTACCTGGCTGTGTCCTTCCTTTTTGTGCGTAATGCAGAATGATGACACCTGCAGAAGATTATCCCGTTGGAGGACGGCTGTCAGCATGGCTCCATTATCTTTCTGGTGAGGACAGAGTCGCAGCAGAGTGCCAGAGATGGATCTCTTCCCATTCCAGCAGCCTCTGTTTCCAAGGGAAGTCAACCTGTAGCGTCTAGATGACGGCTAGCGGAACAACTGTAGTTATTAGACCCGTTACCCACCGCTCACTAACTGCTGGTACTACTGCAGTGTTGTCAGACAGACGGGTGGTAGGCTCATCTGATGGATAGCATGAGCAACATTTTGACTCGGGGGTGATGGGGGATGACTGGGGGGGGTCTCCGCACGAGAACCGCCCTCCCCTCTCCCTCATTAACAACGATCACATCCTATTTCAGCAAAGCACTCAAACTGGTGGCAAACATTAGAAGACTGTGTGTGTGTGTGTGTGTGTGTGTGTGTGTGTGTGTGTGTGTGTAAAAGTAACATCCCCTCAATTTCTCCCCCTTTTATTTGTCAAATCGGGTGAATTACCAACTGCCCAAGGTAACCTGTGTTCTCAGATTAGAAATTGTGAGTGTGACCTTTTCCAACTTAACTGCTGAGCTATGGGCAACTGTATCACCCCTTCTCCTCCCCCCTTCTCCCCTTCTCCCCCTCCACCTCTCCCCCCGCGGGAGATTTCTAATTAAGCAAGGCTGGGTAATCTCTCCAGCTAACGTGATTAATGTTAGTAATTCTCCGTCGTCATATCTCCTAGACTGGCCTGGTGTTCCCCCAACCCCCAAAAACACATCAGCTGCCAGACCAGCCATTTTTTAAATCACTGCAGATGATATTGATCGCCTATAACGAGGCTGTCGTGGCCGTGTAATTTATGACGAGGCAAAAAAAGAGGCTTTTCGTCATGCGGATTTCAAAGAGAATTGACCGAGGCTCCGGAGTTGTGCTTGCAATAAAACGACTATTTGTATTCTGGTCCCTGTTATTAATGCGTCCCCCTGTCCCCGGTTCACCGCCGAGCCTTCAGAGCAATAATTGATTAGCTACATCGGGATTGATTCGTGTTACGGAGCAGAAATTGGTGGCTGCAAATAGTCCTGATGATGAATGTTGTGATGAATGTGCATCCCTTGACTTTGGCCCAATTACTTCACGCTCTGCAGTAGGTGTTAGTTATCGGGGAAGCAATTTGTACTTTTTGAGAGAGTCATGCATGCACGCACACAAGCCCCCCCCCCTCCCCAGCCAGTTTTATTCCATATGGACGTAGGCACAATGCGCAGTATATGCTTGAGGCGCCATCCAGCATTTCTCTAAGGGCTGGTAATGCTGCTACCTGTGACCTTGACAAGGACAAATGAGGCAGGCTTGGAGGTGGGTCGGTCTGAAGAAGAGTAGGAAATGAAGTGAGGGGAGTGAAGTGGAGGATGTACCACCAGCTGTGCACGTCTCTGCCGGCCGAGGTTGGGTGTGGGTCCGCCGGGCAGTGGTAAGGCAGAACCACAGCAGTGTTGTCTAACCGCCGCCACGGTGTAACTGGACCTCAGCAATCGGGGCTGCTGGGGGAAACCGCAGGGAGAGAAAGGATATAAGCCTCTGAATGTAACACCTAGAGAGCAGTGTGTGTTTTATGTGTGTGTATGCTGACATACGGCCTGGCTGTCTTGTGCAGTGCTGTACTTGAGAAAAAGTGAAAAGGTTTCCATCCTAATATATACACACACATCTGTCTGCTACCCCAGCCAGCCTGTCAGATTCCCGGCGTCATTTTTGTCTAGACTGCTGAGTCCAAATCAGTATGCACACACGGTGTTCAGCTCTACTGTAGGAAGACGGGAGGGTTCAATCGTGAAGTGGAGTGGCTTTGGGCTGGCATGGGGAGGACAAACAGAGCGATCGCGTGGTTAAATTGCGGGTGGCAGCTGTTGAGATGGTTTATAAAACCAAGGGTAAATAGATCCCGGGATTACCACGACATAGCGACACTGCGGACCTTTCAATCTCAAAGTCTGGGAGGGGGTGGGGTGGGGGGGGGTTGACTCGAAGCTCGGCGCTGCTTTTATTGTGTTGCAGCCACCCGGCCTCGCCTAGAAGACGTAGGGCCCTGCACAGTAGATCATCGTTCTGCAGAGAGTAATGGTATAATACATCATAAAACGTAGTATGGTTCAACGCAGCGTGGCACTGTAGCCCACAGCGATGCAGTCTCATCATTTCACATCATCGGCCTTATCATATCGAGCTAGTCTGCACCGCTCCGGGGATCCCTCGAGTCGCGGTTTTTTGTAAACACGTCGTCGCAAGGTTATCACGGCTCTACGGCGCGGCGATTAGCTGGATGGTATAGATGCGGTCGTCTGGGTTATTCTGCTGTGTCACTCTATTACTCAGCAGGGATTCGGCCTACCTGTACTCATTCGGCAGGACTGCAGAGGTTGGGTATACTGCTGTTTTCACTTATTATGATAGTGAAGATCAACCCGGCAGCCGTTAAAAGGATTGTACTCTGGGTGTAACGAGGTTTCGGATCAAGAGCAGAAAGGCAACTAGCTGTAAATAATCGATCAGCTCGGCCCAGTGAGCTTTGTATTGAACTAACACGGTTGCCGATTCTGTTTTTAACATGTTTTCTGCCGTGTTCTGCTTCATCCCTACCCGAGGACGAAACGTCAGAGGACCCCGCAGACCTGCTCTGTCCCGCTATGGGCGACAGCTGTCCTGCTGATTCAGTGGTGAGGCGTCCTGCCTCTATCTGCTCTGACAGAGATGACCCAGGGCCAGGTTGACGAGAGAGCCTGATATCAGCACCGCCGCTGTCTGTCTGATAAGGAGCCATGCACGCTAACAGCTGACACGGCCTAGCATGTAGCTTAGACGCAGTGCGTGTGTAGCATGTCGAGTACAACGCCCTCAACACAACAATTTTCATTTAGTTCCAGGGGAGGTGAGGTCGATGACAGATTGGTGGCAGGGAGGATACAAATGGTTATCATGTCTGATTTATGGCAGCACCGAGAAAGGATAGTGGTCAGGTGTCCTGGATGTAGTTTGGACTGGTCAATATGACTCCGGGAGTACAGGGTTGTTAGTAATAGAGACTCACCCAGAACCAGTTCAAGTCTTAGCAACATTTTAACACAAATACTGACGTCCAGTTATGCTTGGGGGCACCCGGTCTGGAGTGATGTGCTCTGACTCCATTAGCTCGATTGAATGGGAGGTGGTGGTGGGGGGGGGGTGTAGCTAATGCTGCTGTGTTGAGGTGACCATATGAGAGAGATTTACTTTCTCGTGTAATTATCTCATAAATCACAGGAACCGTTGTGAGTGGTGGAGGTAAGACCTGGAGCCGGGGGGAGGGTGGTGTACATGCTGCCTTGATCAAGGGGCTACGTTGTTTCTCACCTCCAAACTACAATGTTACTAATGATGTATATGAACATAATAATGATGTCATAAAGGGTTTTGTTGCATTGTTGCACCTCTGATACGTATCAGGCTCTTGGAAAGGAAAGGCACGCAAACATAGTTTCTATTTGTAAATGTAACTTCACTCTTTTCACCACCCTGAGGGACAAAATATCTCATTTACGACGTTGCATAACGGAGGTGGTATCGCACCATCTCGATATGCTTCGGTATAATGTCAACGCGGTTCAGTGCAGCCAGGGCTTGCGAGGCAATCTCTCCCCGATAGCATGCAGCAAACCAATCTGTCATCAAACACTGTGTAGGGCTTCTCACAAATGCAAGTGTGCTGAGATGATCTGCTCTCGTATCTTCCTGTGAACACAACTTCACCCACCCCCCGCGGATTGAGAGAGAATGAAAACTGGATAAAGAGAGGGGAAAAAAGAGAACACGCGAGAAAGGAAGAGGGATTATAGAGAGAGAGAGAACTGAGAAAATGAGAGTGAGGGGGAAGAGATGGAGGGAAATGGAAAGATGGATTGAGCTGCTCCGTAAGGTTTATCCTGTATTGGGCTTTTGTTCGGTTCCAGCTGGCACAGAGTCACAATGCCAGCCTCAGCACAACACACACACACACACACACACACACACACACACACACACACACACACACACACACACACACACACACACACACACACCAGCTCTGCAACCTGGGTCCCACTGAGGCTAATTGCCATGGCAACAGGCGATGGGGGGGTGAAGGTCAGCAGGAGACTGGGGGATCTTTTCAGATGGAAGGGCTGGTGCTCGGACGAGGAGGTGGGGGGGGCCAAATTGACTTCATTCAGCTGAAGCTCTGACTTTTCACGTTGCCGACACACACACACACACACACACGTTCCCGCTCTCTCAAAAGATTTGCGGACCTTGAAAAGCGGAAGCGGTGTGAAAGCATCTCTGCTGTTGCTGTGCCGCTGGCTGAGCTCTTCTCGCGGCCCTGCGGATGCTCGGGTGATGCATCATCTCGAGTCGCTGATGTCCTTTTGTAACGAAGGACGCAGGAAATACCATCACTCCTCCTAACAGACGCACGCTAGCTTTTGCTGACGTTGACGGATGGAGCTCACTTTTAAGGTGACACACCGTACCCACCGCCCCCCCCCCCCACGCACACACACTCACTTCTTTCATTTTGCAATCAGTACACTAAATGCAAACACCCACACACACACACATACACATGCATGCAGCCACACCCTGTCCGTGTGTGTGTGTGTGTGGGTGCTGCCCGTTGCTGTAGTGACTCGTTAGTCGGCACAGTGGGGAGTGTGTGTGTGATAAATGGCTGTGTGAATTATGAATGAGTCCACCCTGAAGCCTGCTTCTGCGCACAGATTGTGTGTGTGTGTGTGTGTGTGTGTGTGTGTGTGTGTGTGGCACTGGTGTGCTCAAGTATGCTTGCCCCCATGAATGTATTTATATGTAGGAGACACATCCAGTGTGTGACTGTGTTATTACAGAGTATCTCTCTTCCTCTGTTACTGGGTTTTATATAGACCCAGAGGTCATTCTCATCCGTCTCCTCTTCCTCCTACTCCTCCTTTTCTTCCCCTCCTCCCTCTTCCTCCTCCTATTCATTCATTCATTCCCCTTCTCATCTTCCTCTCCCCCCATATTTCTGAGCCTATTGTATCGATATAGTCTATTAATCTTTAATATTGACATTATCCTCCTAGTGCCTGTCGTGTCCACATCATTTAGTTGTCATCTAGTCCTTCCACATCCTTTTTGCCATGTGATAATGTGTGTGTGGAGCTGTAGTGGCTGGTTGCTGTCCCGAGCCCCGTGGCCTGAACTCCCTGAATCCGGCTCGCCTCCCTTCCCTTCCCTTCGGTCCCCCCCCCGGTCCCCTCCAGCTGCCAGCTGCTACTCTGGCGACATACTTTATAGCCGCAGGAGTTCCTCCATGCTGTTGCTCTTAAAGGCCATTGCTGACTGATGTATGTGCGTGTGTCTGCAAGCTAAGTACCTGATATATTCCTGACGGAGGTCCTCCCCCGACCTTTACTCACTTTCTCTCTTCTTCTCTCTCTGTTAATGTATCTTGCTGCTGTCGTGCTCTCTCTCTCTCTCTCTCTCTCTCTCTCTCTCTCTCTCTCTCTCTCTCTCTCTCCATCCTTTACGTCACTCCTGCCTGCGCTATTTTTTTAAATGATGGCTTCATCAACCACCATCTACTTGTATCTACTTGTTTCCGGACTGGTTTTCTGCCCGACCGTGATATTTAACGTACCCGTCACTTCCGCTGTCTATGACTATGAAACCAAAACAAACACACACACACACGCACCCACACGTACAAACACACACTCCTCTCTCTCTGACAGGATGTGAGTCAGGGATCCTGTCGGAGGTGAGTCTGTGCAGCTGGACAGAGCCTCGACACAGTCACGCCAGCACAGGAGATCAAGCTCGAAGTCAGTACCCTTGTTTACTCCTGCATCATCATCATCATCGGGCTGTTTTTAAGGAGTCCTTGGGGAGTGGCACAGCGCCCGGCGGTAGATACATTTTCATCATCGACCCCTCGATGAAGGTGCCGTTACTCAAGATGTTGAGTAGGCACAGACTCCTGCCAGCGATCTGAGAGGAGGATGAGAGGAGGATGAGAGGAGGATGAGAGGAGGAGAGGAGGAGAGAGGGAGGATGAGAGGAGGATGAGAGGGAGGGAGAGGTTTTTTTTTTGTGTATCGGCTGTTTGCTTTGATTATTTACACCCACAAACTCTCACCGCACGGTTGTTACGGGTCAACGACACCTCGGGTTGAGACAATTCAGCGTGTGATGATATTGATTTTCATTTAGTACGTCGTGAGATGTTCACAGAAAAGATGGGTTTATTTATTGATTTGTTTTTGTTTCCCGGGTAGAAATTAATTGGATTGCTTTTTTTGGTGCTTTTGTGGGTTGAAAAGAATAAAATACAAATTAGACAGCAAAGTCTACGGAAATAATTGAAGGGCTTTACCAAGCCAAGCGTTGCTCTACTAGGGAGAAGAGTAAAGTGAGTGGTAAGCTGGAGTAGACCTCTGTGTCGTCAAAACTGGATCACCATCACTGCACTGCAAAAAATGACTCATATTCAGTTTTTAAATCCTATTTTTCTCAAAACAAGTAGAAGATTCTGGCGATGGCATGAGATATTTCCACTTTTCTAGAGGCGATATCTTGAAACACGTCAGACTGAAAGGCGTGGGACCGTTATGAGAGAGAAGAAATGGGGTTTTGGTGCATTAGGATTCAGAGAGGGGTGTACGGAAAGAAGAGATTGACAGAAGAGAGAGAGAGGGAGACGGCGTAAAAACAGATGAGATGGGGGGGGGAAAGTGAGCCTGAGCTTGTGGGATGATGTCAGCCCGGGCAATTCTCCCCGCAGAAGAGCCCTTTAAGCCGATGTGGCGATGAGGCACGCGGGTATAAGCTCAGACACAAAAGAACAGGGTGAGGAGTTGGATTCAGGACAGAGAGGGAGAAAGGCAGACAGTGAGTTACAGCGAGACGGACAAAAAAGGGAGAGAATATAGGCCATTGAGCGAAGGAGGAGGAGGAGGAGGAGGAGGAGGAGGAGGGGTGGGGGGAGTTAAAGATTTTGGAGGGATGTCAAGTGTGTCTATTGTTCTGCCAGTGGACCATGACAGCCGGAGACTGTCAAGGATGGAGAGATCAGGATGGAGAGGCGCAGCGTACAAAACAAACGGAGAGAGAGAGGGAGAGAGAGACAGATGGTTAAAGACTCTGGAGGGATGTCAAGTGTTTCTATTGTGGTTGTGAGTGAGCTGTGGCAGGTCCGGCCCGAAGCCAGGAAAACACACACGGACCCTCATGCTTTTAATGCCACTCCTGTTTTTACAAGATGGGGCAGGATGGGGTGAGGGAGGAAGGGGAAGAGAAAGGAGAGGGAGAGCGAGACAGTGTGTTTGTGTGAAGTACTCTGACGCAACCCCCCCGGTTTAGAGAAGGACGCTCGCAAAAGTGTTTTTTGTTCCAAATGTGGAAGCGTGATGTGCTGAGAAAGCCCAGGTGGTGGTTCTCTCTTCGTGAACTCAATCTTACGTAACTCCTCCAAGATAACCTCACTGGAGGTTATCCGGGGGGTTTCTGAGTGTGTGTGTGTGTGTGTGTATGTGTGTGTGAGAAACACACTGCATGGTGTCATCTGTGCTTCAGTGATCCCGACGTGTACATATCATGTTAACCTTGTTCGTCAGGCATGGAGGCTTGACCTAAATGCAGCAGAGAAATAATGGAAGGCAGTGATGAGATGTGTTGCTGCGTGCACCCTTACATTTTATATGTAGCAGAATTGGCACGTTGCTCACTATTGTTTACGCCTCTAGTCAATGGAGTGCAGTGTGTAACATCCCGTCCTATATATTATTCAGAAGATAGCCTGTTAACAAACCGCCCTGGCTGCTCCTGGACGGACTCCTCAGACAACCTGTCTCTTGGCGGTCCGACGGTCGGGGAGGTCCGAGACAGTTTTGCTGCTCAGCCTCCTTGAATGTCTTTTTAAAGCCTCAGGAGTGACCCGGCCACCCGGGATAAGTCGAACGTGTTGAGCTGTTAAGAGGAAGGTCACCCGCCCTTTCCCACTTCCCCCCGAACACACACACACACACACACACACACACACACACACACACACAAGCATTTACTGTCAGAAATGCCAGTGTGAATCCCTTGATGATCCCCTTATGAAAAATGCATATTCCATGTTTTCTGACAGAATGGGTTCATTCACAGACGGCACAGACAACATCTTTCATTTTCCTCCCTCTCAGACTCTTTTATCCTCTTTGTTTCTTGACCCAGTCCTTCAACCTTTTCCTAGCATCTCCCTACTTCCTCCCTCCTTCTCCTACCGCTTCCCTCTCCTCTCCTAGCCCACGCTTTGCAGTAATGAAGTCGTCCGTCCTAAACAGCCCGTCATACGGGACAGGTTTCCTCTTGTTTCCTCCTGCCCTCTTTCCCCCAGCAGGGACAGGATGTTTATCCCAGGATGAGGGCGGCGGCGGGGAGAGGGCGTGGTCAACCCGGCTCAGCCAACTGGCACAGAGAGCTGGCAAGGATCTGGCAGGGCGAGTTTCTCTGCGCCACCTGCTCTCCCTGCCCTCCTGCTCCGATACCTGTCATTATCAGATGATCGGCCACATGGTGTGTGTGTGTGTGTGTGTGTGTGTGTGTGTGTGTGTGTGTGTGTGTGTGTGTGTGTGTGTGTGTGTGTGTGTGTGTTTGAGCAGATCTGCCAACTCTGCTTCTCTCTCAGTTGCCTGCTGTATTCTGCTGCCTTTAGCAAACCTCCCCCGCGGTAACATCGGTTGCTCATCCAGTCGGGATGTGAATTCAATTTTTTTTTTTTTCCTTTGTGATTTGTAACACAAAAAAATGTTTCATGTGTGCCAACTGTGCCTGTGGCAACAGTGGGCTTTTTTTTTTCTTCTTCTTTTGTTGTGTTTTCATATGGTAGGAATGGTTTGAATGATGTTTTGATGTTTTGTTCTTTACTTTTTTTTGTGCTTTTATTTGCTTGCCGTCTTTCTCCCTGGTGAGGGACGATAGAGTTACACCGCAGTCACGACACAACACAACATGTGTTTAGTCCATCTTGTCCTGTCTCATTAGTGTGTGTGTGTGTGTGTGTGTGTGTGTGTGTGTGTTTGAGCCCCTCTTAGCATCATGGGTAGAGGGGTTCAGGGATGGCCATTGTCCCAGAAGAGCTTGGACGAGAGGAACGGCGGTGGGGGTGGGCGGCGGAGGCGAGGGTGTTATTTGTTAACAAAGTGCCGTTCTCAAGGGGCATGGAGAGGGAGATAATGTGGCGGGGGCTCTCAGAGGGAAAGGTTATCTGCTGTTTCGCTTGTCAGCCGATAGCGCAGGACAGGACAGGACACACTTCAGGTCCCGCGGAGCCCGGAGGCTGCCCGCTGACGATGACCCGCTTCAATTAGCCCACGGTCGTAGGAGATGGAGAGGGGAGGCTGACACACAGATCATCAGACGTAGTGTGCACGTATCGGCGTATGGACAGGGAAACACACACACACACACACACACACACACACACACACACACACACAGCTGGAAAGGGGCATCAACTGGAACACACACACCTTGAGGTCTCTTATTCCCTGCGGTGCGGCAGTGCGCCCTTTGACTTCACATCACAGGACGGTTTGCCGCAGCCACAGCCTCAATTTCAGCCGCCGCAAGGGTGGGATCGTAAAGATGACCCTGGAATGATCGGGGAAAAGACACACACACACACACACACACACACACACACACACTTCAACTCTTGTCGCCTCTCGTACAAACAGACACACAGGTATAGCATGCGTCTTTGCGAGGCCCCTGCGGTGGACGGGGGGGATTAATCGTCGGCTGTCAGGGCTCTGCCACGTGAAGCGACTCTCCGTGTGTCACGCTGTCAGGCCAGATGGGATCGATGCAAACCTGCAGCCACATCGACCTGCGAAGAGATACGGCTGTGGACGTCCCTTCTAACAAAACCCCACTGGTGTCGGGAGTGACGAGTCGGCGGTTAATCGGGGCGGACTGAAAACCACCGGTAGGGCGAGCTGCTTGTATTTTGTGATCCAGTAGCTGGCGACACACATTTATTTTGACTGGGGGAAGTCCCGCGTCCTCGCTCACCTCATCAATATTTTCTTTCGTGCTGATAGTTTTCTCGGAGACGGACAGTAAATGACTCGAGGACTGCAGCAAATTAAAAAAAATATATACAAAGGACAAGGAGGAGGAGGAGGAGGAGGAGAGCCGTGAACAATACAGATAAATTGCACTTGACGCTTTCAGAACGATTGAGGGGGAAAAAAAATAAAGACGACTGATGAGTCATCTGCGCAGTTCGTCCTGTTGAAGTGGGACCTCTGGGTGGACCTCTGGGTGGACCTCTGGGTTGGTACTGCAGATCCAGCCCGGTCTGGTGGATTGGACGTGAGAAAAGGCAGAAATATATCCGTCTAGCTCAGACTCTCACCCCTGACCCGACCCCCGTCCTCTTTTTACTCTATTCCTGTTGTATCACCCTCTCTTATTCTTCTCTCCTCTAAACGCTGCAGTGATTCCTTCCGTCTTAATTGCTCAGCAGTCTATAGGGTTATTATATGAATCCTGACTCTAAATATACAGATGATAAAGTATGACTCACTCTGCATTTTATCCCAAAATGGACGCTGCTCTCTTTCTGACTCAAATGCAAAACCCATCAGTAGAAATCTACGTGAAACAGACAGGAAAACCACAAACACCTACACAAAATCTATACCCGGAGTTCACCTCTCTCCGTTGGCGTACATGCACCGATGCTAGTCAGATTTGCTTCTTCTGACCCGAGCTTCGTACAGAGGAGTTGAAAAATAGATGAAACAGGAAGAGAGAAACGGAGGCGGGGGGAAAGAGGAGAAAGGCGACGCTAGTGGGCCAATCAGCTCGAGGAGACAAAACAGAAGTCGGTGTGTGTCATGGTGGGAGGGAGGCAAGGATTTGATTAGCAAACTAATGGAATCAGTCTACTGTGTGTGTGTGTGTGTGTGTGTGTGTGTCTCCGGGCCCCTATTTGGCTTTTAGATTGACACACACACACACACACACACACACACTCACACTTACACGTCCTCGTCCTCGGAGGCAGTCGGAGTGAGAAGCTCCCCTGCTGTCTCTCCTCTCCGGTGCCATTCTGCATCAGTGGTGCGAGGAATTAGGTTCTTTGTTACCGCTGTTTATTACCGCCGCGCCTCCTCAGCCGTGACTCCTCAGCCGCGCCTCCTCAGCCGTGACTCCTCCTCGTGAACCCGGCTATCAACCCAGCGGCGCACCTCCACCTCGACTGTGTGGTGTATGTGGTGTGTAGGTTGTTTGGGGTTGGGGGTTGTATAGCCTCTCATGATTGCATGTGTTTACGTTTGTCTATTTGTGTGTGTGTGTGTGTGTGTGTGTGTGTGTGTGTGTGTGTGTGTCACAGAGTAACGCCTCAGGGTGGCCCCAGGAGAGGCTAGGCGGTGGCAGGCCTGTCTGAAATACTTAGGTCCGACACTGCTCAGAGCCCGAGGCCGGAGCTTCACCGACCGGTTGAGTTGTGTGGCTAAGCACAGCGACACACGGGACACTGGGCTACTGACACACACACACACACACACACACACACACACACACACACACACACACACACACACACACACAGGCTATTGTCATTTTTTCATCAGACTGCCGAACAAGTAAAAGGCCATTTGTATTATACTTAATTGAAAAGGATATATTTATCCTGCCTGTGAAGGAGCGGTGTCACTAGATACTGGGAGGCTGTATGGGGCCAGGCAGACCTCCTCCTATACAGAAACCTCCCTCAGGACACAGAGGAGGAGGAGGAGAGGAGGAGAGGAGGAGAAAAGAGGTGACTGAGGACAAAATGGATCTGTGGACCTTGAAAGAAGGCACTTTGTTTTTTTTCTTCTTTCTCTCTGTTTTTTTCACTCTTGTCTGACTAAGAGAGTATGAAAAGTCAAGCAACACTGGAGGCTGTACGTCTTGTATGTATGTATGTATATATATGCCTGGCCATGTGATTTTAGGCTAAATATGAAAGATTTATATTATAACAGGGAGAAATCCATGAATACATTCAGGGGATGAATAAACCAAACGCAAGCCTCCGCCAACTGAGTCTAAGAATGTGAGTTGATCTGCCATCTCTCTCTCTCTCTCTCTCTCTCTCTCTCTCTCTCTCTCTCTCTCTCTCCAGGCCTGAAGACGTACCTGATCTCGGGGAGGAAGGTGGAGCAGCACCCTCACTGCGATTGCCCCCAGCTGGGGTTGGCTGAGTCGGAGCACGGGGACTCGAGGTGCCCCACGCCCAGAGCGCACACCCCCGACGGAGCCCCCTCCGCCTGCACCCCGGCGCCGGACGCAGCCGTGGTGAGTTCATCTCCGTGAGGTTCATCATCAGCAACACGCCTTGAAGAATTAACAGAAAGGAAACATTTTCATCCAAAGCCATTTGGCTATAATGGCTTTCATCACTCTGTTTCCCAGGCTGTGCACGCTGTGTGTGTGTGTGTGTGTGTGTGTGTGTGTGTGTGTGTGTGTGTGTGTGTGTGTGTGTGTGTGTGTGTGTGTGTGTGTGTGTGTGCGTGCACATGCATGCTCTCATCTGCCTGCCTGTGAGAGCCATCTGTGTAGCACCTTAGTCCTCATTAAATCCTTATTAATATAAAACTGACAGTAGATCAGTGCGATGAAAAGCGCGGCTCTCCCCAGCCAGCCGTCGACATAATAAGTGACCCAAGGTGCTCATCGGCCCAGAACATGGTTACCTATTACAGCCTCCTCGCTTTCGCCCTCAAGGGGGATTTCTCATTCGCTCCTACTACTGCACCATATTATTACCTCAACCTTAGCCTTACGTTACATCTACCCACACTGCCTTGTAGTCACCCCAATGAACCTCCTTCCTCCTTCCTCCTTCCTCCACATGCACCCTGCGGTCACTCCACCAAGCCAGGTGTTATGGGAGGGAGTATGGAGGAAGGGAGTGGTGGAAGCCCTCTCAGGCTTTCTTCCTGCAGCTAATCCCATACGGAAATGTAATATATGTACATATAGTAAATTTCCATATATGAAATATATGTACATATGAAGGAAAAACATATATGTACATGTATGTACAAACTATATATGAAACCTATTAGAAATTGGAACAATTTCATATATGAAATATATGTCTAGCCCATACAAATATATATGTTTATGTATGTATAATGCATTTTGTGACATATATGTCACGTATATAATTATTTATACATATAACATATATGTATTTGTATAAATGTATAATATACAAATTACACATATATGCATAGCATGTACATATATGTCTAGCCCATATGCTAAATGGACTGCATTTATATAGCGCTTCTATCCAAAGCGCTTTACAGTATATGCCTCTCATTCACCCATTCACCCTCACGGCAGTGAGCTACCATGCAAGGTGCAGGTCTGACCATCGGGACATGTGGACTGGAGGAGCCGGGGATCGAACCTACGATCTTCTGCTTGGAGGCCGACCCGCTCTACCTCCTGAGCCACAGCCACCCCATATAAGTAGAGAGTCCTCCTCGTCGGGGAATTGAACCCCGGTCTCCGTACTAACGAGGAGAGGCATATGTTTATGTTATATATGTTGTATATATGTTGTTTTATATATATAACATATATAAATATATAAATTAAACATATATTGTTAACATATATGGTTGCAACATATAATACCATATACAAATTCATACAATACAAATTTTTAATATATGTACATATACAAATTTTACTATGGATATTTCATATATGTTAAAAACCTATATCGTCATACATCCAGAGGATGTATGTATGTGGTAATAATAAATCGCCTTATATGTAACATATATGGCAATATCGCTTGCTGATATAGGGGCATATATGTCATATATTACATTTCCGTATGGGATGACTCCCATAGTGGCGGATTGATGACGGTTTCCATGTTCAGTAAAGCCACTTTCAGTGAGTTGAATTTGGACTCTCTGATGTTGTAATCAACCATGTGCTTGATCGTCCCTGAACTGGCACGCTACTCACATAACCACAAGAAATGTTGTGTTTGTTTCTTGACCAAATAATTGTTGTAAAATGAATCATTATTTACTGTTTTTTATGGTTTTTACTGTCAAAAGGCTGCAGACTAAAAACAACAATATAACAAGATGACAATAACAGAATAGAACTAACTCAATTGTTTTCATAAGTCAGAAATAAAAGTTATCACTGTGATAAACGCAAAGTAAACAACTGATTTGGCTCTTACAACTCCTATTTGCAGCTTTTGCATCCTTTGCCTGGCACGCACGCACACACACACACACACACACACACACACACACACACACACACTTAACAGCACATGGCTCACACTGATGGCTCATATTTAGTGATCTTCAAAGAGGCCTTCGTGGCATTTTGAATGTGTGAGGATTCATAGGGCAGGTGTGCTGATAAGAGTGTGTGTGTGTGTGTGTCTGCCTCAGCATACAGCTGTGTGTGTTTCCATGATGTAGCGAGTGTGTGTGTGTGTGTGTGTGTGTGTGTGTGTGTGTGTATTTTGGCATCTCAAAGCCCCACACGACCTTGTTCACGTCTGTGTCACGGTCGGTCACATCTTGCCGCACAGATCTCTCTCTCTGTTTCCATTCTGTCGGATGAAGAGGATGAATGTGAAGAAAAGACCTTGAGCCTATCCAGACCTCCTCTCCTCTCCTCCTCTCTCTCTCTCTCTCTCTCTTCGTCTCCCTTTCTCAGCGGCCACTGTTGTTGGCGTTGTCTGCCTCAACGTATTATGTCAAACCGACAAAAGACGTGAAATCAGTGGAAAGCTTGCCGCTGCAGTCCTAGTTAGTGTTAAAGTGATGGGTGTCTGTGTCTTTGCTGTCACTGTTCTTGTCCTGTATCATCTCTCTGTCGTTCCCAACACTCTTCATCTCTTCTGTCGTCTTTTCTTTTTTTCCTCTGCTCATCTATTCTCCTTGATCCGTATCTCTCGCTTTATTAATTCTCTTTTTCGCTGCGTCTTTCTCCGTCCCTCCCTCCCCATCTCTCTACCTCCCCCTCCAGCCTTCCTGCCTCTCCCGCAGCGTGGTCCTGATGCCAGGCGAGGATCAGGTTCTGGAGGAAGTAGCGGTGCAGAATGGCTGCCATGACGACCACAAGACCAATAGCAACAAGGTTAGCCTGCCGCTTCTTCTTCTTCTGACCTGAATCTGATGAATGGGACGCTAAACTGTTTATCTGATGCGGTTATTATCAAGTGACGGTGCTGTCTTTACACGGTCGCACCTGAAGCAGTTTGACCTTCAGTTTTTGAATTAGACTTTGTACTTACAGCCTCACTATCTCGCCGCTTAGAAAACAAAGTCCCACGAGGCGCTTATGACATTCCTGACATTTGTTTTCAATTCGTGGCTGGCCGTTGGGAATCCAGTTGATTAAACTGTACTGTGCAACCCACTACATCTCATTCTCTCCATTCTCAACCATGTCCTCTTTTTTTTCGGAAATCCGGGATGAGTTTTCAGACTCCCTCTCTCTCCCTGCCTGTCCCCCCACCCCAGGACTCCTTATCTCCCAAGTGTCCCCCGGCGGCCCCTGCAGGCCCCAAGGCCCTGAACGGCCTGCTGAGTCCTCGGCTGGAGGAGCCCCTGACCAACAGCCAGACGTCACTGTGCGAGATGCTGCAGGAGAAGGAGAAGAAGACCTGGGTCGGAGGGGCCTTGGGCATGGACCACTCGGCGCTCATCCCTCTACGCTCCAAGAACTTCCGAGAGAGGAGTGATGCCCACTTTGTGGACGTGATCAAAGAGGACAGGTGAGATGTGGTGACGACTTTGAGCTTGAGATGAACCCCTCAGAACATGTAATGACACTATGGACAAGGCCCGGTTGTTACTTAGAGAGCTCTATCCCTTCCCTGGCCCTGTTGTTGTTAAACCGGGTTAAGAGTCCTAATCCATATTCTATACTGACTGTTGTCTGTGCCTCCGACAGCCTGATGAAGGATTATTTCTACAAGCCCCCCATCAACAAGCTGAGCCACACCTTCCTGGAGAAGAGCCTGGAGTCTGCCTACCGGACAAGCTACCAGGAGGAGGTGTGTGTGTGTGTGTGTGTGTGTGTGTGTGTGTGTGTGTGTGTGTGTGTTTCCGTTGTATCTGACTTTGTATGCCTGTCTGTCTGTCTGTCTGTGTGGGCATATTTCTGTCTTTCGCTGCGGGCGCTGCGGGCCTGACTCAGTTTTCTTTGGTCCGACTGCGATCCGACAAAACTGCTCTGACTTCAAAACTGTCAGGGAAAGCCAATGTCTTCACACCAACGCCGCTCATCCCGTCTCTCCTGTATGTGTGCATGTCTGTCTGTCTGTCTGTCTGTGTTTCTTTGTGTGTCTGTGCCTCGTCTGGGAAGCCTGTAGGCACTGCGCTATGACCAGACCAGTCAGGACTGCGGCAAAGAGAAATTCACTGCAGGACCTCACAGGCAGTGTTGTATTAGCTTGCACCGCCCCCTGCTGGTGTAGCGTCAGAAGTGCATCTTCAGTCTTAACAACAGTAGCTGTGGCTACAAGCTGAAGTCTCACTGAGTCATGAACATGGGAATTGGA
The DNA here is from genome assembly GCA_034670405.1 of Hoplostethus atlanticus. NCBI lineage: Eukaryota > Metazoa > Chordata > Actinopteri > Trachichthyiformes > Trachichthyidae > Hoplostethus > Hoplostethus atlanticus. The sequence continues at coordinate 1,410,673 of JAXDDX010000098.1, forward strand.
ATGGATTTCAGTAGAGAGTTAATTCATAATAATAATACAATAACTCTTGCTACTTTTCCTTCTGATGCCTCTCCATATTCTCATGTTTGTTTTGATTTGTTTCTCCTGTTTCTGCTCCTGCCCCTGCCCCTCTCTCTCTCTCTCTCTCCCAGTTGGAGACCCAGGCATCCATGCAAACCTTTGCCAGTCCGACATTCAGCTCCTTCCTGGACATGCTGATGTGTTGCTCGGTGTTCCTGGCTCTCTCCCTGGCCTGTTTCCTTCGGCCGCTACTCACCCAGCAGAGTCCCGTCCACGCCAGCCCTCATCCTGACCGCTGTCGCCGCCCTGCTGGAGGGCGTGTCTCTGCTGTTGGCTATGCGGTGAGAGACAGAGTCCGATAAATGTCTTTCTTATATCACGTCTGAAATGTCAGCTTGGCTTTCGCAGTTACTTTATTACAAATATCAAAATGTAATGATCGGTTTGATGTTTTGTGTATGGAGTGAGGTCTGTGTCCCAACCAGAGCTTCTTCTTCTCCTCCTCCTCCAGTATGGCCTTCTGCCTGGACAGCATGCTGAGCTGCACCAGGGTCCTGGTGAGGGCCATCGCAGGCTGGGTCCCTCGTCATCTCATAGGAGCTGTCCTGGTGTCCCTGCCTGCTGCCGCCGTCTTCTCCCACATCACCTGTGAAACGCATCACTCCATCCAGGTGGACGATTATACATTTCATTGATGGAAGATGGATGCCGCTCAGTTTTCACTCTTTTCAGGGATCTGTGTCGACTGGTGTCGTGCAATGTAATGTAACTGTGTTCTCTTTTGGCTAATGGAGCTTGCCCTGTACTCCGTCTCTCCCCCAGGTCACCATGTTCACCTGCTGTGCTGTCATCATAGCTATCGTCCAGTACTGTAACTTCTGCCAGCTCAGCTACTGGATGCGCTCAGCCCTAGCTACTTTGGTGGGACTGGTACTACTTGCCCTGCTCTTCAGCCCCCCCTGCAGGTACTGCACACTTATGAACTGAAGATATTTTGACCAAAGGAGGAGTGGCGAGTACATTTATATGTTGGTTTGAGCAGTAATTTTAGATCCACTTAGATTCACTGATTATCGCTACCTGTGTTTAATCTCTTGCAGTGCCAACAGTCGTTTTTTCTGGTGAGTACAATGCACATTACATGTTGTACTGGTATAGTTCACTCTGGGGGACATCCTCATGTTTAGCATTGTAGACAGCACAGCAGAATGTGCAAGGCTTTTTCAGATTTGAGCTTAGTTGTGATAAAGGCATGTGTCACCAACCAATCAGTTTGCCTCTTCTTGATAGACAGTTGCTGGAATTGTCTGCGTGATGCACAGTTGAAATTTTGGGGAGGTGCATGTAACTCATGTCCCAAGCCTCTGCAGCTGCAGAAACCAAGACCCAAAACAGACTCACCAGGATCTTGTTTTGCCCCTTCATGTTTCCATTACATTCCAGTCATTTAGCAGACGCTTTTATCCGGAGCAACTTACTTCAATCAGGACAACATGAGAAAATGTGCAAGAGCATAGGTTTGGCGTAGACTCCAAGAGGTATCCAGTGTTTGGGTGAAGCTGCCTGGGGGCAGATAGGGAGACAGGAGAACCCCCCCGGGCTGAAGATCTAACCCTTCTGGATATCTGATGGAGCCGTGATGCTGGTGGTGGTGGCGGGGGAGGAGGTGGTACGTCAGTCTGGTGCGGTTTAGGCAGCTGAAATGACAGAAACACGGAAGCAGCCGAGGGGGTACAAATAGTGGGAAATGGTTAGTGATTGGTTTCTGGAGAGTGAGGAACGGGGAGGAGAAAGGAGCGTGGGCTAGGGTGGTTGGACGATGCAGAGCTGGGGGCGTGTCTGGCTCCAGCTGACAGAATTATGAATGAAGGAGGAGGTACTTCCTGATTGAACTTACGCTAAGCTCCATAATAAGTGCATTCAATGTAGGTACTTACTATTTCTTCTCTCATTTCCCCCTCTTTTCCCCCGCATTTCTTTTTCTCTCTCTCTCCTCCAGGTCAGATGACCCAACCAATAACAACAAGAGCTCCATTAATGTGACTGAGAGCCAAGCAGACCCAGACCCAGTGCCCCACCCCAAGGACCTGCTGGGCCCTGAGGCCTGCGTGGCCTTCTTCCTGCTCCTCCTCCTGGTCTGGTTCCTTAACCGCGAGTTTGAAGTCAGCTACCGCCTGCATTACCACGGCAACGTGGAGGCTGATCAGCACCGCATCAAGATCCAGAACATGCGGGACCAGGCCGACTGGCTGCTGCGCAATATCATCCCCATCCACGTAGCCGAGCAGCTGAAGGTCACCCAGAGCTACTCCAAGAACCATGACAATGTGGGCGTCATCTTCGCTAGCATTGTTAACTTTAGTGAGTTCTATGAGGAAAGCTACGAGGGAGGCAAGGAGTGCTACCGTGTCCTGAATGAGCTAATCGGAGACTTTGATGAGCTATTACGGAAGCCTGCCTTCAACAACATCGAAAAGATCAAGACCATCGGTGCCACCTACATGGCAGCGTCAGGACTCAATGCACAGCAGTGTGCAGATGCAGCTCACCCGCACGCTCACCTCCGGGCGCTGTTTGACTTTGCCCTGGAAATGATGTGCGTGGTGGACGACTTCAACAAGAACATGCTGGGCTTTGGCTTCAAGCTTCGCATTGGATTCAACCATGGGCCTCTCACAGCAGGGGTGATCGGCACCACCAAGCTACTCTATGACATCTGGGGCGATACAGTCAACATCGGCAGTCGCATGGATACCACGGGCGTGGAGTGTCGGGTCCAGGTCAGCGAGGAGAGCTACTGTGTGCTCAGTGGCATGGAATATGAGTTTGACTACCGTGGTACAGTCAATGTCAAGGGCAAAGGTCAGATGAAGACCTTCCTGTACCCCAAGAGCAGTGACAGTGGCCCAGTGCCTCAGTACCAGCTCTCGGTTTCACCAGAGATCCGGGCACAGGTGGATGGTAGCATTGGGCGCTCGCCCACTGATGAAATTGCCAGCATGGTGCCCACAACCAGTGTCACTGCTAGCAGTACCAATACTGTGGTGCCCAGCACCGGCACTGCTTCCTCTGCTAGCACAGGGGTTGGTGTTGGCCTCTTGGCCCACGAGAGAGAGGGGGCAGAGTGTGGAGAAAGGCCAGACAGCCGTGAAAGATGTCCCTCCACAGAGACTTGTCATAGGAAGCGCTCCTCGTCTCATGCTGGTCTGACGTCTCTGCCGATTACCAATATAGGAGGACCTCCTCCCTCTACAAATAAGGAACAGCTCATCATCTCTCCCTCAGTCCAGCAAAGTACACCCCAAAATGTCACAACTGAGTCACAGAAAGACGTAGAGAGGGACAATGAGGATGATTATGACAGCAACGTTGGAGAGCTAACCAAACTTTAAGAATTTTCTACAATGGCACTTTTATCATTAGCTATCTGCCCTTTAAGCTCAGTCTCTTGTTCCCGCCTGTTGGCACTTAGTTTGTATTTGGTCCTACCGCAGATAGAAACAGAGAGTATAGGGAAAGACCCAGAAGGATCTTTAACTGCATCAGCTAGCCAGCAGCTTCTCTTTATGGTCTGACTAGCTGGTTATCAGTGAAGGTTGCTGGGTGGACCACAGAAGGCATGTCAGGCAGGGACGCACAGAAAATGGGAACATGGGATGGCCGACTGAACGTTCTCTTACCTGCTACAGATCTCACCATCTCTCATTGATCTACTTGATTATCAGTAACACCTTTAATCTTGATTCTTGATTTTGTTCTGCCTTTTGTATTTCATATGTCTTTTAAGTGCCTTTAGAATAGAATAATGTGTAGACTAAGCCTTTTTGGGTAGGGGAACAGTAAAGGATAAAAGGGAAAAACTTTATTTTGGAAGAAAATGCTTTGTTGACTTTCTAGTCCGCCATGTTTTGCATTATCATTACAGTGTTATTTCTGCCTTTTTATTAGTGAAGAGCTCAACAGGCTGACCTTACATGTGGAGGAGTGCCACAATCTGAGCGGAATTGCAATGCATGTGAAGCAAAGAGAAATCAGACGGATGCTCCAAGACGGTTATATGTTTTAGTACAATCTGCATTAAAATGCTGCAGAGGATGTTTTCATGTTCTTCATGAAAAACTGAAACTCTTCATGAAAGACAGAGCAGACTAATCAATACAGGCTGAGTGTGTGTGTGTGTGTGTGTGTGTGTGTGTGTGTGTGTGTGTGTGTGTGTGTGTCGTGGGGTGATAACTGGGTTTTCTGTGGAGAGGTGCCTATGAGTTGCCCTACAGAATGGATGAAACTGCAGGACGTTGAAGAGTCTGGGATGCAATCGGGAAAATATGAAATCCTCCTTGCTGATGTGGCAGCTTCTTCTCTGGCCTTCTCTGGTGAAGATCTCTGTATTGCCTCAGTACCGAGACATGACGGCCTCAGCTAGACTTAGCCAGCATGCTACCAGCAACAGCATTGTAGATTAGGCTAACTGTTTAGCGTCAGAAGCTAGTGCAGTGTATGTGTCCTCCTTCGTGACCCAGGGTAATGCTCTTGTGGGAACTCAAACAGTATTTAGTGTTGAGGGGTATCGTATTAAGCACTGTTATACTTATAGAGCATCTTTAGCTGTGACATTAGATCTATTAGAGAAAGCAACTGTCTAGGTGGCTACAGATTACACTGTGTGCTAGTAGATAGTCCTGTTCAGGGAGGGTGGGTTAATCAAAAAGGTGTTTATTCTTTTTTTAACTATTAATATGAAACTCCCCTCTCTAATGTCCAGGATATAATCAAAGAACAGAAATAATCAAAGAAAATTGATCGCATTCAATTTTTAAATTTTTCAGTAGGATGAAACTTAAGAGTGGCACTGTAAATGCATCCGATGTATTCCATATGATTCCCTATGTGTTTTTACTGTGTCGTTTTGTTATTGATTTCATATTGTTGTATCAGATTAGTTATTGAGGGAATCCTATTGATTAAGCTGTACATGTCTCATGACAGTTATTGCACTGTCAATCTAGATTAGTCTCTCTCTCTCTCTCTCTCTCTCTCTCTCTGCAAAAGGATTGTGTGCTCAGAGGCAAGGAAAAAAAAAATGTATTGACATGATGTTTTTTTTTCACTTTGGTGTCTTATTTTTGACATTTATGTGTCCTGAATGATGGATGGATAAACAACCTCATATTCCACATTTCAACATTTACGATCTCCTAATAAAAGCTTTAGATAAGAGACAGAAATATGGCCAAACAAAACAAGGAGCCAATTTGCTTGTTTCAATAGCAGCACTTAACATTTGTCTTACTAGTTGAGTCATTTGTTTTGCCCTAACTTTCTTTGTGTGCAGTTTCAGTAGCTAGTGCCTTTGAACTTCCAACTTACCTTCCCTACTTTTCTCTTCATTGTCCGCTCTCAGTTTCATTAGTTTCTCAACATGTTGAATATTTCTCCTCTTCGAATCATGTTTGCGCCCCCATACCTTTGAGCGGTGCCTTTTCTTAATACAATACAATTCAAAGCAATCATATGAAACATTTTCTAGAGGAATTGGCATAATTGCGGTTTCTTTTAATTGCTTTTTATTTGGCATTGTATTTTGTACTTATGTTAATGCTCAGATGGATTTAGGTTGTTTAAAATGCAATAATACATCATTGGTTTGAAAGGGAAAATGGCTTTTCTTTATGCTTATGAGCACACAACCTTTTGTAAGTCTGTAGTATAATAAAGGGATGCTTTGAATAATCAGTGTTGCTATTATCAGAGGATAAGTGCTTAATAGAGGTCATGACACTTGAGTGCCAGGTAAAGCGCATAAGCTACATTACTCTTTTCCTTGGTAATTTTTATAAGCTCTTTTGAACATATTTTTTTTATGAACTCTGAACATCTGATATTTCTTTTTTTGCTGGATTAGTACTGTATTTGGCACAAACAGGAATAAAGGGAAAATAAGGGTCAACTCAAGGCCCGCAGATTTGATAGACATCAGGTTTTGGCCACTTAGAAATAGCTTTGTTTTTGGAGCGTTATTCTGCCTTCACTGCAAACATGAACTCATGTGTCAATGGGTTTGATTTGAGATGTAAGCGACATTCTGGACCAGCAGAATGGTGCACTGAGAATATTTTGATGCCAAAGAGTGTCATTGCCATCTCTTGGATTGTTTTGTGCGCTAGGTCGTATCGCCTCCTTTATTTGCTGATTCTGCTGTGCACGTTTTAGATGGGTAATTTATATACTCACTGTTACAATGTACATTTGCACAAAGCGCTCACTTTTTATGTACATTATGCCTTTCTATTGTAAAGTGTCTGAGTATTTTCTATTATTTATACATGCGCATGTACTAGAGTATTCAATAGTATAAGGAGCGGGTTAGAGTTAATAATGTTAAAATAATACTTGTATGTTCTGTTTGCTTGCATGTGTGTAAAGATGTATGAGTGTTTGTTAAACTGTGTGATGGTGTGTGTTTTGGAAGGGATGCTTAAACTTTAGTAGGGATGTGAGCTGGACATTTAAGTCAACTTTATCAATGCCGGTGACAGAAAATATGACTTGTCAGGACAGTTAGGCTTCAATCACATCAGGGGATTTTATCAAATCGGCCCCATAAAACGGAAAAGACATTACTAGATTTCTGTTAGCAGGCAGTATTTCAGTAGTCTGCTATAGACAAGATCTAATGAATTGTTGCTCTCTTTGGGATTTTTTTTTTGTATATAGCACACTAAGAGGTTTGCACACTAAATGAAGGTTCAAAATTGAATAAAGTAAGTTGCTGGTAAATGTTGTACTGTTGAATTTGTAGCCTGTGCCCAAAGTTGTATTTACAGGTATTTACAGGTACGACCTCAGATTATCCAGCACGTGCCCAAAAGAAATTATGACAATTATTCCTCACATCTTTGGTTGGTTCTATATGTTTAAAGTCAAAGATATTAGAATATGATTGAAATATGACAAAGTACTTTTCCATGAACATTGAACAGTACTTGGCAACACCAGCCTATTCTCATAGTTGTACAAAAAGTTTGTGTTTCAATTTCTTTACAACTGGAGAAAGTGCAGAGCTAGGAGAGGCTGTGTAGGACTTCATTCAAACTTGGCTGTTCATACAAACCTATGAAATATGTTAGTATGATATTATATTAAAACTCACACACAAATATATGAAAGACTTGTCCAAATCCCCATAATAATTATTATATTCCTATGGGGACTTATGTCTGTTCTACTCAATAGTGAGTTTATTGTACTTTTTATGAGTTGTATTTTTTGATGTCCTATGGTATCATTAAAATGCTATTATAATGAATACCAGGGGCCCTATAGGGAGTTCATGTTTTTCTGTGATATTTTTGTATATTATCTTCATAAAATTCACTGTAGGATTATTTCTTCTTCTGTTCGTTAGTGTATTTGTGAGTATTGCGTGTGTGTGTGTGTGTAAATAGCAAAGTTTGAATGTAGTTATACACGGCCTCTCATACAGAAAATGTAGCATATAGTAATTTCTACTTTTTGGGTTATTCCACCCCTAGAGGTTAGTTTACGTACGTCCACATGACGCACGGACACAGGTTTACGTCAGGGCGTCATAGCACGGCCCCTCCCCCTCCTCCCCCCACAGTCTAGCTGGGAAGAAAAAAACTTTTTTTGTATCGGAGGAATCAACAGCCGCCATCTTGACGCGGCTGAGAATCGGGATTTCGGGGGGAGCATTATTTTTAAAAACCGATTCGAGCAATCCAGACCGGGCTCAAACGGCTTTTTCGTGCAGAAAATGGAAGTATTTATTCTCTCGAAGAGAATTATTCCAAACATGTGAGGATTGGATCGGTTTTTGTCGTCTCGAAAGCCCCTCGTATATTTGATTTCCCTTTTAGAGAGCGCCGCTTCTCGCCGTATCTCCGCTCCGAGCCGCTGTATTTACCGGGAGACAGCGTCGAGAAAAATAATTCGCCTCATAGAAAATATTTGTTGAATTTTGCTCTTTTTATTTAAGCCAAAACTAGATTTTAAGGCTGTTCGTTTCGACTACGAAAAAAATGATTCTGTATAGACGTGAAACCGGCGATCTACGGAGAAAGGGATTTTCTAACGCTTTGTGTAATATTTTATGATTGATTTTTATTAATTTTTCTTGAACTGAAATAATTTTTGGACGTAATTATTGAGGATAATTATGTGGGTGTTGGGTGTTGGATTATCATGGGGTGATTGTCAGCGGCGAAGCGTGGCGCTGTTGCCTTTCTTTTGAAACATTTTTCTCTAGGCAGCGTTTCGCTAGTCTGCCAGCTAAAGCAGTTAAATTGCCCCTTTTACGTGTATAAAACGTATCAGCGAATACGTGCGAGAAGCTGACGAGTTGGACGGATACTGGTTTGTTTTTCTGCATCACCATCCACTCATAATTGCCGACCAGAATGGCTGACAATCTGTTGGATGTCGGACCCCCCAATGCAAAGCGGCAGAAGCTTAATTCACCTGCCCTCTCAGCATCAGATGGCCCAGGTAAGGACAGGACCCCTTTTTTAAACTAGCACGCGGGAGGTTGTGGTGTATTACTTGCAAAAAAAAAAAGTTGTTTACTAAACCAAAACGATACAGTCTTGCTCGGTTGTCAGCTGTCGCTATATGAGGCTCATCTTAAGAAATAACTCTAGTAATAGTAATCTTATAAAACTACCAGGGAAACTATTCCAATATCATGGCTAAGCTACAAGTCCCTATAGGAATGTTGCAGTAATACCATGATTTCATTTATAAATTGCGATACAACTATAAACTCTGTAGGGTACCACAGGCGCACTGTAAGTCCCCTCAGGAACATTTTAGGATTATTATAGTGATTTTTCATCGCGGGCACTAACCCTCTTGAAACTTCCTCAGATACTTAAACTCCTTAATGTAAAAAATAAAAATTAAGTAGTTTGTACTCATCATTTTCAGCGCTGAGATGTAGTGGAAGAAAAGGCCGACAGTTTGTATCTTTAGAAAATTGCTCCTGTCGATTTGGCCACTTGTTTCGTCTCAATATTTTCTCTCGCGTTTTTGGACTGGTGCTGCGTGCAATCATCTCTAGGCACCCCACGTCCACCTGTATAAATATATAATAATGTGATACCGTTTGATCCCTGAAGCAAGGGCAACTGTCTTTTCACCCCCCCAGTGCACCTGGAGATGGTAGGGATTCAGTGTCTTGCTCAAGGACACTTCGGCAACACATTTTCAACAACACAGGCACTTGGGTTTTTCTGTTTGAAAGCTAGTTGCTCTAACCACTAGGCCACTTATTTTCTCTAAATGAGAAAAAAACTTTAACACTGATGACCGTATATCTGTTTTGTACCCACATGCAACTCCCCTGCAGCCCAGTTATCTCGACAGCTACGGTATGTAACAGTACATAGCTGCAGTTGGGATAAACCGCTGCCATAATGAGACCAAATATCCGAAACTAGCCTCGGGGTCGATATCCTCACTAACCCAACCTGCACAACAACTTCCCTAGACTAGCAGGTAGTAATTTAAAATTATCATAGCCTTTTATTCTTTTTACAACCAGTCATATTTTATGGCTAGCATCATGTCGAAGTTGCCGCCATGCCATCCTCTCACATATCTGCTCTGAGCTGTGAGCATGTGTTCAGCACACGTCAACATTAAATGGTCTCTCAATGTTGTTCACAGTCTGGTCGGTGTTCCTCCTTAAGTGGTGGGGCCAGAAGTTGTTACAGGCTAGTTTATTGTCTTATCTGATAAGCTTACTTTGTCTTTCATTGGCTCACTCGTAACAAGGGGAGAGTCTTTTAAAGGTCTCCTGGGTATGGGTCAAAAGTTCGATACTGGTCAGCGGCTGTCTTAGTCATCAACTCTCATCGCTGTGACCCAGCCAGGAGGAAGACAGCCCCGCGTAATAGAAAGTTAAATTTGGGGAAGCCTCAAGCTGTACTGCCATCATAATGTGTCTCTCACAGGCTAGCATGGAAAGGTGTTCAGTGGCTGTCTCAGCACTGGCTGTCTCAGCACTGGCTGTCAGTGTGTTATGGCAACAGCCAAGAGAAAGTGAAAGTACAGTGACTGAAGGGCTGCAAAGTTCTCACCAAGCTCCCTCCACTTGGCATGACCATTGACCACCGTCCGGTACTACTTCCTATTAAACTAATACTAATACTGTCCAGCAACAGTACAGGGAGTTCATTTATTTATTTAGTTCATTAGTTAACAGTCACAAAACATTCACAGGCACTGAGGAGCTTGCTACCTAGTGAACATGGCTTTGTTGATATTCATTGTGCAAGTGCTAGCAAATTCCTCAGGCACAGCACCAATCATTGACATGTTGAAAATCACAGATCTCTTCATTTCAGTACGGCCAATTTCGGTATTACACCAGCACGGCCACTTACTTAATTCTCATCGTACAGAGAGTACACAAAGCCTGGTACAGTTGCTCAATTTACAGAGATTGGAAACATCTGTCTGCCATTTACAAACAGCTGAGAGATGTAGAGTTTCTTTGTTCCGTCTTCCTTGTCTCCTCTTGGTGGCTGAATTATCTAGCAGGCTGACAGCCTTCGGTCTTCAGCCAAGTTAGCTCATCTTCTCAGTGGGGTGAAAGGAGCTGTCGCTGGGCAATGAAGCAGCCTGACGCCAGGCTGCCTCCTCCACTGCTGCCAGAAGCCCTCTCTGTCTCAGTTGACACAAACACACACACACACACACATGCACATTCGGTGCGACATCGCGCAGTGTGTCTTGTAGACCTGCTCTCTTTGAAGTCCTGGACGTGGCTCAGGCTCTTCGGTACACTGAGAAGATTTAAAGTGCCAGGTTGCAGATGGCAGGATAAGCAAATTGTCTTTGCTTGAGATGAAAAAGCCCAAATTCCCAGAAAATCTTCAGGCAGATATGTGAAGACCCCATAGTTTGCAGCCTCTCTCCTCTACGCTCCTTTTTTCTGTGCTCACTCTCGCTTGCAGGCTCACTTTCATTCAGAAATGGACTCCACGGATCAGGTGAATTAGCAATTCTCCAAGGATAGGACATATATTTACAGAGGTGTTTTCAGTATCGGGTCAGTATTTCATTGATTTCCGACACCACCTCGCTATTGGCCTATGTTTTTCCTACTGAGCCGTAGTCGGACTGCACACCTCAACTGTTTGGGCGCAGCAGCAAGCCCACACAACTGAATTGCCCATTTTATGGCCAAGAAAGGAGTCATAATACAATATACCTTCATGGGCTTGGCTCACAAAGTCACATTTCCTGGTAAAGCCTTTACGTTATTATTACTTTATTATTATTATTATTATTATTATTATTATTAGTACTATTACTATTACACTCCTCCCTCTGCCACTTCCAGCCCACGGCACACTTGAGTTGTCCCTTAAAGCCGCAGATTAGCATGCAGCCTCTCTTTGGTGTTGTTAATATGTGACAGGTTATTTTTTTATTTTTTTATTTTTTTTAAATTCATGACACTGCAGTCTCGTGTCAGTGTCTGTTTGTGCCTGTGCCCAGAGGCCAGTGTCAGTCTTGTTTTCGTTTGTACAGCTGATTGTCAGTGCTTGCGGTGAGAAATGGGCACCACTATCCAGCACCACCGCTCACCTTAGCGGGCGTCTCTCCTCTGACTGGCGGTGAGCATTATTCAGCTATGTTAGCATTAACTACATACAAATACAGTCGAGCGTTAAAATGCTTCCGCCCACCGGCTCGGGAGACCACTGTTCAGGCGTTGCGTTGGTTCTGCCAGCTAATGTCTCGGCTGAAGTGGATCTGATTGAGAGGAGGGGCGGGGTGGAGAGGGCACCACTGGACGCCAACCATGATTGGAGCCCCACCCCAGCAGCCCTGCCCTTTTCCCCCCTCTCCACCAATCTCTCCCATCCACAGGATAATAAAACCCTCCGAGGCAAGACTGACAGAATTTCCTAACACGGGGGCATTTGCAGTTCAACCTCTCTGTCTGAAAAAGCTAAATAAAAACACTTTAACCTCCCGTCCTCCTCCTCTCAGATGGGTTAGCAAAGCCTGATTTTTTTTTCTTGTCGCCTTTTTGCTGTTTTTTTCTGTGGTTTTCATAAATGACTGCAGCCCTAGCTTTACAAGTGCAGTGTGCCACTAATTCTCCACATCTTGAAGTCATCACACCTCCTCTTATAAAGCACCATATTAAAAGTTTTATGCAAGCAATGTCAGTCAAAGGTGGGCAAAAACCAACCATCGCCAGGCCTCCTCCGTAGGTAAAAGTAGCATTAAACGTGCTCCCCCCCGCGCGCTAGTCATACCAGACTGATGTGCATTAATTATATCTTAAAGGCACGGCCCAAACTTGGAGTGTGACACAACTTTTGCCCCATTGCTGGTTTTGTTTGTTTATTTATTTTACTGGATTTAATTTAATGTTTGTTTATTATTTTTGTTTATTTATTGAATTTAAAAAAATTAAAGAGAATTATACAAGGACCTACAATGTAAGTTAACATTTTTAATAATTTTTAAAATTATTTGTAAACATGATCAAAATGGACTTAAAGTGGACTAAAATGGTGATAAAGAGGGGTATCTATAGTTGATCCATCGATCAACTAAAAGCTCCAGGAGGGGAGTATTTAAATTGAAACCTTTTTGCTTGTGAAGTTTATTTTTTGAGTCTCTGTGCTGAATTAAGAAAGGAGCAATGAAAGTTGTCTGGATTGTTGTTTTGGTTAAAGATTATTATTGACAGCAAGTTGGTCCTTTGGTAGTGGCGCGACACTGGTCTTCATAGGGTTTATAAAGACCTAGGATGTGTGTTTGTCACTGAAGTGTGCACAGCTGTATCCTTGCGCTGGCTGAGCCAAACCTCCGTAGGCTAACTTTCAAACATATGCTGCTGCGCGTCGGTGGCTGCATGCTAACAATTTTCCCTGCGTGTTTAGCCCAGTCCTTTTAAATCTAATCTGTCCCATTAGCACTGCCATGCTCGCTTACCGCCTTTGCTCTCTCTCCTCCCCTCCATTGGGCTGACAGCTGCCGTTGGTGGGCAGGGCCAGGGCACGGCTAGACGGCCACCAAAGCCCTTCAGGGGCAAGTAATGGAGCAGAGAGTGAGAGCAAGAGGGGAGAACCTCCACCATGCAGAAGGAGAGGGGTAGCCACTTGTTCTCTCCCTCTCCATCGAGTCTCTCTCTAGCTGTGGTAAGGCAGCAACAGCATGCTGCAGCCTGTCATTACCTCTCAGTTTGAAGTGTCTAATAGAGGATTTTTCATCCGGCTGCTGAAAAGCTCTAGATGAATTGCCACCGGCAGCAGCGGCGGTCGGCTTCAGGTGAGAAGTAACATTAATGATTTTTAGTCTGACTCAAGTGTTGGGATTTACTCTGGTTCTTTGAAGCTTCTGTCACCACTACTTGGCATCCTGTCACCTGCTACTGGATGCACTCATCACATCCTTGGTTTTAAATGAGTGGATTCAAATCGTACTGTCAGCCTGTTGAGAACTGAATCACCACGCTGTTGCGCTTTTTCTCCTCCAGAGAGTCGGAGCTGCCCTTTTGGTTTGACCGCATCGTATCCCTTTTAACTTTGTGTGTTCTCCGTCTTGTCACTGAATAGACCTCTGGCAGCGGCACAGGTGCTTGCTCAAGTATGCACCGCTCTTGTCTCTTACCATTCAGTGGCATTTGGTGCTTTAAGCATATGCACTGAAAGCTCAACTATTTCAGTTGGAGGCCCGTGACTGCCATTTCACATCCCACATTAATTGCCAGACTGCCATTATCGCCCCCCCCCCCCCCTTTTCAACTGTGCTCCAGGCACTCATTCAGAAACAGGTTGGATCTCTCTCTTGCAACCTAATAGCCTCAGACGCTGAGCTAGGCGTGCGTGGGGGCGTGGCTGTCGTGCTGTTGAACTCTTTGTTGGCAGCCACACACAGGCGCAAACACTCGCACCCTCACGTGCAGGACCTTGGCGTAGACGCGTGATTTGGATTATTGCCCTCATTAGTGTTCTGTATTTGTGTGTGGTGTGTTATTGTTTACTTTGTCTCCACTTAGTTCGTTCCTCTCAGTGGCCCGGCCAGCCACAAGACGGCTTCCTGCTTCAGAGCAAGAGTGTCCTCTCGTCACCTTTTTCCCCTTTCTCCACTGCTGCCGTGGAGTTGCAGCAGGGGTTGAGCTACTTTAGTGTGTGTATATGTGTGTGCACTACTCTGAAACCCACACGTCAACTTTTACATGGTGTAATATTTCTGTGATAAGAGAACCCTGATTATGTAACAATGTTGTCAAACCTATCAGATTGTAGGTTGTTTTTAAAAAAAAAATGTTTTACAAGGCTTGACTGTGACGTTTGTCTCATTGGAGCACCTGTACTCTTAATGTAAAAACCTTTTTTGCCACACAAAGAAATCTAGGTGTGCACATTAACATGTATACAAATATTTGACAGGAAGCTCTGTGTGCTTTTCAAGGGCAGCATAACCTGCAACTTTTATTTTGACGAGGCCAAGCTGCTGAAATGCTTGTGATGTCACAATCACTTTCTGTTGCGTGACAGCGGCAGAGATTTTGAGCCTTAATTGATACATGAAGAGATGGTCGGGTGAACCGTGCACAGCATTGACAAGTGATAAGAATTTCTCTGTAATCGTAGGGCTGGGCGATATGACTTCAAATCAATATCACGATTATTTCAAACTTTGACCTTGATTAATAAACGATTATTTATTTTATAGGCTTTTTTAAAAATGTTTTACACTGCCCTCATAGTTCTCTGATAAGGTCTGTACTGTAAATATGCTGAACTATTAAAGCTGGGATATTTTTTCTAATGAAGGAGTGCATATCTTATCTTTGTGATTTTTAAAATAATTTAATGAAACACACAGCTGAACTGGTTATGGCTATTTATTGAATATTTTGAACAGTTGAAATCAAAGCACACCGCTTGAAATGAAAACGCATGAAAGCACTTTGGCGCTTGTCGGTCTTTCTCTTTTTTTGAGCCATGAACTTGGAACACAATGTGATTGTGTTCCAAGTGATTAAACAAATTGGTGGTGTTACGTTTGTTCGCTGAAATTGTTTTTCTGCAGTGTTTACAATTGACTTCTTTTTGTTCGGTGTCGTCTTCACTGAAGCCAAAATGTGTCCAAACGGCGGACACAGGATTATTTTTCGGTATAAGTTGCTACAGTTCAATAAGTTTAAGGTCAGGACTCTGACTTGGCCATTCCAAAATGTGAATTTTCCTGTTTTAAGCCATTCAGTTGTAGATTTGCGTTTGTGTTGGCGGTCATTGTCATGCTGCATGACCCAACCTCTGTTAAACTGTCCAGGCCCTGAGGCAGCAAAGCCCCAAACCATGATGCTCCCTCCACCTTGCTTCACGGTGGGGATGAGGTTTTTCTCTTGGTATGCAGTGTTTTTTCTCCTCCAAACAGCATTGTACCCTTTTGCCAAAACTTCTTATTTTTTTAAAAACTTTTTTTATTATTATTAAAAAAAAAAAAAACCCTTTATTATTTTATTTTTTTATCACACCTGTCCACAGAACATTGTTCCAGTAGCTTAGTCATTATCCTAGAGGTCCACACATTTTTTCCAGCTTAGGCTGTTTGAACAATATGTTCAATAAAAACATGTAATACTACATTTTTTTGTTAAATCACATTGTGTTCAACTATTATGATTTAGATGAAGATCAGTAAATGAAAGTTACACACCATTCTCTCCTTGCAGTGATTTAATATGTTGAAATACCACCAATGTTTCAGCCCAAAGCCTTCAGGGTTATTCCGGGTCAAATCACCCAAAGAGTTAAATTTGATGAAATTTGGTATTCTTGTTGATTTGGATCCCACAACACCAAATCTCAAATTTTAGGCCAATCCGACCAGTGGTTTGGGAGATACGGACCCCCAAAATTTGAGATTTTGTGCAAAAAGGGGCACAACCTTTGAACCCTCATATCTCAGGAACTACTGGGCCAATCTTAAAAAAATTGGTAGTGTTGGAAAGGGAGAGATTATTAGATTATTTTTTCAGATTCGAGTATATTGGGGGTACGTTGACCTCTTGACCTTTGCTATGACCTTGAAATTGACCTTGTGGATCACGTGACCTTGAGATTACCTTTCCTGGAATTTAATCACCCACATGTTAACTAAAATATACAGAAGTTTCAGAGGTGTAATATTCTTTATTTAGCAGCAATAACTGGTAATTGGTAATTGGTTGTTTCAAATTCATTCATAGTCCTTTCAATGGTAAAGGGTGACAAAGTCAATATTTGCACACGCTCTTGGTAGGATTCTGACCTGTTGAATGAATCTTTTAGCTCCTCCAACACTTTCCTGAATAACTGAAGGTCCGATTTTTCTGATGAGTCAAGGTTACTTTCAGGAGAATCAAGTGGGACATCATAGACTTGTTCAAGCTGTCGTTGATAGATTTTGAATCTCTGTCAAATTCCCTTTCCAACACTACCAGTGTTTTGAAGATTGGCCAAGTAGTTCCTGAGATATGAGGGTTCAAAGGTTGGCGGCCATGCCCCTTTTTGCACAAAATCTCAAACTTTGGGGGTCCGTATCTCCCAAACCACTGGTCCGACTGACCTGAAATTTGAGATTTGGTGTTGTGGGATCCCAACCAACAAGTACACCAAGTTTCATCAAATTCTGAGATGGTCAGGTTTAAAATGTCTGTTATTTTGGGTGATTTGACACAGAATGACCCTTCATCATACCCTGATGAACTACAGTTCATCACACTTTATCACACCCTGATGAAGGCTTTGGGCTGAAACGTCCTGGACTTGGCAGCCAGCATGACCAATTTCTCCTTTAGGGATATCCTTTCTTAACATTCATGCAGTTACCTTTTTGTTGTTGAATTTTGTAAATAAAGATGACAAGAGTAAGACAATAAGAGTGAAAACGCGACTTTCTGCTGCTGCTACTCTGAGAAATACTGCACTGAGAAATGTGGGAAAATTAATTGTGATCACAACGTTTAGCAGAATTATCGGGATTATCATTTTTGCCCAAATCATGCAATCCTAGTGGGGGCAATTAATCATGAAGGTATCTGGACAACCCATTTGAAAGACTTTAATTTAGCGGGCAGAATACCAAGGGCACGGCAGAGGGCTTCATCTCAGCGATGGTCTTGATTAGTGAGTCTGCAGAGACATGGATATTGAAGGACTCGAGTGACACAGCAATCTGTAACAGCTACATATTGTGTGATCTATATTCTAATCTTTTATTTGTTGTATTTCTTTTATTTTTTACAAAGAAACTATCTTTTAGTATGTCAGGGTGAACATGGAGTTTAGAGGCTTTACTTTTCTGCTCTGCTTTTCTACAGTCTCTCTTTAAGGCAGAAATATTCCCAGTCAGAGAAAATTTGTCAGCTTTTACCACCATAAAAGGTGAAATAGAATCCAGAACGGCAGAGCAGGTAAAATTGAAATTACTCACAACTTCAGCTCTACAGAGGTAGCGAAGGCCTGAGGGGGTAAAATTGTGAAAGTGTGAAAGGTTACGTTTGCTGTTGGGGAGCACTGAGCGAAAAAAATGATACATTCATGATCAGTGAAACAAACCTGTGAAACAGACCACGGTACAAAACGACGTTAAGAGTGTGACATTTAATGTGAAGAGGCCCATTGATGGCATTGAAGACGTTTTGAAAATGGTCAAAATGAAAATCAGCGGGTTGTATGGAGGCAAGTCACTGATTTAGAGGCGTGAGGACAACAACTTGCTCGGCTGAAGTTTGTATTTCTTCATTTTCAGTCTATAAGCTTTGATTTTGCATCCCGATGTACAGGTGGCTCAACTTTTAGACCCTTATGTAACAGTTGTTTAGGGCTTAGAGGTGAACTACAATTATTAGGTATATTGAACTTAAGGATATAGGTCAGTCTAAGTATTGTAAAAGTGCTCTGCGTGAGTATTTGTGCACGTATTGATGGGAAAAGTATGAATTTAATTTTGGGTTATTATTGTTAGAATGCAAGGCTCTGCGGCGTGTCTGCATGGCGTGGTACTCTTGAAAGTGTAGGCACTATATTTAGCACACGGGACAAATCTCTATGGGGGGGGGGGGGGGGGGTGCATCTAGATACAGCAAGCAACAACCACATAGATTGGCCAGGCCCTGCCCAGCTAACTGCACCTCTTTAGCCACAACAAATGATGTGAACTGTCTGGGCCTCAGTCCAGGGTTATAGAGAGGAGGCGGGGCTAGTATCCTCTGTGTGTGTGTGTGTGTGTGTGTGTGTGTGTGTGTGTGTGTGTGTGTGCGCGCTACTCACTATATGTATGTATTGTAAATATTATATTTGTCATATCTACTTTATTAAACTTTACACAGTGGTAAGAAAAGAACTGCTGCAGGCCACTGAGGTCCAGTGAGTGCATTTCTGTTGGGATTTTGTTATGAAAAATTACTTGATAGCACTGGCACTCCCAAGAGTACCAGCAGAAATTGAGGAACACCCACAAAAAATGAAAGAGGCATTTAGGCATTGCTAAGAAATCATGGTGGCTGGTCCGGGGTTAGCACTCTAGCCTCACAGAAAGAAGGTCCCAGGTTTGATTCCCGGCCCTGGTCCTTTCTGTATGGAGTTCGCATGAGTTTCCTCTAGGTGCTCTGGTTTCCTCCCACAGTCCAAAGACTAAATTACCCGTAGGTATGAATGTGCGTGTGTTTGTCTATGTGTTCACCCTGTTGATGGACTGGCAACCTATCCACCTATTTCCCTGCCTTCCACGTTGGAGCATAGAAACCTATGTTTTACTTCAGTTTTCATCATGGACCTGCTGGATAGGAGTCACTTACCATCTGGATAGCCAGCGCTTGTGGAAAATAGTTTGATGTTTGTGAGAGGAAGTCAACAGATTTGAGGTAAATACAATCAAGTTGGTGTTTAATTGGCTGGAACAGAACAGACGAGTTGACATGCTCAGTCTAAAGAAGTTATTCAAATAAAATCGCACCAAGACAATATTATTAGGCGCACCAGTGCACACAAATTTCATTTCCACGTTGCACAGTTTCAATTTGAGGTGCATTCGTGAGCAAAATGGTTGTACTTTAGAGCCCTCTTACGCACTGGAATTAACAAAGCACTTCAGTTTCTACCTATCTGTGGCGGAGAAGTGCTGATTGCGACACCACAAAGCACGTAATATCTTTGTTTCTACCATTTGGCAGTTCAGTCGTAAGTTTAACTCTTCTTTGATGATATGTGTGTTGGATATTTCAGTAGGAACTTTGCTTTCATGCCATGTTGACGGCCAGCAGTCTTAATCTTCAAACTGAAAAACAATGCCTCGGCTTCTCTGTGCTTGTTATTGTTAAAACAGGTTGTCAGTGATGATGGTTAATCCTTGTGTCTTCCTCGTTCTCTCTCCGTTAGATCTGGTGTCTCTGTTTGACCTGGAAAACGACCTTCCAGATGAGCTGATCCCAAATGGAGACCTGGGCCTGATGGGAATGTCCTCCAATGGTCCAGGAGGAGGAGGGCCTGGCCTAAACTCCATGGTCCCTGATGCAGCCGCCAAGCACAAGCAACTATCTGAGCTCCTGCGACCAGGCAGCTCCTCCATCTTGGGAGGCGGTCTCAACTCGGCCAGCCCCCAGCAGGGAGGCATGGTGGGGGGCCAGCTGGGCGCTGTGCTCGGCATGAGCCCCCTGGGGCAGGGCTCACCCAACCACGCGTCTCCCCAGGCCCAGAAAGGAGGTGCTGCCATTGGACAAGGCAACGGCACCACAGGCATGGGCTTCAGCCAGGCTATGCTGAACAGTGGGCAGAGCCACGGGGTCTTGGGCCCGCCGGGACAGGTGATGAATGGGACTCTAGGACCGGCAGGCCGTGGCAGACCTGGCATGCAGTACCAGGGCCAGGGCATGCAGGGGGCACAGGTGGGCGCTGGGCCCGGTGTAGGAGGCAGTGTGCTGGCAGAGACACTCACCCAGGGAGGGCCACAGATGGGAGCGCACAACACCATGAACGCCCAGCAGGCTGGAAACATGAATAAGGTGAGTTTTGCGGTTTAAGTTTGTCCCAAAAGTAGGTAGTTGTTTTTCCAGCAAGGTACAAGATGAACTCAAAACATAAAAAATCAAAATCCGCTGCCTTGCACACCAAATGCAAGGTACAGTGCATCATGGGTCAGTAAAAAGCAATTAAGTTACAGTTGCTGTTATGCCCAATTATGCCAGTTTCCCCTTAAATGTAAAGTCAGAGCATCGGCAAGAGCAGCAACAGATATAAACAGCGAACTCCTGCTCATCCCTGAGTTCAATAGCACAATGGTTGTTGAAATGAATGACTGCTTGTACCCATTTGTCTTGTTTAGGGGGCATCCGAAACAGGCTGAAGGGGATGGGTTGGGTCAGACAGTATATACAGTTGAGAGAAAAGGTTTGTGAACCCTTTTGAATTACCTGCATAAATGGCTCCCAAAATATGGTCTGATCAAGGAAACGTTGGGTTGAGGTTATTGCTGCTAAAGGAGGTTCCACCGGTTACTAAAATCTCATAGTTCACACACTTCCCAATCTAAACATTTGAACGATATGTTCAATAAATGTGTTGTTTGTTGATCACATTGTGTTGATCTATTTTTATGTCTTTTGATGAAGATCAGACCATATTTTAGGAACCATTTATACAGGAATGCAGGTAATTCATATGGGTTCACAAACTTTCTTACAACTCTCCACAGAACAGTCATGCAGACAAAAGAGGGAATTCCTACTAGTTTCACTGACATTTAAGTGAAATCGAGGGATTCGGCCAGCTAACTACTACCAAGGCACCATAGCGGACAAAATTGCGAATTCTTTGTGTAATGCCCAAAAACATGCAACAAAGACGAGTGCAGCATGATCAATCTCACTTGACTGGCTTCATATAAACGAACTGTAGAGTAACACAACAGCTCACGTTCAACATAGCCTACAAAGACAGAAGTTCATGAGCATTTCTCAGGGAAACATTTCAAATGTCACATTGACTGAAGCACGTTTCCACCAAATTGTAGACTACCTGTGGTGGATGTCCGGATCTAACTGTTTTTATTTTGTCTCCGGTGCCAATCCGGGTCATTAAATGTTGAAAAATGCTGTCGAGAGGGCAAGCAGCATGGCTCCAAATGCTCCCTTAAACTGCAAAAGCCCACGTTTTCCTCCAGAGGGGCTAGTTATTTAGTGCAGTAAGCTCAATAATCCTAATTTTTTCTTTTTTTAGCTTTTCATTGTCGTCAGGTAATTTCACTCTCTCCCTCGAAACATTTGCATTGCAAACATGACAGTAAGCTGTTTGAGTCTGCAGTTTAAGGTAATCCCAGGCTGCAGACAGGACTGCTTCCCGGCTGCTTTTAAACTATGCGCCACACTACCGCAAGTAATGGATGGCGCTTGTTTACAGAGGGTTTCCCGCAGTGCTTTATAGGCAAGGCAGGCCGCCGTAGCAAGAATCGTCGGCCACCTTGGCTGAGAAATTTCGTTCAAAATCAACATTTCATTGGGACCAAACCGTCAACTGATTTCCAGAGTGGAATACAGCGGTTATCCGCGACATGTCCAGGCCAAAAAGCTTCACTGCAAGTAGAAGGGAGCGTTATTTTAGGGAGGTATCTTAACTCACATTGTTTCATTGTTGTCATTTCAACTTTAACGTCAGTATGTCTGACTACGTGAGCAATAATCTTACATCAGTCTTTTGTTACTATTTAAAATAAATAGCTAGCTGCGTTCACTGCATCGTTTTTTCCGTCTGCAGCACAAAATAACAGGCTTTTTCAAAACCAAGCTCCTCGCCTCAAGCTCTGACTGGCCTGTAGCCACCCTGAGCACAACAGGTAAACCTATATATTAGGGCTGGGTGATGTGGACATGAAGTTTTATCATGATAATTGACCCATTTGTCATGATGATGGTGATGATAAATGATCAAAAATTAGATATTACAGTATAAGCGTGTCAAAGATTTCTTCTTTCATCGCTCATTTTCGGCCAAATCTGTCAAATGTAAGGGCACAGGAAGCTCTACTCGTAAGGTTGCCATTAACCCTCCTGTTTTGCCAAAGTGTTTTCTGGAGTAGAGAATTTAGCCTTTTACCAATTTGGAGAAATGTGGAAGAGATGACTTAAGCTAGGCAGAGATACAGGGGTGTTGACTGGTAGAACTGTAATTTTCTTTAGCCAACTTTGACATTAATCTTTGATCAGCAGATCGCCCTATGACAACTTCTTTAAACCGTTCCCAACTATACTGCCACCTGCACGGAGCCCATGCTGCCCATGAGCAACTCTGCTTTGAGCACATCGTTTTTATCTACTAATCCCTGCTAGCTTGTCGTCCGTTATCTGAGGGATGCCCGCCTTTCCCCCACCACGTATTGACTGGCTGTTCATCCCTGGGTCTGCTGGAGGAAGCAGACGCCTAGCTGAGAGGGTTGGATCTGGGGCCAAGTGGATCCATTCCCCTGGGACGGCCCAACGGGGGGGGGCTCCATCGCGGATCAATGCTAATGTTTTTATTACTTGATCCGTGTGCCTCGCTGAGCTGCAGATGAGTTAAAAACGATGCCAATGCAACAAGAACTGCAGTTGTGTAATGGTGGTCCACAGGTTACCGTGGTTGGAATTGTTTCCTATTTTTGGTGTGTCAAAAATACTTTCCAGTGTGTGTCGCTGCGAGTATTTCTCTGAGTGGGCGTACTTTCACAGCCTTTTGAAGTGTACGATGCGAGACAGGTTCTGCCATGCGTCTGAGAGTCTCACGGCTGTTGTGGTTTGACAGGAAACCAGGGGTAAACCAGCAGACTAGTTCTCACTAAGTCGATTTCAACAGATGTCGCCACATGAAACAAGCCTCACCTCCTTTCCTATAGAAACACACCTCAGTGCTCCACTCGGTTACATAACAGCGTCATTGCTCTGTGTTGAGGGTATGCACGTATGTGTGCGTTAGCAATGTCATGTAATACCGAAACAAAACGCTTTCATATCTCAGTGAGGCACCGAGGAGGAGACACGGGAGAGACGGGAGGAACCGGCTTTGAACCTGGGTGTAAGTTGTGTGTATGTGTTAGTCTGAGGTTGGGGGATGGCGGAGAGGGATCTGGCACATGCCTTATTTACCTTGCACGGCTACCATAAGAGAAACATGCTGCTGAAGCGTGGCAGAGAGCGATGTCTTGGCTCCACTGTTTGGAGCAAGTTTCACTGGTGTTTAAAGGAGGTCTGAAAATGGTTTTAGATTACCATCATTCAGCACATGGTACAAGCAATACTAACACATCTAATATATATTTATTACTACTATTTATATCGAGGTGTATTTCTTTCATTTATGCATCCATAGTTTTGTAGATGTTCAGGTTAGATACGTGCAGTTTCACCGTTGGCAGTTGGTTGGCTGCATTAAGATAATATAAAAGTGCTCACACTGACTACCGGATGAAAGGGGTGTCATGCATTGTTGTCCTAGACTGAGTGACGAAAACTTCTGTAAAAATTCACGTTGAAACTTTTTTGATAACAAAATTATAGCACATTTCTTGGATGCATTTGAGTAATAACTGCATTTTTACAAACAAATTGTCACAAACCACAAGTGTGTTCTCTTGAACAAGTGCCTGACTGACTATTAGGTAGACAGCACGAACCACTCACCCAGTTGTTGCCTGCTTGATTTTCCATCATGTGAGCATTTTTCCTTTTTAAAGTTAACCAAAGGTATATGCACTGCCATTACATTATAGCAACAGAGAGACACATTTGGGCATGAATGCTTCTTGGACTGACAGAGAACAGAGAGAGAAGTTATGCCAACAGAGAAGTTTAAAAATTGGGTGCAGATGAAATCATTTACTTACCCATTTACTCTCCCAAACCAGTAGCTGTGTTCATGGTTTGTTCCCATCCCTAGTTATTCCTTGAGGTAGGTGGGCTGGTGCTGCTATTCAGAAATGACAGGAAACACAACCTGTGTTTCAGTCACTTCCATGGGTTCTCCTTGTTCTCTCTCCTTCCCCGGCCCAGTTTTCTTTCCCTGGCATTCTTTCTTAACTCATTCTTTTCTGTCCTACTGTTTTTCTCTCTCTCTCTCTCTCTCTCTCTCTCTCTCTCTCTCTCTCTCTCTCTCTCTGGCATGTGCTGTCTCTCCCTGGGCCCCTTGGCCTGTGGTAATGAAGCTGTAAATCGTGTGTGTGTTGGGGGTAAAGAGGGAAGGAAGTAAGAGCAGAAAAGAGAACACACCGAGAGGAGGGGAAACGCTGGAGGTGCGTATGTCCTCCAGCCTGGTGAGACTACTCTGTAATAAGTGCAGGTCAGTGAGCGGGAGAACCCAAGTGGAGGAGGAAGCCATGCTCGTGTCTGAATGGGAGGGAGATGTTGGTAGGCAACAGGCAAGTGGAGGAGGGGGGAGGGGCAGGCACCAGTGCTGTGCTTTGCTCTGCTCAGCTATTACGCTGGTCTTTCTCTCTCTCTGCTGCTGTTTCTCTCCCTCCGCTGGGCTGGGCTTGCTTTTTCATCTGCCTGCCGGAGCGCTGCTAGCGACGGGGAGCCTCCGCTACAGCACAGCACAGAGCAGGCTGCTGCCTTGGCCACAGCGCAGGCAGGCAGGCAACGGCAGGTCGCAGCCAACCTTGAGTTGTTTATGGCTTTTCTCACGTCTATAGTTTTCTCATGTGAACACTTCTCATTTTGTGGTTGAGATGCCGTGATGTGAAGAGGCAATGTTGCAGTAGTCACTTCCTTTTAGTATGGAGGATGACAGTATGGAGGAGCAGCTCTCCACAGACTAGACAGAAAGGTGCTGTGTATCTCCCGCGATATTGCACACAATCACAGCGCTGTCACAGGCCGTCCTGATACTAAAGAACAGGGATATTACATGTGTGGTTTGCAACATTTAGGTCAATGTTTTGTTTTTTTGTGAAAAATATTTATTAAATTCTCGTGCTTCAACCAATAATTGTTCTCATTTAATCTTTCAATTATCGATTAACAATAAAAACTTAAGTCGAACATTTCATGTGTAATACGTCAATATAGTGAATATTATAGACTAGACTATAATAAAAGACTGCACAGCTATTGATAGTTACATTTAGGTAACATGACAGTGGTCAGACCTACCCAACTAGTGTACCACACCTGTCAATGTGCTCCTCTGGAAACTCCACACTATTAGTAGAAGCAGCTTTTTCAACAGTGCACAGTACAGAACAATACATTGGCCACTAATACCGTAGCAAGCTGTCTAGCTCTCCAGCTAGCAGGCTAACCTGGCTTACTGTGCCGTCATGTGCATCAAATTGTTTGACTACTTTTTTTTCTGTTCGGGTGTTGGCAGTGCATGGCAGTTACTGAAGCACTTTGCCATTTCAGCTTTGCACCATATTATTGGGTGTCTGTATACAGCACAGTTCCCATACTTGTTTCTGGATTGGAGCTTTTTCAGAATTTTGTATGTGCACTTGGGGTTTGGGCTTGCAAAACAATAGGTGGTGTTAATGTAGAATTTGCACATTTACATAGCCAATGTATTTGAACAAATCTTGCAACCTTTTTCACAATCCAACTAATAATTAACTAATAATTGTGATCCATATGTATTCGCTCACCGACTTTCAGTGCAAATGTCCCTGTGGCATGATGCAAAGGTTTCAGCCACTGTGATGGCATGCTGCATGGCGAGTACCTCCCCTGACCACCCTTTGCCCTGTCCACTCTGTAGATGGGGATGTCTGGAGCGCCGTTTGGCCAGCAGTATGGTCAGGCTGGGGTGCAGCAGATGGGGGCAGCGGGGGTCAATGCCCAACAGCTCCAGAACAAGACAGCCCTTCCCAACAGCCTGCCCCAATTCCCCGCTGAGCTGAAGGGAGCTGGGAGCATGCCAAACCTGGTGAGTTTCGCCGGTCTGAAATGTATCCTAGCCCTTATTCATTTCCAGTTAATAAGGGCAAAGAAAGTTTTAACTTCTGGGTCTAATGAAACTAGAACCGCAACAATCCTGCTGCACCTGCCTGTTAGGGATGTGCCTAAACAATCAGTGAGGATGTGAGTCGACATTTATATTTGTATTAGTGACTATTTGATTGATGTGTCTGTCTAACTTCAGTTTTTTTTTATTGCACCAACGTCACCGAATTCCTTGTATGTGCAAATGTACTTGGCCAATAAATTTGACTCTGATTCTGACATTACCCCTGCTGCTAGTGGAGTCTTTATCTTTAACGTGATCGGCACGTAATCATACATTGAGTATAAAATGTATTTTCTCCCATGAGCATCGAAAAGTAGAAAAGGGATGCCCTGCTACCACAATGGAAACACTGCTGTTAATTATCACCATCGACGAGTTGATTTGTCCTTCAGACCGCCCCCCTGACGAATCGACCGTGAACTAATAGACTTGTGCACATCCTTACCACCTGTTGCATCTTACATTGTACACCTACATTGCCATGTCAGATATGTTTAGAAAAATACAAAAAATGTGTACAAAGGCAGTGGAACAGTAACTATACAGCACATGTACTCTGGAGTGAAGTCGCTTCCTCCGACAGCAACTGGCCCACCGCCCTAGTATGCATTTAATGTGTTAATTGTAAAAGGTACTAGGAAGTTCACGCAGGCCAAAGCGACACGGCCACACATATTTTCCACATGTGCCAAGGTATTGCTGCACCTGTATATACACACATTTGGAAAAAAACTAGGCCTTAAATAAAGATCAGGCTGAGGGGGAAGCGTTTGTTATAAGGCTGCCCACTCCACATTTAGTTGAGCGTTTATACCAGCTGTGACGAGAGGGAGATTCTTTTGAGGCACAGAGTCAACACAGGGCCGGCGGGCATACAAATCTTTTCAAGAAACAGGAAAGAGAAGGCAGGAAATAGGAATTCCAGTCCTTCCATTTTTGTGACAGGTTAAAGATTGATTTCATAGATGTTTACCAGTTCCCTCCCTCTCTTCAGTTTCACTCATTTTCTTGTGTGTGTGTGTGTGTGAGTGATGTCATCTCTAGCTTTTACTCTGAGTCTCTGGAGTTGTTCAACGCTGTGAGTGTTGAACAACTCTTTTCTTACTCGCCATCTTCTCTTTCTTCACACCTCTAATCTCCCGCTTTCATTAAATCAAATATTTTTCTCTGATCAGTGATATGTACTGGTTTCTTCTTGATTCAGAGAGGAGCCTAACGTACATGTCTGTTTCTGTGTGTCATCTCCAGTCCCTGATGCAGCAGCCAGTGGCGTCGGTGGGCATGGTCCCGGGGGCCGGTGGCGTGTCGACGGGCCCCACGGCCGACCCCGAGAAGCGCAAACTCATCCAGCAGCAGCTGGTCCTGCTGCTCCACGCACACAAGTGCCAGCGGCGGGAGCAGGCCAACGGGGAGGTGAGGGCCTGCGCTCTGCCCCACTGCCGCACCATGAAGAACGTCCTCAACCACATGACCCACTGCCAGGCCGGCAAGTCCTGCCAAGGTGAGTGACGGCACAGCGTCTGTGACTTGTTTGCAGAGCCTGAGAATAAACGTCTTGAGTGGTTATTCTTCTTTATGAAAACGGATCGCTCCAGTCCTCTGATTGGCTGAGTCCCGTTCAAAGCTGTTGTAAAATACACAATAAAAGCACGCCTGTGACACCATAGCAGTTAACTTAAATATTAATGCACTGATTGAACATATTCACTCCTCCCAGTAACTACTGTTTATGACGTGTATTGCTTGACAGAAAAATAAGTAATTATTTATTAATTGGCACTGATTGAAAATAAAAGATTTATTGAACATGTGCATTTGCTTTTTATCACAAAGGTGTTTTATCACTGTTTTATAAAAGCCTCTCAGCAGTGTTTTGAGTTTGGAGCAGTTAAGATGCAGTGTTTGGCCTCTCATGTCTTATTGCTTAAATAGAGCGCCTCTGTCTGCCCTGAGCCGTCCTATTGACTGGGAACGTCAGCAGACATAACTCTGGATCTTGTTTAAAACGCCTGTCGGGGTGCTTATTCCAAATGTAAACAGTGGAGTGGCTGTCGTCTCCATTTCCTTGTCTGCCCAGGTGGCTAGCAGCTTCCCTCTGACAGCCTGAAGAGGTCTGCCAGGATCAATGACCTTTGACCTCTGATTCATACTACTATAAGGCTTGGCGCTTTGACATGGCGCTGTGTTTGCCCATTGTATTGACCCATTTTTTAGTCCAACTCTTGGATCTCTGAGAATTTCCTAAAATCTGATACTGAAGCGTCATTACAGACAGAAAATGTTGCTTCTCTTCGTTTTACACATTTTCCTTGTCTTCGTTCTTTTGATTTATTGAACCAAAGTATTAAACTTTTCATTGTCTCCTCATCTTGTACCGTGTCAAATATTGCTGAATGACACCGCCCCTCTCTCCATCTCTCTCTCTTCAATTTCTCTCCAGTGGCTCACTGTGCATCATCCAGACAGATCATCTCCCACTGGAAGAACTGTACGCGGCACGACTGTCCCGTCTGCCTGCCTCTGAAGAATGCCAGTGACAAGAGGAACCAGCAGCGTGAGTACCTACTGTACCCGCTCTCCTTTAATGGTTGTCAGGCGTTCACCAGAATCTATTGATAAACCTTGAACCTTGTGGATTGAGAGTACAGTTGGTAAAATTGTAATGCAGAACTGTTACATCATTCCTGGTGCGTACTTTTGGTGCTTGGTTATTTCCCTCAGAAACATTTTGAACTGTTGAACAGAGCAGCAGTTTCTCAGCAAGCGAACCAAGCCAATGTGTTGCTCAGCATGAAGTGGCGCCACCTGCAGGCGGTTTCCTCTGCCACGGCTCTGTGCTGGCTCGCTGGCTGTAAGGGCTCGAGCTGCGGAGAGGATTCCTCTAGAAAGGCTGGGCCTGTAATCTGACACCCAGGGGAGGGCCTCCGTGGCTCCGCTATCAGTGGGGGCAGGGCCCTGGGACGGCCTGTTCTCTGATTGGCTAAAGACCCTATGACAGATTTAAATCCCCCACAGAGGCAGCGTGCTCTCTGTCAGCGCTCAACACAGCAGGGAGCATGGATCTCACACTGAGAAACACTGGAGAGAAGTTTTGAATTACCAGAGCATAGCTGGGAGGAATCTTCTTTTTCTTAATAGGAAAAAGAAGATTTTTAGAGCTAATGTTGATTTAATGTTAGATTAAAAAAAATGTTATTGTGTGTGGGCAGTTCACTTTTTATATTCAAACTATTGGAAATGGTAGGGGAGACAAAATTGTGGTGGGACTCGATGAAAGGCCAGCAGGGTTGCACATCTGGCTCCAGCGGCGGCAGACTTAACCACTCGACTGCCTCTGGGTACAGATTTATTTTTAATGTATTTTCTTTTAGTTTGAGAAACGTCTTATTTACTTAACTTCTCCTTTTTTCACCCCAGCCATGTTGAGTTCCCCCGGTGCCGGCCTGCAGAACGCCATCAGCACAGTGGGGCCGGGCCAACCCAGCGCCCCGGCCATCAACAGCGCTGCCACGCACATCGACCCGAGCTCCATGCAGAGGGCCTACGCTGCCCTGGGCCTGCCCTATGGCAACCAGTCCCCCGCCCAGGTCCCGGGGCAGAACCAGGGCCCCACCCAACAGAGCCCCCAGCACCAGCAGCTGCGTAACATCAACTCACTAGGTAGGGGACTGTTTTAGAAGCTTATGTACGTGTGACTACAACGCAAAAAATGCTGCTAATCCTTATTACTGCATATCCTGTTGAATGATATCGTCCATTGCAACCACATATCTCTTCCACTGTACTTATATCTGTCCGTGTCTCATCCCATTGCTTGGTGTGTGTATCAGGCACTAATCAGATGAACCAGATGGCAGGAGGCATGGGTGTCCCCTCATCAGACCCGGCTGGCATGCACTCTGACTCCTCTCTACCTTCCACACTCAACAAGTGAGTCCAGTCATCCTTCCTGCCTCATACTAGACCAGGCTAGCTGTGAGGGCACCTGCTCTTTTGAGTGCCCTCTTCAAGAAGTTCAGGCTGCCAGAATCGGCACCCTCTTTTTAAATCACTGTTTCTACAGACGTACTGTTATTTAATGTTTCTCTTTCTACCACTGTCCCGCTGTGTTGGCTTGTTGGTTTAATCGAACCAGAGTTCGTACCCCACCGCCACCCTTATGACTGCGGCTTTGTCTTCACTGTCCTCTTCTGTTGTAACCTTGTTTCTGTGTCTTTTGGTTGTCTGGATTTGGAAGCGGTTTGTAAACTTGGCAGTGATTTAACAAATCTAAGCGTGCCAAGTCAATACTTTGCTCCTTGTTGTGAAAGTTCTTCCCAAGTTGCCTTTGGGTGAATGAACCTCTCAAGAACCCAAGCACAGGAAACACAATCTTTAGAGTTTTGAGAGGAGATGATGTTTGTTTTCCCTGCTGATTGTACTGGCTCTGTGC
The DNA here is from genome assembly GCA_034670405.1 of Hoplostethus atlanticus. Classification (NCBI taxonomy): domain Eukaryota; kingdom Metazoa; phylum Chordata; class Actinopteri; order Trachichthyiformes; family Trachichthyidae; genus Hoplostethus; species Hoplostethus atlanticus. The sequence continues at coordinate 1,441,129 of JAXDDX010000098.1, forward strand.
TGTAGACTATAACACTGTTTGGATGTGATGTCGCTCTCGCTTTGAATCTTGGCGTTTCCCCATTCGTTCTCGTCAGCCAACCTTTATCCGACCTAGATGTTCTTTCATTTTGGAATTGTACTTCGGCCATAGGATTATGCATCAAATGCGTTGTGCAGGCATGAGAAAGACGTTTATTTCAAAACCGTGCTATACAAATTAACGTATTGTGGAATCTTCAATTGGAAATATTTACTTTGCACTTGATAAGACGGTGTCCTTTCTCCCCTCCAGTCAGCTGATGCCAGATGGGTCAGTGGTGGGAGGCTTGGGAAACCTGCCCACTGCAACCCCTCTCTCTGCCACGGGTGTAAGGAAGGCCTGGCACGAGCACGTCACTCAGGACCTGCGCACCCACCTGGTGCACAAACTGTACGTCCAACTACAAAACGCATATATTATATACTAAGAATACCCAGGCTCTGTCTGAATATCATCACTGAGCGTTTTCTGCGTTTCATTTTCCTTCATCTTTTCTCCCCTGCCTCTCTCTTCAGAGTACAAGCCATATTCCCCACCCCAGACCCTGCAGCACTGAAGGACCGGCGAATGGAGAACCTGGTGGCGTACGCGCGCAAGGTTGAGGGGGACATGTATGAGTCGGCTAACAGCAGGGTAACGGCGTTAATAATGCTCTTTTCTTAAAGCACATGAGTACTGACAGTCTGTTTTAATTACGTTTATTTCTACCTTCATGTTACCATGCGAGCAGGGAATGATTTTTAACAACACAAAGCAAAAACATGAGAAAAGAGACTCATTCAGTATTTTGTTAAAAATGTAATCTCTGCCTAATTGTTTGTGTCTCTTCTCCTCCCGCTGCTAGGATGAGTACTACCACTTCCTGGCGGAGAAGATCTATAAGATCCAGAAGGAACTGGAGGAGAAGAGGCGCTCGCGGCTCCAGAAGCAGCCTGTCATGGTGGGGGCAGCCGGGCCCCAGCAGCCTGGTATGGCCCAGCCCAACGCCATGGGTCCTGGACAGGCCGTCCGACCTCCCAGTTAGTAGCCAAAACACCCTGGGTCACACCTAGCTGGAGAAGACACACATAGAGGAGTTTCTATAACTATATAACCCTATTGTTCCTGTCATGGAATACCAATACATATATGGGGATCATTAATTGCATTATGGTAACTGTACCTGAAGGCTGCTGTGTCTTGTCTTCTTTCAGATGGACCTGTGCCTATGCCCAATGTGCCAAATCAGATAATGAACCGTATGCAGGTGTCTCAAGGTATGTGTGCTGCCTCCCGCTTCCTTAGCAATCAATTCAGCCACTGAGCAACCTCTCAAATACCACCGAAGTTATCCTCTCGATTGAGCTCAGCCACTTCATGAGTCTTCAACTCACTGAGCTCTTCGTGCCCATTTGGCTAACAGTCATACTTCTGTTGTGTATCGGGTAATTGGCTTGATTACTAAAAGCAATATAGTAAATGGTAAACTCTTCAACAGTGAAGTGATTGAGGGCTTTACCAAGTCAACCTTAGTGTTACACCGACCAAAGTAAATGTGTGAATTTGTCAGAGCTCTGATGCTTAGGCGAGCTCATTCAGCGGCTCTGCGAGCTCAGCAGGACACGGGATATTAAATTACAACTCCCAAGTGCCGTAAACGGGCCTGTGATTGTGTATGTATCCGTCTCTTCCCCCCACAGGAATCAATCAGTTTAATCCCATGGCAATGCAGAACGTGCAGATGTCTCAGGCGCCCATGGGAGCGCGTGCTGCCTCCCCCATGAACCACCCACAACAGATGAACATGAGCTCCGTCCCAGCGGTGAGATCTTTGCTCCTCTTCTCCAGTACTTTCCTCTCACCTTATTACCCTTGGCTTTTCTTTAAGCCCCTCCCATTTCTATCTCAAAGGTCATTCCCCTTACTCCTCTTTCTCTCAGTCTGACTCTCTCTTTTCTCTTCCGTTGGCTGTGAAATGCCACACTATCTTTGGGCCACTTGTCTGTCTTTTGCCCACAAAGTGAATGTGCTGTCTGTAGTTCGTCCAGGTCCCGATCCATTCATGAGCCGGCTGGCTGACTGTGAAGCGGTCTCTAATGAAACAGTGGCAGAGCCTAGAGGGCCTGGATTACAGCCATTAAATGTTTCTCCTCTCCTGCTTTTGATCTGCTGCCCTGCCATGTGTTGATTCAGCGCACTGTTTTTGTCAATTATGCCACAGGCCATTTTGAGGACGTACTGTAGTGGTGGCATGTGTGTATGGTGTCTTCCATTCAGATAGTTCATTTTATTTGGCAGGCGGTCAGTGCTCGATGTCTCCCGTAATGATTTGTGTTTTTTTCCAACTCTTTTCCCTTTTCTAGATGGGCATGTCTCCATCAAGGATGCCTCAGGCTCAAGGTATGATTGGCAACCATGCCAATAACATGGTGGCCCAACCTGCCAATCAGGGCCAGTTCCTGTCACAGGGCCAGTTTCCTGCAGCAGCGGGTGGAACAATGAATGTGAATGTAGGCCTGGGCCAGCCCACAGCACAGGCTGCCGTCACACAGGTGAGGATAATGGCGGTGAGATGGTACTGATGCATTGTTATCTGTCTGAAGACGCCATGTTCGTGGCTCACAGATGCGTTGTGTGTACACATGCACGTGGGCTGGTAAGTGAGTGCTGTGCATGGGGGAATGTATATATGCTAACTCTGCATTTCTCCCCCCTCCAGCAGCAGCAGAACTCTAACCTCCCCCTGAATGCACTGGGCTCCCTTGGCCCCCAGCTGCCCTGTGGCCCTGTAGCCCAGCCCACGCTCCGCACCACCCCCCCACCCAATGCCTCTGCTAACCTGCAGCCTCAGCAGCAGCTCCAGCAGCACCATGCTCCCCCGCAGGCGCAGCCCCAGCCTTCCACCCCCCGCCTCCACGGGCGGGCCCTCCTCCACCCCAACCCACATACCCAGCGGCCTCCCCGGTCCCCCCTCAGCCCTGGGCACGCCGCCTGCCCCCTCCCAGCCGCTCACGCCCCTGCAGCCCCAGCCCGAACCCCCCGGCCAGATGCAGCAACCCACCTCAGTGCAGGCCCAGCACCCCAGCACACCGGTGAGATGCCACTAATGCTCTCTTATGCCTTACCCTATGCCAACTTCTGTTAAACCACCTCATTGCTCTTCTGACCAAGTTTGTTTTTTTTAAATGGATATTAAATGGAAATAATGGGTAATGTGATTGTATTGTTCAGAAAGGATGAAAGGTTTAATTCATCAGTTGGTATTATGCTAGCTATGATCAAATTCAGAGTGTCTCTTCCATCTCTTCCTTAAGTTGTCCCAGGCTGCTGCCAGTGTAGACAACAGGGTGCCCACCCCGGGCTCGGTGGCTGAGGTCAGCGCACAGCAGGCCCTGCCAGACATGAGCGGCTCTGAGGTCAAACCTGAGATAAAAGACGAGGAGGATGACAGCAGCTCGGGGAAGAAGCAAACCGACTTAAAAATGGAGGTATGCATGTGATCGGACGTAGCCACGGGGTAATCACAGCACAAGGGATCGTTACACCAGTTCCTGGTTTTGTATGTTTCAAGATGTAGCACAATTGGCATAATACTTCAGGCTGACTGATTTCAAATTTTCACATTTACATTGATTTTAAATTTGTGCCAGGTAAATTGTAAAGAGAAACTGAACCTACCAGACAGAGTAGTTCATTTATCCTGGGGGGGAAATTGTGATGTTGCAGTAGCTCTACTCGTAATTCTACTGTGTGCTGAGTACAGTGTATTAACACGGCATGTGCCATGGCAGGTGTGTAGAACAGGTATGTACAGGTGTGCTAACAAATGTCAGTTTAAACAAATGTCCCAGTCTCCTCCAGCTAACCGGGGTTGGGGGAGGTTCCTCAAGCTCCTCCTCGGTGCACCTAGGTTGGATCAGTCTGTGGTTGTGAAGGTGCTTCTCAGTTGCATCATTGTGAAGTGGAGAGGACGAGAAGCATTGTCCATAATAGCCAACAATTTGGCCAGCCGCCTCCTCCGCTCAGCCACTACCTCCATTAAGTCCAGGCTCACCTTTTTGACCAGCTTGCTCAGAAAGTACAGTCTGCCATGTCCTTTTTTTTGTATAGAGCATTGGTGTTTCCTAGCCCATTCAAGTTTGTTGTGTAGGTGTACCCCAAGGTACTAGACTGGACCACCTCCACATCCATCCCCTGACAGGCTTACGGGTCCTGGCTGCACTTTGGTCCGCTGCAAGTCCACAACTAACTCCTTGGTCTTGTGGAGGGCTTTAGTCATTGGTGTCAGCAGAACCACCTACAGCTCAATATCAACAAGTCCCCTGTACTCTGACTCCCTCCCGCCACTGATGCACCCCACTATTGCAGTGTCATCGATTTGCAGGAAGCATGACTCAGAGTTGTAGCTGAAATCTGACGTGTAGATGGTGAACAGGAAGTGCGTCGACGTCGCCCCTGTGTTGCTCACCACCTGGTCCGAGATGCAGCTCTGTAGGCGAACAAACTGTGGCCTAATGGTCAGGTAGTCTATGATCCAGGACACCATTGGGGCATCCAGTCTTATAAACTTGATCGTCTCATCCAGCAGGAGAGGCTGGATGAATTTAATAAAAAAAACCTGATTCTCACAGCGTTACCAGCCTCATCCAGGCAGGAGTAAGCTCTGTGTAGCAGGGGAATGACTGTGGGCCTGGTAGGTAAACTGCAGGGGGTCCAGGGATGCTCTCAGTAGCGGTCTGCAGTCTTTTGAGGGTTTTCATAACATGGGATGTCAGAGCAATGGGTCTGTGGTCATTCAGAACACTAGGGTGCCCCCTCTTGGGCACTATTGGCGGTGAGTTTCGATGTTTCGAGTGGTTAAGTTTAGGTCAAGCAATAGAAAGCAAAGGCTGTTTAGGCAAAACAGACATAAGCTTAGGGCTAGATGGCAAAACTTGATCCATGATCAGACTAGTAACTGTTTGGTCGGAGGGTTTGAGGCCTTAACCTCAAACCCTCCGACCCAGTGGTTACCATGTGCCCTCCATCCACTACAACCTACCAGCTCTGCACTCACTACCCGTTGGACAGTTTTATGCATCTAAGGCAATGCATTTTGATGTTTGCTCTCGTCTTTCTCAACTCATCGCCATAAAATAGTTGGTTAACCTTTTGGGTGTGCTCACATGGCAGGACGACGAAACCAAACCCCCGCTGGTGAAGAAGGAGGAGCCGGACAGGGCAGAGCCAAAGCAGGAACCAATGGAGACCGAGGAGAAGAAGCCGCAGATAAAGACAGAACCCAAAGAGGAGGAGGAGATTGGGGCAAACGGCACATCGACCACCTCCCCGGCTCAGAACCGCAAAAAACGTACGAATGCAGACCGTAGATTTTCACTTGTACACATCCTGTAGCAGCTGTGACATGTTAATGATTTTATACTTCATCAGAATCTCTTACTAGCACAGTTAACCCATTTTAGCGGTTTGTTTCATATAACGGCATTGTTGTCTGTCCAGTTTTCAAGCCAGAAGAGCTGCGACAGGCCCTGATGCCGACACTGGAGGCCCTCTACAGACAAGACCCAGAGTCACTGCCCTTCAGACAGCCTGTAGACCCCATGGTACTGGGCATCCCTGTGAGTGTATGCTGGCTTACACCTCATCAGTTCCACTATCGCTAGGATTAAAGATTTTACAGTACTCACTGAGGCTCAGGAAGCTTAAGTTGTTCATTCTCGCCAATTTTTCTCCCCCCCCCACAGGACTACTTTGACATAGTGAAGAATCCCATTGACTTATCCACCATCAAGCGCAAGCTGGACACGGGTCAGTATCAGGAGCCCTGGCAGTACGTGGACGACGTGTGGCTCATGTTCAACAATGCCTGGTTGTACAACCGCAAGACGTCCCGCGTCTACAAGTACTGCACCAAACTTGCCGAGGTGTTCGAGGCCGAGATTGATCCCGTCATGCAGTCCCTGGGCTACTGCTGTGGCAGGAAGGTGAGAGAGTAGAGGTGGGGCAGTTGGAGAGGGAGAGCTCCAAGAGGGTTTTGGCACATACCATCATGTACGACATTTTACCACATTCATCTTTATCTGTAGATGGCTCATTTATCTGTTGGCTGTAGATGGAGAGGGCGGTGACTGTCAAAGTGGATCTTAACTTTTCTCTGGTGTTTCCACAGTACGAGTTCTCCCCCCAGACGCTGTGTTGCTATGGCAAACAGTTGTGCACCATCTCCAGGGATGGCACCTACTACAGCTACCAGAACAGGTGGGACTGCATGCTGCATGGTAGAGATGGGTAAAAGGGTCAGGGAGAGGTGGGGAAGAGTGGGTGCGCTACTGCACCAACAAGGATCAAGTGCAGCTTATGATGCTACTTGCCCCCTTACAGCTGTAGCCTTCAACAGTCAAAATTCATGGAGGCTTTATTCACATGATCCTTCCCTTGAGAGTAGTGTCATAAACAGCACTGAGAGGTGGATATTGTGTCCAAGCAGAAGATTCATAATCTGGGTTTGTCTTATCCTCATGAGTCTATTGTGCCTCAGAACCAGCTCCAATGCTCCCCCTGCTGCTCACAATCTGCTACTGCACTCCAGTGGCCACTCCAATGCAGCGCTCAAGTGCTTTGAGGCATATCAGCATACGATGTACCACTTCTGGTACAACGTTGCAAAATGGTTTTGGGTGCCTACATGGACCGCTTCATCACATGGGCAACCTGGACCCATATGCCTAAAGTACAATAGGACTGTTTGCCCTTGTCCTTTATGAAATTGTTTTGGCCATACAACCTATGGACTAGAAACCCTTGAACTTGCACTTTCATTATCACTCACCCTGTCTTCCCTGGCATGATCACACCATTCATTCACCACCTCATGATGCATGTTGCGTTTGAAATGAATGACTGAGTTGTTTTTTTTTATTCCAGCATGCAGTTAGATGGTTTAGTGTCAACATAGTTGCTGTTATCAAACACTCATTTGTTGCTGACATTTATTTACTTCCATTAACATAGCATTAACATAGCATTAACATAGCATTTTAGCATGTTCTCTCCCCCATTTCTGTGCCAGTTTCAATGAGAGCGACTGTGTCATGACCATTTCCATTGCGACTAACCTACCTCTACCCTGTGTGTGTGTCCTTCCGCCTGTCCACCATCCACGCTCCGTCCTCGGTTGTTGCTGTGCGCCGTTCATTCTGCATTATGCCACCCGTGTGCCGGTTTGCCTGTGCTGCTACTGTGTGTGTGCTGGCTGCAGTTCACCCAAATATGGCCTTATTGCCGACAGGTATCACTTCTGTGAGAAGTGCTTCAACGAGATCCAGGGCAACAGTGTGACCCTGGGGGATGACCCGGCACAACCACAAACGTAAGGCTGTTACGACTCACTGATCATCTTGACAAAATAATCAGCGTTAATAAGGTTTTAGGATTTGTGGTTTTCTAAATGGGTTTCTTTCTGTGAGTTTGAATCACAGTAACCAACAATAAATGAATCTCTATTCTGCAACTCTATTTCCTTCTTTTCTGTCCAGCATGATATCAAAAGAGCAATTTGAAAAGAAGAAAAATGACATGTTGGACCCCGAACCGTGAGTATTGTCTGGCGCAGTAGCTTCATTTTGACTCTTATCTTTGTGATGACAATAACGCGTCTCACTGAAGGAACAAAAAAGACAAATGTTTGTTCTTACAGGTTTGTTGAATGTAAAGACTGTGGACGGAAGATGCATCAGATCTGTGTGCTGCACTACGATGTCATCTGGCCGTCAGGGTATGCCCCCCCCCCCCCATCTATCCTTCATCCATCCATTCAAGCACATACAATCCACCTTTGAGGCTAACAACTGACAGCCGTCAACATGTATAGCATATAGCTTATTGTGCCTCTACTTTAGCACTGGTTATGCTCCTAGATGCTTGTTTGGGGAAATGCACTTACAATTTTTGGTGACTAGTAGTTCTCTTGCCTACCTATGTTGAATGCACTTATTGTAAGTCGCTTTGGAGTCTGATAAATGACTGTAATGTATCAAACTGTTTGACCTCCTCTTCCAGCTTTATCTGTGACAACTGCCTCAAGAAGTCTGGCAAAACGAGAAAGGAGAACAAGTTTTCAGCCAAAAGTAAGTTGCATATTACGTGTAATGGTAAAACTATTGAGGCACTCAAGTCCTTTGGCGTTAATCCTGAGTGTGTTTGTGTTTGTCAAGGGTTGCAGACTACGAGGTTGGGCACATACATTGAGGACAGAGTGAACAAGTACTTGAAGAGGCAGAACCACCCGGAGGCTGGAGAGGTGTTCGTACGGGTGGTGGCCAGCTCTGACAAAACGGTGGAGGTCAAGCCTGGCATGAAGTCGAGGTGAGGTCAAGCCTGCCGTGGTAGTGTCTCACTCCGATCCGTGAAGAACTAACATTGGAATTGTGTTAAGAAATAAAACTGGAGGGCATATTACATGTCAGACTAAAAACAGGGTTCCCACTGGTCGTGGCCTTGGAATATCATGGAATTTAGAGAGGTGTATTCCCAACAGGACAAATCGGGGAGTTGGTTAAATTTCTTTGGAGGATTCAGGGAATATCAAGACGTTGTACAAATGGGTCACGTTACAGGAATATACCAGAACGCATTTTTGGTTTGTCTCCACATCAAGCCCAATTGGAAACCAGACTGTTTACTGACTTTTTTTTCAACTTTTCTGAGCTGAAAAACAACATTAACAAACAATGAAGTAATTACATGTTTAGGTTAGGAGAGTACTCTGATTTAGTTGGGGAAACTTTATGGAATTTTACATCAGGACCCCGGTGGAAAACCTGTAAGAAAATCTGCCGGTATTTAATGTGTAATGTGATGTCTTCAAAGGGACGTCAAGTAATCTATGACCTTTATTGACCTCTATCGGCAACCAGTACGAATTGCAACTAATCTCGTCCAACACAAGCCTCTGGCACAGCCCCTCCCCTCCCCTCCTGTCCCCTTGAGTGACAGCGGCCTGTAGTAGTGTAATAGGGATGTATCTGAGCATGATGCTTTCTTTTTTGCATTGCTAGAACACTAGAGAGCGCAAGGCTAGCAAGTTTTAGTTTGGGTCATCACACTTCAGGGGAGCCCAGCTGAACTCACTACTGTATCGATGTAGTAGGCAACAAGATCACAGTGTTGGTATTTGGTTATAGTTAGAGTCTTTAATAATAAGGTTTTTACAAAGAAAGCTGTTTCTCTTTGCACTACTTTCTACTACTTTTACACTATTTCACTGGTTGTGCTGACACCTACTTTATTTTTTTATTTTTTTTATCTTCAGGCTTGTTAAAATTGGTTTTAAATTTATTTCAATAGGCATTTTAAAGGTCTTAAGTTTTAAATTACTTGAAGAAACTTTAGGTCACCTTGTTTATAGTTTGCACTTTGCACAGTTTTTTCCCCTCACAAAAAAACTAAACAATCGTCTTGATGAGTTTAATCGTGTGCTTAAATTTTCCCCAGTTCATAACATTGCCATGCCTCTGGGTTTCCTCAGGTTTGTGGACTGTGGCGAGATGATGGAGAGCTTCCCTTACAGAACCAAAGCACTTTTTGCATTTGAGGAGATAGATGGGGTGGACGTTTGTTTCTTCGGCATGCACGTCCAGGAGTATGGCTCGGAGTGCTCCTTCCCAAACACCAGGTAAACCTCCCGGCACAAAGATGACCGCGATGTGCCAGGAAATTTTCTCAGATTGTTGTGGGGTTTTGCGTGTATTGCCCCGTTAACAAACTCTCCTTATTTCCCTTACAGACGGGTTTACATATCATACCTCGACAGTATTCACTTCTTCAAGCCCCGTTTGCTAAGGACTGCAGTCTACCATGAGATCTTAATAGGCTACCTGGAGTATGTTAAGAAACTGGGGTAGGTGAAAGTGTAATGTGATACAGCACAGTGCTTTCCTTTCAGTTAATAGCATGTCATTCTAGCTCGTGCTATGTTGTTGATAACGCCTGTCCCGTCCAGGTATGTGATGGGTCACATCTGGGCCTGCCCTCCCAGTGAAGGGGATGACTACATTTTCCACTGCCATCCTGCTGACCAGAAGATCCCCAAGCCCAAGAGGCTCCAGGAGTGGTACAGGAAGATGCTGGACAAGGCCTTCGCTGAGAGGATCTTACATGACTACAAGGTCAGACCGCGCCTCTGTGACATCACAATGGAACGTCCTGTGTGACTGTACTGTGAATAAGTCCACTACGGTCGGGGGATATCCCAAACCGATATTACTACATAACAGTATTGAGCATAACATTCAATTGAGTGATATAATTTACGTTTTCTATTAAAATAACACATTGTTCTTGATATTCATTCACTTGTGTATAACGGCGCCACTAGTTGGTGGCTGGAGTGCAAAATACACCGTTATCCCCTCAAGCAAATGCCAGCTAGCTTTGAAACCGCCACTCTGAGGGGAAGGTGAGGGAAATTAAAAAGACGGAGAAATGCACTTGTTTGGCAGTTCTTCAGGTTTAAGTCGGGGAGTAACGGAAAGCCAACCGATCTGGACCAAGTTATATGCAAGCTTTACGTAAAAAAAAACAAAAAACATAACCTAAAAGGATGCAAATACAACTTGTACAAATACAACCCATCAAATGCAGAGTGCTTTTCAGTGGTGTAAAAATACTTGTGCAACAGGCACTGCCCCTGAGTAAGTACTAAGTAGTAAGTACAGTGGGGAATGTACTTCCAACCAGTTTAAGTCAACCAAGTCAACACCCCTCGTCTTTTTGACCAGAATGTCTTCAGATGTCTTCAAGGCCTTGAATACTCTTAAATTAAGCCTTTAGTCTTATATTATGTTTTAGAGATCTTAAAAGTGGTATGGACCTATTCTCTGATAGGACTACACATTTGGTTTCCATGTTCATTTCATTGAAAGTGAAAAGGCAGTGAAAAGGTTTTAAAAAGTCTTGGATTTTACTTAAAAGCTGGAGGTGGAGACGGCCTGGGCTTTACCACTAGTTGACCTGATGGTCTTGTGTGTCTGTGCAGGACATTTTCAAGCAGGCAACGGACGACCGGCTGACCAGTGCCTATGAGCTGCCCTACTTTGAGGGCGACTTCTGGCCCAATGTGCTGGAGGAGGGCATCAAGGAGCTGGCGCATGAGGAGGAGGAGAGGAAGAAGGAGGAGAACACAGGCCTCCTGTGAGACTCCAGAGGTAAGTGAGGTGAATTGACCATTTCAATACGAGATTTATAAAAGAAACGTGCATATCATGCCAAAAACGACAGCCTAGTGCTTTAGGCCCCTGTTTCACCCCAGATTTTATCATCCCCGAGCCCTCATTATATAAAAGCTTTCAGCAGCCACTCAGGCATTGTATAACCACTCAGCTTAATTGCATAACCTCATCTTGCCTCTTTTGCAATCTCCGCCTCTCTGAATGTTGGTGTCCATCTATTACTAGGGAGCCCACGCTGACAGCAAGAACGCCAAGAAGAAGAATAACAAGAAGACAAACAAGAACAAGAGCAGTGTCAGCCGGGCCAGTAAGAAGAAGCCTGGGATGCCGAATGTAGCCAATGATCTGTCCCAGAAGCTCTACGCCACGATGGAGAAGCATAAAGAGGTGGGAGAGCCCCTACCAGCAACCCTTTCTGTGTATTTGAAGATGTCTGGAAAACTGGAATATATATCAGTGCCTTTTTAGGGTTTTTTTCTACTTCACCAGCATAATCTACCATATGCATACTGGCACAGTGTGCTATGTTTTCCTTCCTTGTGTTTTGTGCAGATTGGCTAAGTTCAGGAACACTAGAATTGTGCTGCTAAGGCACCTACACATATTTAGTACTGGCCCTTTTTAAAGGGTGCTGCCAGGGAGGTCATCATTATATTAGAGACGTGCAAGCAGTGTACACACCAGGCCACTTTCCCATGGTATACTGCTACTGCATCACATCTATGGTAGGTAGTGTGGGTACAGCACAGTAATCGTGCAATGCAAAAACTCTGATACCTCTTTCACACCGGACTAGTGACCCAGGAAATGTGTGTGGTGTCCCAGGTAAGTCGACCCCACTAAACAGCTGTAGTAACGATCAGAGATTGGACCTGGGTCAAACTGCTCAACTTGCCTTGCTCATTTTTCCAGCACTCGAGTGTGACAGAAAATGTGCACTGTACAAGGTGAAAGTTGAGATTGAAGTGGCACCAAAAGACTAGCTGACAATAGCTAAGGTTGTACAGTGTTGGTAGTGTTGCTTGAAGCTTTCATGGAGCATCATGCTGCCTGCCATGTGGAACACAAAAAGTCAAGATCTGCTTTTGATGGGGTTATAAGGTGACAGCCTATATGGGTCTGTCCAGGGCCTGGTGTGAGTGGTAGTGGCATGGGACATCGTAACGTACAAGACTTGACTTGACTTGCCTCCTGCGTGGGATGGACCCAGATCAGAATACTGCAATATTCCTGGGTTGTGTGTGTGCAAGAGGTATTTGTTGTAGCACACTGTGACTGCCCTTCCAGTAATCTGATACACCTCTATTTCTCCTCCACTCTCTGCAACCAAGGTGTTCTTTGTAATCCACCTCCATGCCGGGCCAGTCATCAACACACTGCCACCCATCATGGACCCCGACCCTATGCTGACGTGTGACCTGATGGATGGCCGCGACGCCTTCCTGACTCTGGCCAGGGACAAGCACTGGGAGTTCAGCTCTCTGAGGAGGTGCAAATGGAGCTCCATCTGCATGTTGGTGGAGCTGCACAACCAGGGTCAGGACCGCTTCGTCTACACCTGCAACGAGTGCAAGCACCACGTGGAGACGCGCTGGCACTGTACTGTCTGCGAGGTGAGAAGCAGTGGCACAATGATTTGTTCGTTAAACAGTGGTTTTGTATCAAGTTAAAATCTTGGCCTAACCTTATTTGGTCTTCCTTTCCTCTCCTCAGGACTTTGACCTATGCATCAATTGCTACAACATTAAGGGCCATGAGCACCAGATGGTGAAGTGGGGCCTAGGTTTGGATGATGACAGCAACAGCCAGAGTGGAGAGACCTCCAAGAGCCCTCAGGAGAGCCGGCGCCTCAGCATCCAGCGCTGTATCCAGTCCCTGGTCCATGCCTGCCAGTGCCGCAATGCCAACTGCTCCCTGCCATCGTGCCAGAAGATGAAGAGGGTGGTGCAGCACACCAAGGGCTGCAAGCGCAAGACCAATGGCGGCTGTCCCGTGTGCAAGCAGCTCATCGCTTTATGTTGCTATCACGCCAAGCACTGTCAGGAGAACAAGTGTCCTGTTCCCTTCTGTCCGAACATCAAGCACAAACTCCGCCAACAGCAGCTGCAGCACAGGCTCCAGCAGGCCCAAATGATGCGGCGCAGAATGGCCACCATGGCAGGAAGGGGTATGCCCCTACCATCTCCACCTACCTCAGCCACCCCTGGCACCCCCACCTCTGGGCAGCAGCCTCACACACCCCAGACACCCCAGCCAATGCCTAACCAGCCCCAACAGCAGCAGCAGCCCCCCAATCCTGCTGCCATTTCTCAAGGCTTCCCCAACAATGGCCGCAGCAGCCAGCCCCCCACACCAGTCCCACAGGGCAAACCAGGGCCCCAGTCTTCCCCACTCCATCAGCAGCAGTCACCCCTGCCCAACATGCCACCCCAACAGCAGCCTCAGCAACAACTCCCACAACAGCAGCCACAGCAGCCGCTGCTGGCAGCTCTGAAGGTGGCGAGGCAGATTGAGATGGTAGCCAAGGCCAAACAGCAGCAGCAGCAAAATTACACCATGAACGGAGTGCCTATGAACCACCCCCGAATGGTGGGGCCCATGCCAGGCCAGATGCAGATGATGCAGGGGCCGCGGGGCCCCCAAGTGATGCAGGCCATGCAGCAGGGCCAGTGGGGTCCGGGGATGCAGAATCCCATGCAGAACCCCCAGGGCCCTCAGCCGCAGGTGCCTCCCCAGCAGGGCCCCATGGCCCCTCAGCAGGCTCAGGGAACCCCCATGGCCCAGCAGGGCCAGCTCATGCAGAGGCCCATGATGCCCCAGCAGCAGGGCCTCCCGATGCCCCAGCAGCAGGGCCTCCCAATGCTGGGGGTCATGCCTACCCCGGGGCCCTCACAACAGGGCATGCCCCGTGGGATACCTGGCAACATTGCCCCTAGTGCCCTGCATGACCTGCTGCGCACACTCAAATCTCCCAGCTCCCCCCAGCAGCAACAGCAGGTCCTCAACATCCTCAAGTCCAACCCCCATCTCATGGCGGCCTTCATCAAACAGAGGACAGCCAAGTACCAGGCCAGCCAGCCGCAGCAACAGCAGCAGGCCCCGCAGCAGGCCCCGCAGCAACAGAACCCACAGGCCATGCTGGGGGCCCAGGCAGGAATGCAGGCCATGGCAGCCATGCAGGCAGGTCAGGTGCAGAGGCCGGGGATGCCGCCTCAACAGCAGCCTCCTCAGCAGCAGCCTCAGCAAGCAGGCCCCCAGGGCATGGCCCCCATGGGCCCACAGGGACAGATGATGAATGCTGCTCACAACGGCAATCCCCAGCTGTACCGCAGGCAGCTGCTCCGGATGCAGCAGATACAGCAGCAACAGCAGCAGCAGCAGCAGCAGCAGGGGGGCATGCCTCAGGGCCACAGTCAGTTCCCCCAGCAGCAGCCGGGGGCAGCTAGCTACTCCCAACTCCGTATGCAGCAGCAGATGGCTATGCAAGGAGGTGGGGGGCCGATGGGCCAGCTCCCTCCCATGTCTCAAATGGGCCAACCTGGCATGGGCATGGATGGGCCCCAGAACCTCCTTCAACAGCGCATTCTCCAGCAGCAGATGCTGAAACAGCAAATGGGCTCTCCAGCTCAGGCAAACTCAATGAGCCCACAGCCACATATGCTCCAAGGCCAACCCCAGGGAGGAGCTCACTTACCTGGACAGGCCATGGCCAATGCCCTGGGAAACCAAGTACGCTCCCCAGCCCCGGTACAATCGCCCTGTCCGCCCTCGCAGCAACCCCCGCATTCCAGTCTCTCCCCACGGATACAACCACAGCCCTCTCCCCAGCATGGTGCCCTCCACTCC
Source organism: Hoplostethus atlanticus (assembly GCA_034670405.1). Taxonomy (NCBI): domain Eukaryota; kingdom Metazoa; phylum Chordata; class Actinopteri; order Trachichthyiformes; family Trachichthyidae; genus Hoplostethus; species Hoplostethus atlanticus. The sequence continues at coordinate 1,456,203 of JAXDDX010000098.1, forward strand.
AGCTCCCCACACCCCAGCCTGGGAGGCCCCATGCCAGGCTCCATGGAGCAGGGACACATGGGTACGCCGGAGCAGAGTGCCATGCTCCCACAGCTTAACACACCAAACCGAGGGGGGTTAAGCAACGATATGAGTATGGTGGGTGACGCCACAGGAGACACTCTAGAGAAATTTGTTGAAGGATTGTAGCATTACGTGACAGAAGAAAGGCCTTGTTCGGTGTTTTCAGCTGAGAACTTTTGTACTTACTGATGTAAAAAGTTAAAAGAAATACAAAGAAATGAGTCATATGAGGCCTACGGACTGTGAACATTTACTTAAACCAAGGGACTGCGTTTTCTTCCAACACATGGAGGGATTTGAATTATTGCTGTTTAAAAAAGAAGACAACTAAGACAAAGAATATATTTTTGGTTCAGACCAGCCATGAAAGAATTTTGTCCTGGTCTTTGTGTTGTTTTAATTTGTTTTTCATTTGTCATGCTCTGGTATTGACTTTTTTTTTTTTTTAAAGAAACTTCTCAAAACAAAAAATATTTCATTTTATTATTCACATTTTTTATTTTGTACCTTTGCAAAATATCATTGTTGTGTTGAGAAGATTGTAAAATAATTTGTCTGGGAATTTTTTTTGCCAGGTTTCACCTCTTGCTCCCTTTCTTTGTTCCTGGCTAATTTATTCTAATACACCATTTTTCAAAAGGACATGCCTTTGGGAAAGACCTGATTTCTTTCCTGTTTGCAGAGTCTATGGGAGAGTAACACATTTGTATAGAACTAGGAACTATTGCACACACCCAAACACAACATGCAGGTGTGGCGAAACCTGCACTGAAGCTTGTTCATTCACAGGTGCCAGAATGTTCATTTTACTGGCTTGGGCCCAGTATTTCCGTCTTGCAGATGTTTAAAAAATCGCTTTGTTTCTCTTTCAATCTAAAGAAATTCTATTGAAGTCCTGAATCTCTTTTGCCTGTGGTGGGAAAATACTTGTCTGACTGCTGATTTGTGTTCAGAGAGAGTTCCGTGCATCCTTTTTTCTCTTGCATTAAACTTGAATTGAACTGTTCTCTAGTGTAAATCATGCAGCTAGACAGTACTGTAAATATGCAGAAAATAAGAATCAAATCACTGTACAAACTGGTTAAAATGACTCATTTCGTACTTATATACCATATTGTTAAATAAACCTGTGTGCCACAGACACTGCTTCCGATTTTTCTGACTCATCAATAGCATTGAATATAAAGATATGGCAGCAATGTGGTAAATGTTTTTTAATTTTACCTTTTTTATATTTAACTTTTAGATAGCCAGTTGTTTGATTGTGCAACATAACTGACTGCCATGCCACCTTTTGACCTTCAAATTTAGACCTGAAATAAATCCAAAACAAACATAGTAGGTAAGTTAAAGTTAAACTAGCACAGGTGAATTTAGGAGGGTTTGTTTCTATACATCAACCATACGGCATAAAGTACAGTACACTCGACTAATTTCTATATTAAATTAATTGCAATCACTTGGACTTCAATTTCTCAGCAGGCAGTATGATGGATGCCGTGCTGACGTCATTTTAACGCGCAGTCACCGGTCCTGCCTGCGCTGCGTTCCGTCGCAAGGCTTGTTTAACGTGTGTGGAATAGGTCAAACGACCTCTTACTGCAGCAACATGTCTCGCTGTCTCGGTCTGGTCAGGTTTGCTCTGTGGTCCTCTCAAAGGGCCAACTCGAGGCTCCTGTCATGTGGACGAGGGCTGAGTAGCAGAATTGTTACGAGTCCCTTCAGCGCAGGTAAGTTGTGTTGGCTAGCCAGCTAAGTTAGCCTAGCCGGCTTGCTGTTGTAACTGCTGTGCAATCTTACCTAACCTCTGCGTGGTATGGTGGCTTGTTAGGAAATTGAATGACTAGCGGTTTCATTTAATCGCATACAGTTTAATAACATCAGATTTCGCTTCATGGTTTGTTAGCCAGTTAGCTTTGGAAGAAATGACATGACAGCTGTGGCTGCATTTAACGGGTTACATGCATTTAACGGGTTACATGCAAGCCTGCTCTGGATCAGGGTGACTGCAGGAGACTGCAGCTCTCCAATACAATCAAATGAAGCGTTTTAAGTCTCAAAATTGACTTTCAGTGTTGTGAAATGTTGCAGTTTGTTGGTACTGTTTTTACTATGGTCCAGTCATGCAAACCTTGTGGAATTGGTCTTATGTTACATTCTGACATTAAAAAGATCTTAAAAAGTTGAATTTAACTGAATGACTTTTGAAGACACTTGGATGACTACAGAGTTCGGGTTCAGTGTAGTCAGGGTATCAAACACTACGCTGAATGGCAGGGTCCTTGTTCAACAACCCCACCAACTTATTCCTCCCGTCATCAGATGCCCAGGTTAGACAGCAGCAGAGATGGTGTAGCCGACCCGGGCTGTGGCGCTCCCAGCACCCCGGCCTGGGCCTGAGCCAGCACTCCTACTACAGCACCCAGGAGGCTGAGAAAGACCCTGAAGACGAACCCCTGCATACCATCATCGGTGATACGGAGAACGTACAAGGTGGTGGAATAGCTGCAGCCATGACTGTTCTTGAATGTCGCTCACAGTCAACCAATTATCACTATTTGTGAGGTCTGAGATAACCTGAACTGTTGCATTACCCCTGATCCATGTAGGTAGCTTCTCCAAACACGAGTTTCAGGCTGAGACAAAAAAGCTGCTGGACATCGTTGCCAGGTCGCTGTACTCGGAGAAGGAGGTGAGTTTTGGGGTTTACATGAATCACTCGGTGTTTGAAAACGGCAACTGAGCTGGGCCTACATTTTATACACTTTATTAACCAAATAGCTCACTGTGGATGAATCAAGGAAGTAGTCTCTCGTGTGTTAAGACTGTTTCAGCTCCTCGATGAAACGCTGTAGGCTGACCTGTTCTCGGTCCCCTCAGGTGTTCATCAGGGAGCTTATCTCCAACGGTAGTGATGCCCTTGAAAAACTGCGCCACAAACTGATCACGGGAGGGGGCGACACGGCCCCTATGGAGATCCACCTGCAGACCGACGCTGCCAAGGGCACCTTCACCATTCAGGTACACTCGGGTCACTGAGCCTACGGGGGACGGTGCGCGGAACAGTGTACGACCTGCATGAATCGAAGAGAAAGCTCTTCAGTGTCATTTATTTTTGACAGCCATTCAATTCTGTTTCGTTTGTTTTCCAGCATCATATTGAATTTCTGTTCTAAATGACCATTTTACCCTGGTTTCTGTTCTGTGTGTTGAGATGGTTTGCCACCTGGTGGATTAATGTTGTACTGCAAGCTATGATGACAGTGGTCCAAATGTCCTCTCTGCACCCTGACAGGACACAGGAGTGGGGATGAACCAGGAGGAGTTGGTGGCCAACCTGGGCACTATTGCCCGCTCCGGTTCCAAGGTAGCCGTTCATCCATATGTTCTTCCATTACATCCAGTCACTGTCTTTCCTCTCTGTATTATTTATTTGACTTGACTCCTGCATGGAGGGTCACCATAACCGTTCTATTGGTTACTGATTCTCTGTTTGTCCTTCTGTCATAGTAATCCTCTCCTCTCTACATTGCAGGCATTCCTGGATGCTCTGCAGAACCAGGCTGAGGCCAGCAGCACCATCATTGGTCAGTTTGGAGTGGGCTTCTACTCTACCTTCATGGTGGCCGACAGTGTGGATGTCTACTCCCAGTCTGCTGAACCCGGTGCACCCGGATACAAGTGGTCCTCAGACGGGTGAGAGAGGAGGGAGGAAGGGATATGGGCAGGTAGGGGAGAGAAGCGTTGTGAAAGGAGGAAGAGGGGAATAAGCTGGGCGTGATTCTGTTCGACAAGAGAATGAAGGGCGCTCGCACACATCCATGAACAAAGACTTTCTCTCGTTCACTTTCCCAGCTCTGGGGTTTTTGAGATTGCTGAAGCCAGTGGTGTCAGACAGGGAACCAAGATCGTGCTGCATCTCAAGGACGACTGCAAGGAGTTCGCATCTGAGGACAGAGTCAAAGGTAAAAACCGATCAAACCTCTTCAGACAACTGAGATTATAACCACAGTGGGTAAATAACAGTTGTGCTGTAACGTGCCACAAATAAGTTTGTACTTCGCTCGGCGTCACCACGAGTCTGCTGTCTGTTTCAGAGGTTGTCACCAAGTACAGCAACTTTGTCAGCGTCCCCATCTTCCTGAACGGACGGAGACTCAACACTCTGCAGGTGATGATAACATAATATATATATAATAAAATGGAACTGCAGCATACAAGCAATTATTTACCGTCAGTTGTGCCGTCCAAGCTGAAGGATAAATGTAGACTCAGGCATCACTTTAATAACATGTCTGAGTTTTGAACCTTATATTTCTGTGTGTTTTTTATAATTGACCTTCTGTCTCCCTCCAGGCCTTGTGGATGATGGAGCCGAAGGAGATCAGCGAGTGGCAGCACGAGGAGTTCTACCGCTACATCGCCCAGGCCTACGACAAGCCCCGCTACACGCTGCACTACCGCGCCGACGCCCCGCTCAACATCCGGAGCATCTTCTACGTCCCCGACATGGTGAGGGGCTTTGGCCTCGTGGGTTAGAGCTGGACGGGGGGAGGGAGGGAGAGAGAGAGAGAGAGAGAGCCGACGGCCTCACATGAAGTTGTCTTTGTGAACTGTGTTCGTCTGTCTACAGAAGCCGACCATGTTTGACGTGAGCAGGGAGATGGGCTCCAGCGTGGCTCTGTACAGCAGGAAGGTCCTGATCCAGACCAAGGCTACTGACATCCTCCCCAAGTGGCTGCGCTTCCTCAGAGGTCTGGATCTCTCTACTGCCTCTGTCTACTCTTATTACTACCTTGTTTCTGTTTTGTGGAACAATCTCTACATGATTTTGTTGATTAAACAGAAAAAATATTGTGGCTTGTTGAATTGTGACTGAAGTCTGTCTGTCTGTCTGTCTGTCTGTAGGTGTGGTGGACAGTGAGGACATCCCGTTGAATCTGAGCAGAGAGCTGCTGCAGGAGAGCGCCCTCATCAGGTGAAACATCAGTTTTGCATCGTCTACTGTAAAACACGCCAGATTCGTTCTGGTCTTTGAAACAACTACTAACATCCAGTTATTATCCACCACTCTATCGTTATATTGATCCAGTGATTATTCCCTCCATCTCCTCCAGGAAGCTTCAAGGCGTTTTGCAGCAGAGGGTGATCCGCTTCCTGCTGGACCAGAGCAAGAAGGAGCCGGAGAAGTACAGCAAGTTCTTTGAGGACTACGGCCTCTTCATGAGGGAAGGCATCGTCACCACGCAGGAGCAGGACGTCAAGGTCAGATTTACAGAGGAATTTAAAATAATGAACGAAGGAAAAAAAGTTACAAGCTTTTGGTTTGGCCTAGGAAGAATCTAATATGTGAGTTGTTGGTCTTTGTGCAGGAGGACATCGCTAAGCTGCTGAGGTTCGAGTCCTCCGCTCTGCCGGCGGGCCAGCAGACCAGCCTCATGGACTACGCCTCCCGCATGAAGGCTGGCACGCGCAACATCTACTACCTGTGCTCCCCCAACCGCCATCTGGCAGAGCACTCGCCCTACTACGAGGCCATGAAGCAGAAGGACATGGAGGTAAGACCTGGACGCGACTGGTGGTGGTGAAACTCAGAGAGGCTCACGTTGAGAATGAAATCGGCTAATGGCACCTGGGAGAAAAGACCTTTTGAAGTCAGTGTTTGTGGTTCTGTACCTGTTGGTCTGGTCTGAGCCACGTGTAACTAACAGAGTTAACAGTGGCTCTGGTTCCAGTCGTTTTACAGCCCATATTCTCATTATTTGACAAACCACTACAATGAGGTTTATCTACACTAGCTGTGAAGGTCTTTGATTGCCGATTAGGAGAAAAGGTGTACTTGGTATTTGCTGTGAAACCTCTTCATATAATAGTGCAGGAGTAGCACTATTATAGCACAGTAGTGCTGATCGAGTATCATTTCTCCATGTCAGATGACAATAAAAGCTGTCGATAAACGGCATAGTCTTGAGATCTCACTGCAGGCCAACGTGTATGAAACCTGCAGCGTGAACTCATTGCGTTTGCGTGTGCAGGTGCTGTTCTGCTACGAGCAGTTCGACGAGCTGACCCTGCTCCACCTCAGGGAGTTCGACAAGAAGAAGATGATCTCGGCGGAGACGGACATCGTGGTGGACCACTACAAGGAGGAGAAGTTCCAGGACAGCCGGCCTGGTCAGACGCCTTCTCGTGTCTCCGCTCCTAGTTGACGTCTCTCTGTTGTGGCTGTGATCCTGACTCCCCCTCCTGTCTCCCCCTCCTGTCTCCCCCTCCTGTCTCTGTTCCTTGCAGCCTCCGAGCGTCTGACGGAGGAGCAGGCTGAGGACCTGATGGCCTGGATGAGGAACACTCTGGGCCCCAGAGTCGCCACCATCAAGGTGACGATGCGTGCATTAGACCCTGGCTTTGGTGGTGAAGAAGTTGTCTTGTATCTCAACTCTTTGTGTCCCCCCCCCCCTCCCCCCTCCCCCCTCCCCCCTCCAGGTGACTCCTCGTCTGGACACCCACCCAGCGATGATCACGGTGCTGGAGATGGGCGCCGCCCGCCACTTCCTCCGCACCCAGCAGCTGGCCCGCAGCTCCGAGGAGAGAGCCCAGATGCTGCAGCCCACCCTGGAGATAAACACCAGGTAAGGGTGGTGGGGTTAGATGGTATGTGGTGGGGTTAGATGGTATGTGGTGGGGTTAGATGGGATGTGGTGGGGTTAGATGGTATGTGGTGGGGTTAGATGGTATGTGGTGGGGTTAGATGGGATGTGGTGTGAAGGGAAGTAGAGGGGATTAAAGGACAAACACTAAACCTCACCAACACAGTTAAAGTCACACCACCTCTTCCTCCAACATCTCCTAGACATGATCTAATCAAGAAGGTGCACACGCTGAAGGAGACCAACTCTGAACTGGCCGGACTGTTACTGGAGCAGGTAACGTTTCAAACTGCATCTCACTAGTTACGGGGTATCGCTGTTTGACTTGAAGCCTGACCGTGCCGTTTTCACTTCACTGCATCTGTTTTGCAGATCTATGACAACGCCATGATCACAGCAGGCCTGAACGACGATCCCAGGCCCATGATCTCCCGCCTGAACGACTTGCTGACCAAAGCTCTGGAGAAGCACTGACGCCTACAAGCAGACGTGTACTGTACAGACTGTACTCGACTCTGGCCCAGAGACTAAAGCGTTTACCTGCAGGGCCGACAAAGGAAGGAACCCCTCCACGTCCAAACAGCACTACAGGCCCACGTTCATCTTCAGCCATGAAACCACTTCTTCTACCCCCTTATTGAAACTGTCCCGGACCAGATGGATGAGGTGTCAACGTTTCTTCGTCTGTTTATACATTGTTATTGTGTCCAGAGGTGTTTCATGAGCAGGTTGGATCTCTGATCATATTTCGAAGATGGTGCAATAAGCAGATCAGGGCTTTGAAGGACTGATAATAAAATAGATCTTGTTGTATTACAAGTATGTTACATCCTTACAGTTGAATTGAACGTCCCGTCTTCTCATATTTATGTGACTTTGAATTGCTTTTGAATCCTTTTTCACTTGTTTTAATGTTACTCAGTGCAACGAAACAGTTTCATACCCCAAGTGTAATTCATGTTCATACAGTGCAAAGATGGTTGTCTACTCTCTGGTTGTCAATTTGCTGTCAGTGCTCCAAGTACCATACATGTGCTTCAGTGTTACTTTTGCACCTGAGACCTTGACACAACAGAGCAGACACACGCTATTGTGATTAAAGCATTTATGAAATTGTTGCTGGTGTCTATGTGCAATACCAATTAACAGCATAGTCAGTGGACGATAAATGTATGAAGTGCCACCCTGTGGAAAGGTCTAGTACTGCAACTGAAGTTCAACCCAGAGGGGAAAAAAAAGATGTCGACACTGAGCTTCTTGAAAACACAATTTTACTGCATTTGAAAGTAGTACTGTCGTCTCTGTTCACAGGGTAGTGAGTTGATGAAGACTTCTCTTCCAGTGTGTCGTCCGTTGCAGACGGAGTTTAGTAGTTAAAAGGCTCGAGTTCAAGTGAAGTGATTCTCCATGGATACTGTGCCAGCGTCCCAGCGCCGTCCTGTCCATTTGAACCACGTCACGGTGGTGTGACCCACCACACCTGTTGCTGCTAGGCTCCGTCTCGCCCGCAGCCTGCTGGCCCCTCCATCGGGCCTCCCACCCCCAGCAGCCCCCCAACCCCGGAGGAGCCCCTCAGGACAGCTTGTCTATGTTCGCTAGGAAGCGCTGGGCCCACCATTCATCCAGATCGATGGGCACAAAGTCTAGGAGAAGGAAGGAAAGGACTTCAAATTCATGGACGTCAACAGACAAGGAAAGATCACTGGCAGTACCTGCATGTCAGTGAATTTCTACATGCTGTATATACATTTCAGGAAAAAGGTTCATTGTTCAATACCTCTAAAATACCTTGTCTGTAAAAGTTCTTTGCTTCAATCAAATTGCAATCAATCATTTCTCATGCTCACTTGCTGCCGTTCAGGAGACAGTGTGTATTTTCCTCTTACGTTTCAATGTGTCACTTCATGAGGTTTGCCCACAGGAAGTGTCCACGCCTGACACCAGAATTTAATTTAGGCAAATAGGGCAAATCTATGGGGTCTCAATCACGGGGGATGGGGCGCTCTTCGTTGTTGCACCCCACTCTCTGATTTCAGCTGATAAAACAGTATTAGTGTCACTTTAAAATGAACCACAACACAAATGCAGCTGTGTGCATCGAGGCTGTGGACCTCAGACAGCGTATTAGTACGGTGGTGGACTGACAGGATGAGAGCGACAGGTGTGGACGACCAACTGTACTCACTGTCCACGTGTGGGCTGGGACTGGTCTCTTTGTAGTGGACTGGTCCCCGGGCCCCCTCCGGCCCCGGGCTAGGCCCCTCCTCCGCCTGCTGCACTACCTCCTGCCACGCTGACAAAACAAAACAAGAAAAACTCAGTCAGTAACCAGAGTCAGGTTATCAGAGCCTGTACTTTGTGGCAGTTCAAACACAAAACGAGCCACTGTAACTGGCGTAAATGGTGCTGATAAATAAAACAGGCATACTATCAAACAAGGGTAATAGGAAGCATCACCCCTGGCATAAGTTTTTATTTTAGATACTAAATAACGTGTGTGAGTGTTCGTATGTACTAAATCCTATGGGGCCTCTGGTTGATCTTATCTCAGGCAGCTGCCACTAGGTCATAACTTTCAGAAAAGTCAAAAGGGACAGGAGCTTTTTTTTGTCATGGAATTCAGTGTTTCTGAAGGAAATGAAAGAGGTTTGTGAAAGAGAGAATGAATCAGCCCACAGCAATCTTTCTGAGCAGCCTGCATGGCTGGGGTCGGGCCTAGCTTTTGTCCTTGACCACTCAACGACAAGGTTGTTTAAGTTGTTTATGAGCTGCTGGGCCAGGCCTCCGACACACGGCAACACACTGACAGCCCGAGTCGAGTCCGAGTGACTCTGAGAATGTTAAAAAGAACCTCAACACTGGGTCAGTGTGTTTCGCCAAGACCCAGCAAAACCTTCATTCTGTCAGATCCCAGACAACCAGTACCAGCCTGTTTCCCAGAGCCGTCGGTGTGCATCAAGTCAAGGCCAACATGCTGGCTTCCTTCAGCACCACTGTGGGTCAGGAGGTTTATAGAGGAGCTCAGGATGTGGGTGTGAGAGCAGCGGCTCGCTAGGCGGCTCTCTGCTAGGTGCCTATCACGCCTATCAGTGTCAGAGCAGCTGTTGAGGCGAGGCCTGGGAGGGGCGAGCACAGCCGCCGGGGGGAGGGGGGTATTGTTCATCTACACTCAGACAGCATTATGACGAAACAATGCCATTCACAAAACAGCTGGCAGGCCACGCGCTACCAGAGGCGGCTGGACGCAACGTCGATCTTTCAACGCGTGCCTGGAAACTTCTTCCAGGGGAGCGTCTCATGTTCGCGCCGTGTTACCCGCATTTCCAGTCGTACCGCTCGCTCGTTTTCTTACCGTCATAGACGAACTTGACGTTTTCCTCGTGCTCGGGGGTGAAGCTCTCCTCCCGCTGGCTGTCCACCTGCAGAGCCGGAGCCGGGTGGTGGTACCGCTTACCGTTCAGACGGTTGAAAACTATCTTGGGTGCAGGGAGGCTGATGGGCGCGAGAAGAAAGAAAGGCCTGTCACTCACATAGTAAAAGATTTATCTATTACGAATCGTTTTGCTTGGAACTAAATAAGAGGATGGGTCAGATGTTGGAAGCCATGCTCCCGTCACAGCAGGAAGTTCCTCAACTCGGTCGGATGGCCTGGGAGATTGCAACAGCTGAATGAATGGCCATGTGCCACCTCACCTCTCCACAAGGTCACACCAAGTCTTGGTTCAATGGCATGAAAACAGCCAAGCAGTGTGACGGGGCCTTGGGCAGCCAGAGTGCGGAGGTGTGCCATTAATCTTTATTAGGCCTTTACTTGTTTCTGCAAACGCTAATGAAGCCGAAGTACCTTGGGAACAAAGTTTGACCCTTACAAAACAGAACTAATCCTTTTGGAGGGATACTTCACAAACCTCACACAACAATTGTAATTCCCTAGAGGACTATTCTAGTGATATCATGGGAGGTAGGAAATACTCACTATTAAGTACCGTAAACACACCATTAGTCACGATAGGAATACTATAGTTGGTCCAAAGGTTGATTACTTACTCGGGCATACCCCAGGAGGTTTGCTTGTGCTTGAAGTCGTTTATTTTGTTGTCAATCTGCTGCGTGGGCCCTAGAAAATAATAGTAAGAAAAAAACAAAACAGTGATCAATAATCCAAGAAAGGGATGCCTGTCAAGATGAAAGCGGTGTACCGACGTGTGCCTGATCACGCCACCCGAGTTATTACAGTCCACCAACCTGTCCGTCGCTGGGTGGCAAGCTTGCTGGGACCTCTGGTTATTGTGTACATCATGCGACGGCAAAATTCCCTGTAAACTTTCAGTACGGCACTTTCGAGTAGCCGGCAGGCTTCAGGTTGCGGTTATTTCCAGACGGACCGAGACGCAGGTACAGAGGGCCCTGGTCCTGAAGGCACTTTTAAGTAAAATGTTAGTCGCGTGAAGAAATTCTCTTCGTGCATCCAAACCGGATCGGGTCGGTCTCCCGCTCGTTGATAGACTTGGCCTCAGAGTAATATTTTCATTTCAAGTGCCCGGGGCTGACGTGAGACCGGGCTGAGTGTTCAGCAAGCTGTCAGGAAACATAATCGTGCGTCGGTCTCCTCTCCGCGTGAAACCGGCAGCCGGAGCGCATCTCAGCTCGCGACCGTCCCGTGGTTGCCCGTCCTAACGTGTCCTCTCGCTCCCGGACAGATAAAGCCTGTAACTTGGGTCCTCGGTGGCACAATGTCACACACACGCACACTGTCACGGGCTCTGTCATTCACAAGACATTGAACGCACGCAGTTAAAACGCACCACCGCTCGACGTCCCCTACACGCCTCCCTCGGCGCTTTAAAGCGACAGTGTCCCCGAGGTCTGACGTCATTATGTAGGCTGTAAAGTTAGCGTTTCCGCCATTTGGTGTGTAGTCCAAAATCTTAAAATAAGAATGTGAAAAATAAAGTCTTCCTGAAATAAGATCAACTTAGATCACCTTTGTGAATTTTTTCGTCATTCAATTACTTTGTGTGCTGGTTGCTGCTAGCATGCTTATTGTTTGGGAAAGGGGAGCACAGACGTCAGCTAGCTAGCGGACAGTTTGATGTGATTAGTTAATAACAACTATACTAGCTATTCAGTACTATCAAAATCTCAATCATCTGAAAGTACAACTCAACCATGAGATTTGAGCTCTAGCAGTGTGTGTAGATAAAGCAAACAAGGTAAAGAAAAGCATCAGTGCTACTGTAGCGCGCTTTCTCCAACGATTAGCTGTTGATTAGCACAAATCAATATCAAAAGTAAGATCAAAATTCATAAATGTGATGCTAGTGGATGTACTTTAACCCCTGGAACAAAACGTAGTACAGCTAGTTAGCCTCTGTGTAGCACTGACTTGACTTTTGGCATTTTTCAACAGTTCTGGACTACAAACCAAATGGCGGAGATGCCAATTTATGGCATATAAACAGACATAACAAACTACAAAATGCTTCTCAGATGGAGTTTCACGGGACTAGATGTTATGTGTACAAGAAAAGGTTTTGGAGCCCCTGGTGTGTTTGCTACTATCTCTCTGAGCTGACAAGGCAGCGCTTCCATCTGCCTGAACGTTCATGTTTACACAACACACAGTTTTACAACACAACCCTCTTTACACTTCAAACAGACGTCCCCATATAACCAGTGATGTAGTGGTAAACAAGAAGGCAGGCAGGTTAGTCAGTGATCATTATCAGGGCAAACACAACCACCAAGATAAACCAAGTCAATTACACTTTACTTTATTAAGTTAAAGACTATCCTCATTGAACTTACATCAATTTGATGCAATGCATTTCCATCATAAACATTTCCATCAGCCTAAAAAGTTGGGTAAAACTTATTCTGCAAAAGAAAAAGAAGCTTGGTGAAGTGTTTTGACGAGTTACCCCGTGACGTGATGAAGGGGGGGGGTTAACCTCCACTGCATCCGTTTTTAAAACTAGTCCGCCTGCAAGCTGGGGCAAGGGAAATGCTCATCTTCTTGATATTTACGAGGCGTCTGCTGCATCTACTTCATTTAATGCAGAAATTAGAGGAATAACTCGACAGGATGGCAGACATTCACATGACATACGTTCTGTTGTTACAGCTCTATACACTGATGTCTCTTTAAAAGGTGCACCGAAGAGGGTAGAAAAGATCTTTAAGGTAGTGTAATCCTGATCCTCGGTCCAGGAGAGTTGGAGGTATCGCTGCTGGTAGTAGGATAAGGACGTTACTGAGTCTTGATGGTTTAACGTGTCTCTCGTGTTAAAGGGAAATACCAGCACTTTGATCAGCTAGCTACGTGCTCTTACCTCTAACACTACTTCCTATGCACTGCTATGAAGCTTGGGTCCTTCGATTGTGACCTCACAATGAGTTGGCACCTCGTTTGTCTGCGTGTGCGTACTGCTGCATTCACAGTCTACAGGAGTGTGGGAGTGACGTTATGGATCAGATCGGGATCGGGAATTTCCAGTCTCCTTACCTCGAGTTTAGCTGCATCTTTTTCCACTGCTCCTCTAGTTCATTGACCTTTAAAAGGACAATGTAGTCATGGGCCTGCTGTATTTATGTTGGTTGGGGCCAAATTCTTTCAGCGGGTGATGTCAGGGTCTATTCACAAACCAGGGATTTCCAGCATCAAATTCATGACTAGCAAGCTGTGAACATTTTCTTCAACTTGGGGCCATTTTTGTGTGTGGATGAGAGGCACACCTCCCGAGTCATTCAGTAATGGGGGATCACAGTCCTCCAGCAGACTGTCAGTGATGTAGCTGATCTTCAGTAGGTTTTGGTAGTACTGTTTCTCCGCAGCTGTGTTGACAGTCCAGCCCACTACCTCCACTCCTCGCTCCGCCCAGTACTGGACATAGTCCCTGGGAAAAAGAAGGGAGGAGGATAGGGACAGGGGAAAGGGGGTATGGAGGTAAAAAGGAGAAGAGAACAGAGGAGAGTGAATGAGGAAGAAGAGAGATGATATATAAACGTTACGATGATGACTTTTCTGTTCCCTCCTGAGTAATTGAAACTCTTTTAAAGCTGCCCGAGGCCACTTCTGTTTAGATCGAAAGTTAAAAGGACTTAACGTAACGTGACATCAATAAACTGCAGCCTCCTCTGACCTAAATCTCTTCTTAGTGGCTGGTAGGGGAGGAGGTGGTGAAAGAAATCCTTTCCCAGCAGGTTCAGCCACGGCTGGTGAGCATTCTCTGGATGCAGCACTTAATCACTGCTGTTCAGGAGACAGTTTTGTATTTCGCTCTCAAGTTTCGATTCGTCACTTCCTGTGATGAATTTGGGCAAATAGGGTGAATCTACGGGTTTTCAATTGGGGGGATCGGACACGCTTCTTTGTTGCAGCCCAAATTTGTGATCTAGGCTGAGAAGACGGGTGTAGTCTTACATAAAACTCTGGCCTAGTGCAGCTTCAGAAGAAGACCTGGGCACATCCTGTGCAGACCTTTTTCTGGTATAACATATTTCAGATGAACACATCATATGAACATCAGAAGAGTACTGTCCCTCTCAACTCCTGGTACACTGCACATAACACAACAGAATAGCATTAAAGGTCCCATATATAGGAATTCAAGTTTTCCTTTATTTATATAAATATGTGATCTAAATTTTTTTACACTTTTACAATTTTAGTTTGAGTGTTTCCAGACAGTACACTCATCACAGCTGGACTTGGTCCTGATTGGCTCCCCTCACTAAAGAATTACTGAAATCCGTCCAATCAGGCCAGTTTGCAGCATGTGAACTGGAAAGCGTCCACTCCAATCCGGCCAATCAGGGTCCAGTATTGTGACCGTTCTGTCAAATTCATTCAATTCAACTTTTGACTAAACTACATTTAGTTGCAAAACATCACAAAGAACATTATACTTATCTTCAGCCAGAATCATGAAAACTGAACAACATGGGACCTTTGACGCCAAAAACCAAATGGAGCTGAAACCTACAGAGAGATGAAGTCTTTCTGCATGAGGATGGCCGAGACGCCACACAGGTTCCACAGCAGGTGGTGGTGGGCCCAGTCCAACAGGACGTCCAGAACCCCGCTCCAGAACTGACTCCATGATGACATGGTGCGAGGAGTGCCGTCGCCAAAGAGGCTCAGACTCCAGGGCCGGTGGGTGAGAGCCGTGACCACCTTGGGGTCAGCCTGACGCATCTATGGACCGGGAGAGTTCAGACGTCAACAGGACATGGCGTACTGACATTCAAGACCAAAAAAACAAACCTTTCATCCAAACTAAATCATTAAAATGATGAAAGAGTAAATGAGTAATTTATCACAGGGGATGGTGGAAGCATTTTATTAAATTATTATACATTTTAAGTTTCTGCTTCTTCTTCTTCTGTTACTGCTGTTTCTGCTTCTTCTGCTTCCACATTTAACATCAAAACCTTGAAGCGATGCTTGCGTGTAACTACAAAAGACCTCACCTTGTAGATGACTTTGGGTTCAAAGGAGCAAACGACGCTGGCGTTGTAAAGGACAGGGAACGTCTTATACATCTCACGGAGCACCGACGCAGCCTGGCGAGGAAGAGAACAACGCTGCTAGTGTTCAGCAAGGACAGAAGTCACCACTTGAGGTAAATCAAGAGATTCAAACAGGAGAATGTTGCAAAATCACCTGATAATGAAGAGGAGTTAAAGAGGTTACTGAAATCTGAGTGAGCCACGTGGCTAGCAGGCTAGCTGAATTCCTCCTGCACCAACTGCTGCAGACAGCTGGGAGCGTCTTCGTGACCGCTCCACTGCCTCTTGCACCCTTTTAAGTTACAATCACACTTAAGGTACGCTGACACTGACAGCTTTAAATGCATCACCTGCATCACCTGGCGTCCATACATCTCACATGCTGCCTGCCAGGTCAGAGTGTGTCGTACCTTATCGGGGTGACCTCTGACATCAAAGAAGATGGTCAGCTGGTGTCTGATGCATTCCTCTACCGCCTCCTGCAGAGTTGGGACCTTCACTTCACTGAACTTGTCCCTGACACAGAAAACCAGTTTAGCCTAAACAAAAAGGTATATATATATATATATATATATATATAGGTGTAGGTATAAATAACTCTGAGGACAGTATAGGTTACAGAAATTTAAAATGCCCTTGAAAGTTCATAAAATGCCTGTGAAATTAGAAATGAGGGGGGAAAAGTGTCCCCAATAATCGGCATTTCACCCTGTTCACATTTCTTACATTGACGTGTAAATATTTAACAACTAATTGAAAGTACTGTCTCCCATGGGCGTCTTTGCTGTGTGTTTTGGGCAAGAACAGCTATATATTTAGCTCAGCACAGTTCATTCTCCCAGCGTATTTTCCCTTCCTCTAAATGATGATGAAACCAATAAGAGCAGGGACACCTCCTTACATGTGGATGAAGAAATAAACAAAGCTTTCCAGGTTCACAACATGAAGTGACTTTTCCCAAACAAAATAGTAAGCAAGGTGATTTGGCTGCACGGTGTCAAGAATGTTAAATGGTGACATGCAGCTGTGAAGGACGGGAGCGCACTCCAAAGAAAAGGGCATTCCTGCAGCTGAAACCACCTCGGCAAGGAGAAGGTTACGGGTATTTCTTTTCTTGACCTGCTTTGTGCAAAGATGACGACACATCATGCATTCCAAAAATACATTGATGGACTCGTTCTTGGACGCGGTGAGTGGCGGTGCAGCGAGGCGGGGTTTCGAATCCCCGCTGGTCCCTCATCTGTGCACACGTCGACCTGGTTAGGTTCAAAAGCCTGTTTGAGAAGCAGCCTACTTACTTGAGCCTGTGGCGGGCGGAGGCGTCCAGTCTCCTAAGCTGGGCCCACTGCAACCTGCTCACTGGTCCAGAGCCGTTGGTGGTCCGGTCCACAGTCTCGTCGTGCATCAGCACCGGTACCCCATCCGCCGTGAAGCTCAGGTCCAGTTCCACTCCGGTAGCCCCGTTCCTGCTGGCCTGGAGCGGGAGATCAGAAAGCAATGAGGGGAGGAAAAAGAGGGAAAGGCATGAGAGGACAGAAACAACTGAAACTTACTCATGGGGAGAAATGTGTTTCAGTGCGTTTCAAATTGAGCCTACATCGCGTGAGTTTCCTCCCACATCCCAAAGACACGCAAGGATTATGTGGCTGCAGAGAATGAATGACTGTAAGTAGAAAAGATGGCTCTTGGGTAGTTTCTTTAAACCAGAGACTGATTTGGCCAAAACTGCAAAGGCATGATCACGAGGACACAACAACTCAGTAATAGACGTTGGAGCCTGACCCTCTGTAGCCGTGATGCTCGACTGGCAGCCAGTGAAGGGAGGTCTAGCCTTGTCAATAGCCTTGTCAATAGCCCAGACACGACAAAATAAAGCATGAAGAAATATTTTCAAATTCTGCAAAGACAAACCTGAAACCTAATTGGGATTTGGCAAGATAACATGTTACTCAGAGTTTATATATGGGTCAAGTATGACACCTAGAGGAGGGTTTGATATTGGATGATAGGACCAATACTCTTGCTTACTGTATGGTCAGGGGCCAATGACAGGTATTCCTGTTTTCTCAGACTTGAGTTGGGGGAAATGTTGTATCATCCAGTCCTTAATAACAGCAAAATACCACAGAGCAGTGATGAAAACAATTAAAATGACAAAATAGACAGAAATAGAACCGTTCTAAGAATAGACGCCCCGGGGGGACCAATGGAGCAGATGATGAAACATGATCACCAATAGATGCTGACAATTTTCTGTTTCATAGATATGATGCAGAGCAACCAAGGGCTGATCCATAAATACCCTCCCACAGCACGAGGCTTTCGATACGGTTTCGATACGATTTTTAATTTCGGAATTTCGATAGGTCAATAGTATCAAAGACCTTGCGGAGGTGGAACAGCAGCAGCAAAACAAAGCACTTGTCAGCATCAGCACACGTCGGGATGTCATCAGTGACCCTGAGACGAGCTGTTTCAGTCCTGTGCTGTTGTGCAAAGATCAGATTGAATTTTATTATACGCTATTGTTTTCCACCGCATCCGAGAGCTGCTAAGAAACCACTAACTCCAGGACCTTGACTAGAAAGGGGAGCTTACACGTGGGTCTGTCATTTTAAGGGAGTGATGGATCGAGGATGTTTTGGCAAGGGAAGGCTGAATCATAGCAGAACACATCCAGTGAGGGAGCGGTCCAGTATCACCCACGACCTCTTTAAGGAAAGATGGTGGTAAAGAGATGTAGTGTACAGGATGATGGCTGCATATGGGACACCATCAATGAACAACTTGCAAGGAGATACTGCAGAACTGGTTCAGCACCTTCAACATTTGAAAAGACAGGAACAGAAACAGGATTAACACACCTGTCAATAGGAAAACAGGAAACCGGGTTATGTAGTTACGGACTGACTCATTTATCATGGATCATGGATTGACCTTTAATAATGCGGGAACGGACATCAGAAGTCAACCGACTAATGTAGCTAATATTATCACTAATGCCCTACTGAAAATAACTAGGACAATCCTAGTGCTCCTATAGGGACTTGTGTGTCTGTGGTACTCAGTGATGGTATTTTATCTCCCATCAGTATTCCTACATGTATTAATAAGTAATATGTGTGTAGTATTAAAGTAATTATTATAGGATTACTGTCGTGAACAGATACAGATAGATGCGTGCCTGCCTCACCTCTCTGATCGCTGCCAGGGTGTTCTCCGGAGCGTCGTGGCTCCCCGCGCGGTGCGCCACCACGGGCACACCGCTCGAAGGGGCCCTCGGCCACAGGACCCGACCGGCCTGGTCGGCTGGCACCGGAGGGAACCGGAACATCACCATGAAGACGTAGAGGGACGCGGTGAGGAGGGACGCCCCCATGGCGCTCCGCGTCCCGAACAGCACCAGCAGAAACACCGCCGAAAAATACACCAGCTCATCTCCGATTTGTAACATAGCGAAAGGCGCAGTGAATAAAATGTCACGCCCAGGAAAAAAATGTTGACGGTCACCTTTTATTATAACGCGCAATGAATGAGGCACTACGGAAACGGCCGCTGTCAGCAAGACGCTCCCGGGTGACTACATGGTCTTCAGTCATGCAGGTCAGCAGACAGTCCGCCCTGCTGCCGGCTCCGGTGCAGTCTCACTTCATGA
This sequence comes from Hoplostethus atlanticus, assembly GCA_034670405.1. Taxonomy (NCBI): domain Eukaryota; kingdom Metazoa; phylum Chordata; class Actinopteri; order Trachichthyiformes; family Trachichthyidae; genus Hoplostethus; species Hoplostethus atlanticus. Next base: position 1,475,079 of record JAXDDX010000098.1, read on the forward strand.
TTGCGCTGCGGACGATGCATGGGAGACAGGGGGGGGGTCGTCACTGTCATCAGTGTCAATTTCGCCAGAGTATTGAACTTCCGGTGACAACCTTCAAAATAAAAAGCTTACTGGCGAACATGTGCTGCAACTTTTTTTGAGTAATACAAAGTAAAGAGGTGAAAACAAACAATGTATTTTAGGCAGAATCTGTTGTAAATAAAAATACAATTGTTTATTTGCAAAATATCATTTTCACATTATATATCCATAGCCATGTTGGCCTATATAAGATGCCATATCTACATATAGAGCTGCCACAAATACACAAAGAATACAATACACAAAGAAATGTTTTCATTTCATTTCAGCTTTAAACTTACCCGTCCACAAGGCACTCTTTAATCATTAAATAACACAGTAGGCTAATCCTTCACACAAATTTAATCCATCAATATTTTTCAGTATTTGATGTGGATGTTGTTGTTTTGTAAACCCCAATATTTAATTTATTTTTCCCAAAGTTAAAATATACGCTTTTATTTTGAAGGCAAAATCACCTGCCCTACGGTCTGGTTATCTCAGGTAGTGCTGTGCAAGGGCTGAGTGGGTCCCTCCCTCAGCCTCACACTGCCACATCTGAGACCTGGGATGTTGACAGTTTGGGTACAACCAAAGAACGAATACAAATCAATAAAAAAAAGAAATAAAAAGCCCCTTTAACGACTGATGGAGGAAAAATGTTCTTGAATAAACAGCCAAGTGGTCATAAGGAGGTATGATGCATAGGAATGAAAACCCCCACAATGTAGCTTTAAAAGGAAACGTCTTGACGACAAATAACATGACAAGTTCATTAATACTGGGCTAGTACAGTGAAAAACATGGCATATCACATTACTACACCCTTTCGATTCAGATTGTTCATCAATTCCACTTTAAAAGGTGAGACAGAGGGGGGCGACTCTTTGAATCAAGGCACAAACTCCAGTCACTGTTTCCGAGGTGTTCAGATGTGTAAGAGTCGTAGTGTGTCACGCAGTACAGCCCTCAGCAGTCTCCTTGGGTAGTGACTCGATGTGCTGGAGCAACTGGTCACAGTAGACGGGACTGCGCTGTTTGTCCCTCACCGCTTCCACTTCCCTCTTCAGCAGTGCTGGGGAGACGGAGCTGCCTGTCTTCAGGACCTCTGGACACACACACACACACACACACACACACACAAGATATTTTCAACGTGTTAAAGTAGGTTAAAGTGAAGGCCTTGGTGATCTAGTGAGGCTGGTTGCTTTCTTTCAAAGGTTTTTTAAACTGTTCATGTTATTTTTTTTACTAATAAATGATCATGTTAAACCCTTTCCATCACTCTTACTAGGGACTGCATGTTTTTGGTACATGCAGTGGAATAAAATCTATGATGCCTGCTTCAAAATGTAGTGGAGTGAAAGTATTATGGGGAAAAAAATGGAAATGGTATATTGCAGGGGTGGTAAAAAGTAGAAAGTAAAGCTTCAGAAAGTAGAAATCCTAACCACGTAATTGCTCCAACCTGACTCTTACCAAGATGAAGAGTTGTGCTAATTAGAATCACCTGGTATATGGGATGGGTGGAGGAAAAACATGGTCAGTACTTCTACTTTCTACTTCTAACCCCTGGTATCTTGTAAAGGGACACAGATACCTCCCATCTCTCACAGACACAATGCAGCCAGCAGGCCAGCAGATGGCGATGATGAACTACAGTCCGTGAACTTTGCAACCCACATTCCCTTCTTCCACTGGGTGGTGATAATTCCCTTTCAAACGGTTTCCTCCTACGGTTCCCACACCAGGACCAGACCTACTGCTAAGCTTTAGTGGTATATAGTATTACTTGAATTGCTGTCAACAGTAAATGCTTAGGAAACCACATTGCAGAAGTGGTGCTCCAGTGGTGACACCCCCGTCACTCTGGATGAGTTAGCTCATGTAAACTCATCATCCGATACCTCACGGAACCCGCCTTTGTTCCTCGAGGAGATGGAGGGGATTTCTACCATTTGTGTATACTGTACTCCGCTGGGGTGGAGCAGGGGAGGAGCGCGGCTTTGAAATAAAAGGAGAACAATAATGACTTGTGAGAAGTGAGTTCTGCCCATGCCAATAGTGTGGGATTACTGGGGGGGGGGGGGGGGGGGGGGAGGACGGGAGGAGAGAGAGAGAGAGAGAAGGAGGGATGAGAGGGAGGGGTGGCGGTGCTGTCCATCATGCTGTCAGGACATGCTGCAGACATCAAGCCACTTCACAGATGCCTTTTGAAATCCAAGAACCATAAGAATGGGATCAAGAATAAAAGGAACAAAGAGAAAGAGATAGAAAGGAAGAAAGAGGGTGGGGAGGGAATAAAAAAAAATTAAAAAAAGAGCTTCAAACGGAGCCATGCATGAGAGTGTGGAATGTGTCCAGATTTGTGGTGCAGGCGGTTACGGGTGCTGTCAGATTCAGACTATCACTCTGCACGATGTGAGGTCATCTCATTTCACCGGGAGACTCCGAGCTGTCTGCTAGCTCTCCTCAACACGCACACGCACACGCACACACACACACACACACACACACACACACACACACACACACACACACACACACACACACACTTCAGGGTGACCGGATTTCGAGACACCGGGCCCATGGACTCACATTGTACCAGGCCTGAAACAATCTCTGTAGACTAACGAACAGTTGCAACACACGAGTGCCATCAAGGATGCACCGGTACAGCTTTTCACTCTTTGATATTGATTCACTCTTTGATTGATTTGATTGGTTCCAATCAATTCCTCCCACTGAACAATATAGACTTAGATCATCAGTTTGGGGTCATTGGGTAAAAACGATTAAGCTACATCTTGTTACCCTAACACACACACACACACACATACACACACACGCACACAAGACAAAAGCCACTCGGTGATTCTGAGAAATATGGCGAAGGTCATTTCACTTCATTCCCGCAGTCAAGGTTACAGACACTTAACCAGTAATGGCTGCAAGAAAAACGCTTATTGTCCTTGGAAGGCTTTCAAAAGCCGACTTGTGGTCTAGAATTCACGGTATGGAAGCGATTGCTGCATCTGGCGAGTGTGAGAATGTTTTCTCTCTTCTTTTTTCTCCCTCTCCATATGAAGATGGGATGAGATGCCTCGCGAGGCCTCTCGTGTCTGGCTAAGGCATCAGCGCTCACCGGCGTCCTGTCAGATGTAATGACAACTAACAACCATGAGAGTGGGAGAGAGCGTCCAGAGTCCAGAGGAGCTAAGCCCCGGTTACACACTTCAGGAAAAGCCACTCAGACTTTCCACTGATACATAAATGAAACACACCCGTGAAGCTGCGGACTTTCAAGCCTTTCAGAAAACACTGAGAGAGAGAAGAGAAGGACAGATAAAAGACAGAGGGATTGAGTGGAATGGGCGTGTGGAGAGATGGGGAGGGAGGGGGGGTCTCCATGTGGTTGTGATTAGGGGGGACCGTTGTTCTGGAGGGAGATCCAGAGGGAGCATGAGGCACACACTGCCCTGCAGATAGCCCTGCCTGGCCCAGGTGTGCTGGCAGGGATGGAGGGTACAGATATTAACCCATGGGTGTGTGTGTGTGTGTGTGTGTCTCTCTCAGCAGGGTGCTAGAGCGTCTCTCACACACCACCCCATATCGGGATCCCGTGTCTCACTCCCTGCTCGCTGCTTTGCCCGAGCCGCCGCTGCTGGTGATGAATTGTGTGGAAAAGGAGGATAACGGCGAGTCTTTGAAATGAGGGAGAAGAGAATCTGCTGGCGGCGTGCCAGGGCAATACGTTAGTGTTTGATAGGGGATACCCTGATTCCTTTCAACCCTCGACTGAGTGTCTCGGACACAGCAGGCCGGTCTGGGCAGCATCACAGCTAGACTCTAGACTTCACCATTATCATCTCCACTGTCTGTATCAGCTCAATACAAGCCCTTACGCCCACATCACATCATCATGCCTACTCATATGTATTACACATCATATATATAAGTTATGAGCCCCATAATGTTATCTTCACACTCCCCCGTCCTTATCAGGAGTGGTCTCAGCGTAACGTTTTCATAGACGCATTAAAGACCACCTAGATAAAACAGCGTGCTATATTTCATCTAGAGGTATGGTTATGATTAACAGTGAAGCTTAAGGAAGGTTTGAAGGAAGGGCTAATAGTGACCCCCCCCCCCCACGTACATTCCACAGACAAAGACTGTGTTTCAATGGAGATCCCCACTGACGACTGCCAGGAATAAATCTTTTGGAAGAAAGAATTTTTTCATTTTGTTTTTTGGTGGGATTTACTTATTATTCTTTTCTGCACCCACCTTCGATGAAACATGACCAGGTAGACATTCCTCTATTTAACCCTCAGCATCAAAGCTGTCCCTGCTCCCGTCCCAATCTCACCGAGTACTTGTTCCTGCACCGAGCTGTCGGGGTCGTCCAGGTGCAGCAGGAGCTGCTGCAAGAGGAGCTCCAGGTGAGGAGCGCTGAGCCGGGGGTCGTAGTCTCGGGTCAGGCTGGACAGCCACAGGCCCCAGCGCCCGCAGAGCCGCGCCACGCACCTCCGCACTGCTGTCGTCCAGACGCTTCAGCAACTCTATGGAGGAAAGACAAACACACACACACACACAGATCCATGGAGTTATACACCAGCAAGAGAACTTCAGAGCCACGTGCTTAAAGTTCAACTGGGCTAACTGTGTGATTCAAGCATTTTTTGAAAACACAGTGTGCAGTCTAGTGTACAGTATCCCTTATAGCTGCATGATTATGGCTAAAATGCTGATCTATTTTTTTGCTAGATGTTGTGATCACAATTATTAATCACTATTATTAGTCTTGCTGATTTGAGAAACACAATTATTTTAGTGCACTTCTGGCTTCTTACATCAATATCCTCACTCTTGACCAGGGAAGCAGAACAAACTATTTTATCACTTTAAAATGGATAATTGGTTCATTTATACCATGTGGGCACCTGCAACCAGTAAACTGTACATGTGTGTGTGTGTGTGTGTGTGTCCATCCTCTACCTGGGTAGAACCTGTTGAGTGCATCCGGGTGCAGACTGGGCCCAGTGAGTCGGAGCATGGTGGAGAGGCAGCGGCAGGCCAACAGTCTGGCCATCTGAGAGTCCTCTTCCAGAGCCGACAACACCTGGGGGGTCAGGCTGTCCTCCACACACAGCAGCTACAGACCAGAACAGAGACACTAGTAGTAGTAGAGTAGTATCCCCAACCGTTAACGTTACACGATACAGCTCGAAGTTCACCCACACGATAACATGATCCTGTCCAAACAACTTCCTTAGACTGTAATATTTCTATTTAGTAGAAAGATTTATTTTTCGTCAGCACCACTTTCTTACTATAATTTTTAAAACCTTCTCTAAAATTTGTACTTTTATACTTCGTAATCATCAACATTGAGAGCTGAGGGGAAAAAGGCCTGACTACTGATGCTGACAGCAAATCCCCAGAGTAGCTATAAGAGGTTGACAGTTTCCGAACGTTTGTGCGTGTGTTGAAATGTGGATTTAGTTTTTTTTTTAAGTGAAATATCACCGTAAGTATGGCAGATTCATATTAGGACTGGGTTTGGGACAACACCGGCTCGGAGCCAAACTCTGGCAGTCCGGTGAAGATAGATATTCATCACACCAGCAGATGAGAAACGGGGGGAAACGGTCAAACAAGGTGAGGCTGTGCACGTCAAGCCCGCGGGTGTAAGGGTGATGGCTAAAACTGCTGTCGTCGCGTCGGTTTGCTATCGTAACTGTGCAGGCAAAACATTAAAAAAGGAGCAAGGACAGAGGGAAGGGAGGGGGGGGTGGGGAGAGAGAAAGGGGAGGAACATTTGGCAGGGAGGCGATCCAGCATTACATCAGTGGCAAACTGAGGGTGCCAAGTGTAACTGGAGCAGCTAATTGTTTTCACAGGAAGGAGTGAAGGAACAATGTCCTCCTGACTGAAAGGGTGTTCGATTTGCCTGTAGAAATGTTCTCACACTCACACACACACACACACACACACACACACACACACGGACCGATGTCCTTGCGTTGGTATACTTGTGAGGACATGTTGTGACTACCCTCTGACTCTGACCTCACTTTAAACTGAACCTCTGAGAATATCCCTCTGCGGTCTGGAAAACAGCCCTCATTAGTCCTCACTTTTCCAGGTTTTCTAATCTTGTGAGGACGTTTGGGCCCCATAAGATAGAAAAAGCATGATTGCACACACACACACACACACACACACACACACACACAGTCCCCCAGCTGTTTGCTTTTCCTCGCAGTTAAAGATGTGTGAATAGAAGAGGTGTGAATAGAAGAGGTGTGAATAGAAGAGGTGTGCGAGAGCCGGCTTTGACTGGTCAGTCCGGACACGCAAGGGCAAACACAGCCAGACCAGAGGCCGTGTGTGTGTGTGTGTGTGTGTGTGTGTGTGTGTGTGTGTGTGTGTGTGTGTGTGAGTGTGTGTTCATGCACGTACTAACTGGGCACACGCTCCCAGCAGCAGGTGCGAGGGCGTGTCCTGGTGATAGTTCCTACGCGTAACAACGGTCCCGAACAGCGGAGGCATTGTTGGGACAAAGGTATGTGAACCCGCTCGCCCCCGCGTCCACCTGCTGCCCCGCCGCCGCCAACTCTCATGGCCAAGGAGGGAGAGATGACAGACAGTATATTTCCTTGAATGGCCGAGTGGGACCGTCTATTTTGATGGTGAAATGGACAAAACAGGAGTTCGAGCTAAATGTCATCTCCTGGCGGATTAAAAGAATGCACCTCCACATCTTTTCCTTCGCTACCGACTCAGTGGGAAGTGTTTCAGCAGATCGGAGCGCAGGAAAACACACCGAGTGAGTTCTTCACCGAAATATGGTGTGGATCCATCGAGAAAATATGCAGGCACGTAGAGGTCATCCCTGCAGGATTTGTGTGTGTGTGTGTGCACGTACCTGTCCAGGTGTGACAGCCCCTCCGTGCAGCAGTGCTAGCAGGCAGCTGAGGGCGGAGGTGCGGATGGCAGCGGCGGTGCGACCTGCACGCCACACCAGGTTGGGAAGCAGCACTTCACACAGGAACAGCTCTGACTCATCACGGAAACGCCTAGAGGGATGGGAGGGGATGGAGGGATGGAGGGAGGGAGGGAACAGGAACGACAACAGGAGGAGAGAAAAACGTTTGTTCTGCTGAAAATAATATTATATATAAATCATGCAGGATTTACTACTTTGCGGTGAAGGTGATAAATCAGCCACAAAAGACACATTTATTTATTTGGGTGGGTTGACACAGTGGCTGTAGCCATCGTGACAAGAGAGCAGTCACTTTCCCACACTCACTCCGAGGGGTGGGGGGGAGTGAAGGAGGGGAGGGAGCAGCGGAGGAGAAGCAGGAGGAGAGTAGCAGAACATCTGGGTGTCCTCCTGTGTACCCGCTGCCTCCCCTCACACAGCACCAGAGTCCTGCACCGCCATTCGTTCCCCAGCGGCTCCGCAACCCCGCGGTAGCCGTCGTTACCTTTCACCCCTCGGCTTTCAACCGGTGATAAAATGACTTAGACCTGGATCCAGAGGGGGTCATCCTGCAGGGCAACGCCTGGATCAAGTGTACTGTGGCGTTTCTCTGCCAGTAGGGGGAGCCTGTGTCCCACCGAACCAGCTGGTGAGCTCGGGTTCGGGTGCTGAAAGCTTGTCGTAAATAACGCGAAGAGACGGAAAGACACATTTCCACATTACAGTGGTGATGTCCAAAGCAAAGAGCTGCAGGACTTCACTGAGTACACACACACACACACACACACACACACACACACACACACACACACACACAAGAGGAATGCTGGATGTGAACCTCATGGGTCTCTGTATGAAATCCTGATATGCTCAATTACAGAGCGCACACACACACACACACACACACACACACACACACTCACACACTCACACACACACACACCTTATCTCATCTCCCTTGTGAGTGGGGGAAAACATTGATTTTTGTTTGTCGGGGAGTGCAGGATGAATCCTCGTTTCTCACATATCACCTACTCATCTACTTAGATTTCACCTTCCCCCTTGTAATCACGGCACATGAATCCACATGAAACAAAGACATTATGTGTGTGTGTGTGTGTGTGTGTGTGTGTGTGTGGATGAAAGGCACTTACACCAACACAAACTCCTTTCCCTTTCTCCTTGTTCTGCAACTGAGCTGCCATTATGTCATTTTGGTTGCAGAACAAAGAGCGGAGGTTTTTCTGTATGACTATCATTGTCCCCCTGATGACATGGAGTGTGTGTGTGGCCTGCAATCTGCTGAGCAAAGATTGCACAGGGGGAAGAGACATAAATCATGAATTGAGGAGATGAAGTGTGAATGGAAATATCAAGGTATACCTCGCAAACCCCCACATAGGTTGAGCAGTTTGGTTTGAAAAGCTTTTGAAGGTGTAACATGATTTCTGTCTCCTGATGTTTCCTGTGATTACCGGAGATGCAGCCGGAGAATGAAAGGAGCAGTTAGCGGCGCAGGTGGCCGAGACAGAGACTCCTTTTGTCTAATGCGCAACCATTTATGTATCAAATAATCTGATGAAAGCTGAAATACAAAAAAAAAAGTTCCGCTTTCCAGGTTTTCTGGCCGAAGAACGCTTCCAAGCGGATGATGCGGCGTATTTCACTGACAGGGACATTTTTGTGCCTGGTGTTCGTTTTGCTGGTGCCAGCGTCGTTCGTTCAGTTCTCCACGTCTCAACATACAACGACTTATTCAATTAACCACTGGACCCTCGCGTGACCTCACCAGCCCTTACAGATCCTTCTGGCTGTGCGGTGACACGCGCTGCACAGCCGTTGCCGTGGTGACCCCCGCGATGAGTTTTTGCCTTTTTTTTTGATCGACGGGGACAACTGCTGTGACCGCCGGGGACCCCGGGGGAGTGCACGGCCCTCGGGGCTTAACGCATTCCCCCAGATTAGAGCTCTGAGCCCGGGGTGAGGGATGCACTGCTGACGGCCTGATGGGGGACCCTGGATGGGTGGAGGGGGAAGGGGGGGGAGCATCACAGAGGAACAACCCGCAAATGGGAGCTCTTCTCTGGGCGTCAGCTCAGCTCAGACACCCCCGCTGTCCCCTCCCTCCTTCTTTATGCTGAGTGTCGGGGCTTAGAGATGAGTGAGTCGGTGATCACTCAAGGCGTTACTAAATCACCGAGGACAGATCCAGCATCGCCTCCTGCCTGCACTGGAGGCATGCTGGTATGCTGGAATGATTAACTGGCTTGGCGTGGTCCACCTGATACCCCTCAAGAGGCTGATCCAACTCCAACGGGGCTGATTACCATCTAGACATGAGTAGAGTTTGGATGCTGGGTGGATATTACCCCATCATCAACTCTGAATCAACCAACTCATACTGACCCAGTGGAAATGCACCATTGTGTGTGAGTGTGTGTTTCCCCTAATAAAGGCCCCTGTGAGGGCGGTGCTAGTTTTCAGGTAAATGAGAGGAAAGGACTAAAAATATGAGCTGTGCTAATAGTGATGGCTTGGCTAACACCGTCTAGACAAACCCAAACAACTGGGGTGAGGTGGAAGCTCAGCGTAACATCCCACAATGACGAAATGGTGGAAAATTAACCTGGTGTGTGTGTGTGTGTGTGTGTGTGTGTGTGTGTGTGTGTGTGTGTATGTCTTTGTTCACTGTTAAGCGTACAATCAACTTCTCAGCTCTCTTTCACCTATGAAAGAAGCATCCTTTTACCAGTTCACTTGCTTAGAAGTGATTTGATGTGTGTGTGTGTGTGTGTGTGTGTGTGTGTGTGTGTGTGTGTGTGTGTCTCACCCCTGGGAGTCCAGTGTGTTGGCTGCATCCAGCAGCAGCTTGGCAAGCATTGTGAAAATGCTCATCCTCATCTCTGGGTCTCTGTCCGGGTGGAGGCAGCTCCGCAGCAGAGCCATCAGCTGGCTCACAAACTCCCCCATCACTGGACCTAGAGCAGACAGACAGACAGACAGACAGACAGGCAGACAGACAGACAGACATTGACTTATTCATTCTGTAACCACTAATCAACCACTAACCTTACCTAACCTAAAAACTAAAGCGTTTCCTGTCAAAGTGAGGACCACAAAATCCCCTTACTTGTTCTAAAATGTTCTTAATGTTTCCGTCTTTGTGAGGACCAAATGTCAAACAAGAAAAAACAAAAAACACACACACAGACCATTTTTTAATCATTGACCAGAGGGCTTCTGATATCATCTACGGGATGGTGAGCCAGCGACACAAAGCGATGAGGAAATGAGAAATAAAAAGGTCTTTGTCTTGAGTGAGTTTCTATATCAGTGTCCATTACAGGACAAACGGGAAATTCACAGTGAAAGCACTCACAGCTACACACACACACACACACACACACACACACACACACCGAGTGTCTGACCACATGTTTACAGAGCCATATATAGTGATCTGTGTGTGTGTGTGTGTGTGTGTAATGAGTGATGAGTGTCCATGCTCTGTGTGGGCTCAATGTTACAGACATGAGAGGAGACAGAGGAAATCCTGATATGCCTTGTGGGTACTGGTCTTTGTAATAGAGATACAAAAACCACCAGAGAGCGAGAGACACACAGAGAGAGAGAGAGAGAGAGCGAGAGACACAGAGAGAGAGAGAGAGAGAGAGAGAGAGAGAGAGAGAGAGAGAGAGAGAGAGAGAGAGAGAGAGAGAGAGAGAGAGAGAGAGAGAGAGAGAGAGAGACAGTGACAACTATTTCATCCAATAGGAATGTGTGTATCAAAGGGTGTGTCATATTAACCAGAGGTGTTAGAGCAGCCGTCTACGGTTCGTCTCACACTGACCACGGATATGACAGCGCAGCAATGGGGGATTCCATGACAGTGACACACACACACAACACACACACACACACAGACACACAGACACACACAGACACACAGACACACAGACACAGTTCCCATCACTGTATACAGGATGTGGTTTTGGATGACGGGGTGTGTGAGGAAGAGGCAGGGTGGCCCAGTGGTTAGTGAAACTGTCCTGTAACTGAAAGGTCACATGGCTGCAGTCATGTGTGTCTGTTCAGCAAGACACTGAACCCAGACCTGCTCAGCTAACGGCCCATCCATGTAAGTCGGGGACAGTGGGGGACAGTGGGGGACAGCGGGGGACAGCGGGGGACAGCGGGGGACAGTGGGGGACAGCGGGGGACAGCGGGGGACAGCGGGGGACATATTGCACCGGCCCAGACACAACGGACGTTCTCACACCAGCTGAATGAAGAGACAAGCAGGATGTGACAGGGCAATCTGTAGACTGGACGGGACCAGATGTGACATCATCACGTGCACATCAAACAAAACGCCCGTCCACTTTCTCTGTTGTCGTTCCCTGAAAAAGGTCCCCGGGTCCTGTTAATGGACCGAAGATCACAGAGTTAACCCGAGGGAGGCTTAGTGCAGGATTCAAACGTGCACACGCACACACACACACACACACACACACACACAGAGCTTCAAAGTGGCCTTGATCCAGAGGAAGGTCAAGAGTAGACGGCTGTGATGTTGTTTGATGTAGTGACCTGTGGATCACTGGGTGGACTTAGACTGGACTGGTCAGTTATCCGTGGAAGTGTGTGTGTGTGTGTGTGTGTGTGTGTGTGGCAGGGGATTAGACGGGTAAACTTCAGTAGAGAGAGAGAGAGAGAGAGAGAGAGAGAGAGACAGAGAGAGAGAGATGAAAGTGTAGCGAGAGATGAGTGAGGTGCTGATGACGGAGGATTATAGAGGACAGACGGAGGTAAAGTGAAGTCTCAGCACCAAAGACAAGTTCACAGCCCTTTAACCCGCCGCCACATGCACCACCCCCCTGGGACTAGTCTGTGACCGAAACAAACGGAGGGAGAGAAAGTCACCAAGCCGGCTGGTGCTGATGACAGCCCCACTGTGTTTACCGTCTGAGCCCGCTAACTCTTTTGTTTCATCTGTTATCAAAAACTAATACAAAACTTTAGTCAAATGACAAGATCACATATTGTTTCACTAATATAAGTCAAAAAAGGTTTGTTAGTATTTACTGGAAGTCAAATTTTGTCCAGCACGAAGTCCGTTATTCCAGACCCTCCCAGAGAGAGCAGGGAGCAAACAATCTAGCAAGGACACATGGATGGTTTGACCCAATGACCCAAAACCTTGTATTCCTTTCCACCCCCAAAATGACCATCACGTTAACTTCAGCACCGACAGTAAACTTGTGGCAATGTCATGTGTACGTCCAGCCTCCTCACCTGACTGTGTGGCTACGACATGCAGCTGGAGTCTCTGCGGGGAGAAGCTGGACCAGGTGCTGACAGAGGCCGACAGCCAGTCCAGCAGCCGGCCCATGTGTTGCCTGTACAGCTCCATCACCGAGGCCAGGCCCTGCACCTTGCACAACCACCGTACACTCTCCAGGGCCTGGGGAGGAGAGGGGGGGGAGGCAGAGAGAGATAATGGGAGGGAGCGGGAGGGAAGAAAGAACAACATTAAATTAATCAGACAGAATTTAATCAAAAAAGGAGAAAGAAAGCCCGGCCAGAGAGAGAGATGGAGCGAGGTTCAAAGGTGGTGGGAGGGTGGGAGGGAGGGAGGGAGGGGGGAGGGGAAAACAAGGAAGAGACGATGAGAGAAAGTGATCACAGACAGGATGTAGCGTGTTAAAACTAAACAAGTACAGCTGTCTTCTTGTAACTGCAGGAATTCTTCTGGTCATGCTCGGATGGGAGGCACGAACCATCACATGAAACCATGGGAAGAACAACAACGCTGCAGACATGACATAAACACCAGGAGCACACAGACAGACAGACAGACAGACAGACAGACAGACAGACAGACAGACAGAGAGAGAGAGAGAGAGAGAGAGAGAGAGAGAGAGAGAGACAGACAGACAGACAGACAGACAGACAGACACCAATAAAGCTCAGCTGAGAGGAAAGGGCTGAGGGATGAGAGATCGGGGAAATGACCCCCTAGGGCGCTTCATAGTCCCCTTCACAGTGCCCTTCACAGTCCCTCAGGGATGGACAGGGACAATGTCTGAGTCACAGAAGAGCGCTAGACAACCCCGAGCTGTCCGCTGATGGGAAAGACAAGCTACTTTTCTGGGAAAACGAGCTTTTCCTCTGTGTCCGGGAATGCCCAAGGCCACTCTCACCCTCCCTCCCTCCCTCCCTCCTTCTCTCTCTCTTTCTCCTTATTCATTGATCCTTCACTCCGGCTGCCCCTCTCTTCTCTGACACTGGACACACACACACAGACGCAGACAGGCATATATACACACACACACACACACACACACACACACACACACACACACACACACACACACACACACACACACACACACACACACACACACACACACACACACACACACACACACAGCGGTGGCTCATGTTGTGGTGTCTGGTAGGCTCCGGTGCCAGTCGCTTCCCGCTCCTCTCCTCTGTCATTAGAGACGGCGGCGCTGGCCTCAGATACTGTTGGCTTCGCTCGTCACTCTTCCTCTCTGTCCCTCTGCATTCTGGGACCGACCGCGAGATGAATGCCCCTTCGATCTCCGCGGCAACCCGGACGCTCGCCGAGGATGCGTCGCCGCTCCGTCACGCCTCCTCGGTCGACGGCGGCGATGCAAGACACACGGTAACACAGACGCTCGCACACCTGCTGCACAACACAACACACCTGTCTCTCTCTCTCTCTCACACTCCTTTTCCTGTCTCTCTCTCTTTCCCTGCCCGCCTCCTTTCACCCAGGGCTGGATTTAAAGTTCCACTCCAAAAGGTGCAATTTCAGCTCCCCTGGCTAAGTGGGTAATTATACCGTTGGCCGTGCCCACTTTGAACCCGGACCAACACTCGCATTCCTCAAATAGCTCCCTCGCTGCACAAAACCCACTTACCTTTCTAATAAAAAAACGAGAGGGATGAAAAAAAAAAAAAAGAAGATTGAGGGGGAGAAAAAAAGGTTAAAAGCACCACGTCAGAGTGGAGTGGAAGAATTACACGGGTGAGGTGGATTGTGGGTTATAAACTTCTCTGCCCACCGCAGAGAAATGATGGTGGAGCGGCAAGCAGCAGAGAGGATTCTGGGAGAGCTGGACTGTCAAAAGATCTATAGGTTTTGACAGACAGGTCAGTGGTACAGGTGTGTGTGTGTGTGTGTGTGTGTGTGTGTGTGTGTGTTGTCTCACCTTATCGCTGAGCAGTGGCTCGGTGGACAGGCTCTGGACCGTGACCAGCACCTGCAGCAGCTGGAGACTGACCGAGCCACAGTCTGCCTCACACTGACGCAGCAGCACGTCCACACAGGCCAACAGCTGCTCCAAATACATAACCTGTGATGGAGGGGGGAGAGGGAAAGAGGGGGAGAGAGGGGGAGAGAGAGGGAGAGAGGGATCACAGCTGACAGCAAGTAACCCCGATCTCAGTCCAACACATCAAATAACCATGTAAATAACCAAACAAAGAACTGTGAGCATCTGACAAGATAACGTTTTCTTTCCATCTCCCTGCATTAGTGTGTGTGTGTGTGTGTGTGTGTGTGTGAGATCGCTGTCACTTTTCGGCCGGTGTCGCGGTGAGCTCATGTTTAGACAAAGACCCGAGGCTCGGGCTAATTTCCATGCCATCACTGGGATCACGGCCTCCTTTCCTGTTTTCCCCTGGCCTGTCATTAGGGCTGTAAGGGGGGAGGAGGAGGAGGAGGAGGTTGGGCTGGGGGGGGATGGAACTGGGGGTGAAGGGTTGGAGGGATGTGTGTGAGAGAGAAACTGTGTGTGTTTGTGTGTGGAGGGTTGTGGGGTACAGCACCCTCCAGGTGTTTGCTTTGGTCTGGCGAGGGAGACAAGAGTGTGTGTGTGTGTGTGCATGTGAGTCATGTGTGTCTACGCTATGCACCCTCATACCTCAACATATGCTCACACACACACACACACACACACACACACACACACACACACACACACACACACACACACACACACACACACACACACACACACACACACACACACACACACACACACACACACACCTCAACTCCTGCAGTGATAGAAGTGAGATTGGCCCGACAATACCTCCAGCAGCCACTAGGGGGAGCACTGCCTCTTCTCAAACATAAGTAGCTATTGTATAACGCAGCATGGCAGCAGGCTGGAGGGAAAGAGAGCCTTCAGCCAGAAAAAGATGAATAGAGCATTAAAAGAGGCTGGATTGTGGGGGGGGAGGCGGGGGAGGTGTGGGGGGGGTGGGGGATTCGGGACTTCCAGCCTGAGAGAAACATGAGCAAATGTGTTTATCTTACAAGGGGAGGGGGGGAGGAGGGCATTTATACGAGCACATACATACACACACACACATGCATTGGCAACAGCTTGTTATGAGTCTCGAGTGTTTGTTTACAGTGTGTAAGTATATTTTCCTGAGGCAGCCTTAGGCCGTAAAACTATTAGACACTCAGCTCCCACGCACCGCCGAGCCGCCCCGGCCTGCCCTGGTTCCTCTACCTGGACGACGCCAGGCTGATGCACCACCCAGCCATTCACTGGCACAGACGCACATCCGGCGCTCCCAGGAGGCAGTCGCAGAGATGAGAAACGTGCACACACACACACACACACACACACACACACACACACACACACACATACTGTACGTACGCACACATTGTACATGCACAGAAAACAACCATTAGGTCCGGGAGAGGGAAAGAGTAATAACTAGGTGGACACCTGGAGCCGGGCGAGGTACACCTGGTTTCATCGGCCTGGGCACGCTCCGGGGGCCTCGCTACGCCCGGGGTGTGAGTCTGTCCACCACTGGATAACCCAGCAGACACACAGACACCGCTGCTTTAAAGTGACATACCAGGCTAGGGATCCCTATCCTCCTCCCCCCCCCCTCCCCTGACAGCCACTGATGTTGCTGTGGCAACGGGAAAACACAAACACTGCCGGCGTACGGGATGCAGACCCCCTTTACAGACAGGTGGAGCTGCCATACGTAGCGGGAGGCAGCCTGCCCCTCCCTCCCCCCTTTCTTCCCCTCTCTTGATCTGTCGCTCAGGAGGCCACAGCTGACGAAGACACGTTGATATGTGCGTATATATGTGTGTGTGTGTTTGTGCGTGTGTGTGTACTCAGCAGGCTGTTGCGACACCACCATCTCTCAGTATGTGTACAGACAAGATGAAAGGCGACGGTGCCTCCCTCCTCTCCCCTCCTCTCCTCCCCCCTCTCCTCCCTCCTGCTGCTCTGCTCCTCTGGGCTACTGTAGGTCGGGCGCTTTTACAGCCAGACATGTTCACTGTTAACAGGCCCGGTAGTAAATATGCCTGCTAGTTCACTGTCAGGGTCTCTCTCTCTCTCTCTCCCTCTCTCTCTCACTACTATCCTCACCCATTTACTGTAACCCTGCAGATATTGTGATGCCTCGGTCACTGTGGTAACCAACAACACAATGCCCCTTCAGCTCTGTGTGTGTGTGTGTGTGTGTGTGTGTGTGTGTGTGTGTGTGGAATACCCCTTTTAAAACACATGTCACAGGTGATTGATAAGCAAAACCTCCACACACACAACGAGCTACTCCGCTGTATAGCTCGGTGGCTTCGCTAACTACCATCACCACGCCTTTCATTTTCCCCTCCTACCCCCTTGACATTGTCTCCAATTTACGACCTTTTTTTTTTTTGCAAGGCTTCTGTCATTTACTTTCATACGCTGCGTTTTTCTCCCCGAAAGAAAAGAAGAAAAAAAAAAACAGTGACTTGAAAGAGCCAGGTAGGTTAAGTGTCTCAGAAGCACCATATATCAGCTTCCAAATCTTCAGCCAGCTCTGCACCTCCCTAGAGCCTTGTGGTCCCCCCCATTCCCCCTCCTCCTCCCTCCATTCACTTTGAAGATTATTTATATTTTATTTCTTAAAAGCCTTCTTTTTGTCCAAGTCAAACTTCACTCTCGTGCTCCCTCTCGCTTTCCTCGCTCTCTCTCTGAGGTCCGAGCGGCACGAAAACTCTCTCAAGTCGGATCAAACTGCGCCACGTGTTTTAAAAGCTCTGAAGTTGCCTTAAACCAACACGGGGTACTGAGTCTGCAATTTAGGGTGTATATACTTTCAGTTTTAGCACGGGAGCCTCGCTGCCACAGCTGTCCGTCTGCTGAACGTCTACAGATCATTCAACCGCTATCAAAACGAAAGCCAGGCCGACCCACGTGCGTGATCTGTGGCCAACCTGCATCACTCTGGACTGAGTGAGTGTGAGATATTTCAGGTCAGCATTCGAGGCAACATGACATGAACGTATCGTGTCTGTGTGTGAGAGTGTGAGCGGGATGCAGTGCGGTGTTATTTACAGCTGAACGGTGACCTGGCCCTACTCCCCTGCTGTGAACCCGGACTATTTTTGAAGAACGCTGCAGGTGCCTCGTCTGGGCGAGAGAGAGACAGTGAGAGACAGAGAGAGAGAGAGAGCGAGACGGGAGAGAAAGATAGAGAAACAGACAGAGAGGAAGCAGAGGTCTGCCTCCATCTGTGTGAGAACGACCCGCCCCGTCCTGCTCGCTCTCTCTCGGGTTGACCCCCGCTGGAGAGGGGCCGAGGGCCACAGGAGGGGGTCCGCTTCCCCTCCCATCCATCACTGGCCATCACTGGGCTTTGAAATTTCAGGGATTCTGGATGGTTGACCCAGGCTAGCGCCGAAACCTACAGAGGGTTGTAAAAAATAACAAAGCCTATAGACGGCCTTGTCTGTTCAGAGGGGTCAGGGGAGCCACATGGGGTTCAGGTGAAATTAGTGGGCTGTTGTTATTATTATCCCAGGGAGGAAATTCTTGCAGGCCTCGCTGGGAGGGGGCGGGGTCATGGGTACGTGTGACTCAGTGGCGCGGCAGCATCAGAAAATAGCTCTCTGCCAGCCGACTGTTATTTTGATATCGAAAAGGGAAACAAATTTAGGGCAAGAGGAAAGGAAGCGGGAAAGAGTCTGCTCCGGACGCGATGGGATTTTTCCACTGACAGACCATGTTATTCGCGGAGAAACTCCAAAAAGGTATTTCAGCCGTTTTCTTTCTGCTAGGAAAATGTGCAAGGTCGTGGGAGGACGTTTCACAGTTGCGTGTGAGCGGAGACGTTTTTTGAAGATAGACTTTGAAATGTTAGATCTGAAAAACAACATGTGGCCGGACCATCGCTTTCGCCGAGTTGGCATTTTGCAGTATTACTCAACAGCAAACCCACTGAACTCACGGTGTACAGTGGTCCTATTGAAAAGAGAATCTTCGACTAAAGCCCTTTAAAGAGATGTTGCACCTTATCAGGAAACTTATTTCCATAAGGGACAAATTCAGCAAGAAACACATCACTGCTGCTGTCAAGGCCAAAAATAAGAGCGCTAATGTACACAGGGGGAGCAGAAAATGACCTTCTGTGACACTGCCAAGATCACCGAACAAGACTGGAAATTAAAAGGCTGCTGTACACAGAAGGGGAAAATTCAAGACATGGCAACCCATGAGGGGAGAGAGAACCTGGCAACCCTGTATGACCCATTCACACCAAAGTCACATCAAAACAACTTTCATGTCTTAAACTTGAAGTTGTTTTTTTTATAAATGTAACAGGTTTAAAATGATGTGAAACCTCGTATCCATATATCAGTTAGGATATGAACATAATCTTTACAGATACAGTACTGGGCAAAAGTCAGAGACCACTGACAGTACGTAAAGCTTTCATCTTTGAAAAATCAAGCTCCACTCTTGCTTCAGATCTGAAAAAATCCACAGGTGTTTCTGTTGATCCTGAGAACACAACTCAATGCTATCGGTCTGAAAGGATGTGGAGCTGTCAAAAAGCTGCTATTGAGAAAAGGAAATAGAATTTTTTGGAATTTAATGAAATAAATGAAAGGGTGGTCTCTGACTTTTGTCTTGATGATGGAGAAAAAACGTTTCTTCACAATGCTTCAATCCCACTGTAACTGAGAATAGAGGGCCACGTTGCTACAAGGTTTACAAAGACTATTGATGTAAACACTTTTACACCTTCATGATACATAATAAATGTATTTTTTTTTTTACCAACAAAAAGGTAAAAAAAAAAACCTTCCTTCTGCTGACCTGTTGATATTCCTGGCAGACGTCAGGCTGAGCCAGTGTGTCGGCGATCTGCTGGAGATGAGGTTTGAGGAGGGGGCCGGAGCAGCCTCCCAGTACCGCAGCCAGCACCATGAGGGGGACCCAGGGGTGGGAGGAAGAGGAGGAGGTCTCCACGTGGTTCAGCAGCAGCTTGAGGAAGACTGCAGGAGCGACAAAGGTCCCCAACAGCTTACCAGCTGCCAGACACTGCATATGGGAATAGAGAGGAAGAGAGAGACAGAAGCAGGCGGGAACATGAAAGAGGATGAGAGCAACAGGAAGTCATTTAGAATTTGCCACAGAAGTCTCCTCTATAAACAGGTGCATCCCAGGGCCTTGAGCCTGGCCTGGCCCACTCTGAATCAAGGACGGTGGGAAGACTCATGGGTCACTAGTAGCGTTGACTCAAACCAACAGATGTGTCCTGAAACCATCCAGCTGGCTTGATAATCAACACAACATCAAACATGTCCACCACACCCGCGTGGAGGGAAGGAACCACTGGATGCCACACCTGTCTGAAGTATGGAGGATTTCCTGCTCAACTGATGATCAACTGTCTGTCAATGCAGGCATAGCTACCGCCTCTGTTGAGAAGGCTTCACACACACAAGTACACACATACAACTACACACACACAGAACCAGGGAGTTTTATATACTGGAATTACATTTCTTAATTGACATAATGAATTGATGTGTTTCATGCCAGTACAAGAACTTTCTTTTTATTGTTGTTTTGTGGTTTTATTGTGTTTTTCAAGAGGCATTAAGAGGCAAATCCAGGTCAGTCAGCCAGCGGTGAGACACTTCACTCTGAACTTGATAACGGTTTACAGCATTTGAGAAAATGATTTGCTGTGCCTGTTCATTTTTGAGCAGCATCCAATTCAATTTAAATTTCACACTTTACTCTCACACTCTCAAAACTCCCACAATCCTCCTCTCATATCAGAAAAAACTATATGTCACTGCCACATATGCACCGTGAGATTGTACATAATGTTGTTACTGTGAGCTTGTATTGTAAACTCTGTCTGTAAACCAAATTTCCCTTTATGGGACAATAAAGTTTGAATTGAAACTGAACCGAAGCTCCCCACGCACACTCCCCCAACCGCGCTCTCCCCCAAACTCACGTTGTTGACCACGTCCGCCTCGGTGTCGGAGCAGGCGCGGTAGAGGGTGGCCAGGAGAGGCTGGAGGTGCTGCGTGCAGTGGTCCTCGGCATGGAGCAGCAGCACGGCGAGCAGCTGGGACGTCTTGACCCGCGTGGGCACCAGCCAGTCGGTCACGTCGTGGGCGACGGCCGGCACCAGCCTGCCCAGGTTCCTCACCACCAGCTCCCTGCAGCCCAGCCCCGGACGCTCCACTGGAGGACGGCGAGGAGGAAACAAGAGAGGGGGGAGTGCAATGTTAAAAAAGGAAAAATCAAATATTCTTATATCGATCTGTGATGTTCAACACATTTCAGGAGTTCATTTCTGATGCGTTGTACCCCCTTTTCGCTAAACCTGCCTCATCTACGTCTACTTCAGTTAGTGATGTCTTGTGTTTTGCAGAATGTAAAATGTTTGTGTGTGAAAATAGAAAATATATCACTAAGTAAATCACGTTACAACAGTTGAAATTGGATCTAACAACTGTAGCAGATCGTGTCTTTTATGAGGGAATGTGACTTTCTTGAGGAATTATGTAGCGTCTATTGTTGTGAGCGTCTGGGCAATATGAAATGGTTTTTGGAGAAAAATAAATATCACAGATTCTCCTCCATAATTCTCCTGGGGTTTTCAAGTATCTGCCAACTCCATTTTCCACCCATAGCTTTTTTTTACGACCGAGATTTCCTCCACGGGCGACTTGTCACAGCAAGTGGAACACATTCTCAAATAGCCTACAGTTCACACCCTGTATATCCTCGGGTCTCTCTCTCTCTCTCTCCTTCTCTCCCTCGTTCTCTTTCTCCTATAAGTAAACTAATGAGAGAGAGAGAGAAAAGAAGGGAAGGCAGCGATAAATCAGAGAGAAACACACCGGGGACAAGACAAAACAAGCCTGTTACTGGTCGTCTCTCACTGTCTGGCGGTGACCTCTTCACACTGGGAGGCCCGGCAGATTTATGAGATTTATGACTACTTGAAGAGAAGAAGACAAAGAGAGAGAGAGAGAGAGAGAAGCCTCTTCCTGCTTTCCTGTGCCCAGGCGCAGCACATATCCATCAGTATTGTCACTAGTGTAGCTCAGGGACTATAGAAGCTATAGAAGTATTGAAGCTTTAACCCAGATATCAAACATATACACACACACACACACACACACACACACACACAGGCCAGTGTCTAACCCTGCCTGAATCACACACACTGAAATGGCTACGACAGACTCAATAAATGTTTTCGTGCTACAAGCTTGCCGCACTATGAAAATAAAAATTTACTAATAGAGAGGTGGATCTTATTATTAGCACTGAATTCAAACTATTTGAATTGGATTGGTATGAAAGGGATTTCAGTATGCAATGGGACGGACTGGTAGACATTTAGCTCTATTGTGATACTGGAATTCAACAATCAATCAAGTTTAAGATTAAACCTAAAGTATCGCTTTTACAATCAGCTTCACGTAACGTAGTCTGAGCTGAAGCTAGGACGCAGGGATTTTCCTGCTCACTTTACTTAGTTGGGGGAAAATCACCAGGTCTTAAATACAGTACAACATTATAACAAAGCCTGCCAGTGAGGAGGAAAAGGACGGGGATGCTGCCCACCTGCTGCTGGCTGTGGAAAGTATCAGACAGACAGACAGACAGTGCTTCCTTCACCCAGGCGAGGTCAGGGCACGGTTTCTTCCTCATTGCTGTGTTGACAAATGGTATTAATAGGTGCTAATAAGAGCATGGGGAGGCAATAGGCACTACTCTGTCTCTCAACAGCTACCACCCCACCCTGCACTCTCTAGACTCTCATAAAGGATTGTGTGTGTGTGTGTGTGTGTGTGTGTGTGTGTAGAGGCCGGAGGTGTTGTCCCTCAACAGCCACACACACACACACACACTTCTAGTATATGTGTGTGTTGCTGCTGTTTACACTATGAAGTCACATTTTAAACCAAGTGGGTTGGCTCTACCTACTCTTTAAGAGCTATTACTCAAAGAAGGGCGGCCCTGAAATAGACCTGAGGGAGCCAGAGGGAGGTTCTTCTCTCTCAACTCATCCTATAGTACATCCATAATCAGTAATTAGGCCTATTAATGGGCTGCAAGTGGATATTATCCATTAGTTTTTTTATTTTTGTTCCCAAATTAAATAATAAAACACACATGGTGTGATTCATAACCTACTATGAAGCATCTCTCATACAGAGTACTGAATGGTGAGGTGTGTGCAAGCTTCATCAAGTTACATTTTAGACTTGTAAGGCCATTTTAATGCCAGTTAGAATGAAATATAAGTCTAATCACGCAAATAAAAAACATGAAAACAACTTTTAAGGCCTTGAGTTTAAATTATTTGATAAAATAATTTTAAGAGTAGGAGGAGATCAAGTTCACTGGCCCAGCTGTCTGATCCCCTGCCTATCCACCCACATGGAGTCCAGTTCAATAGCTTTGATGTCAGCTACTACTGTATTAACTAGGCCACTCCCTGCATCTGACCCACTTGAAAGTGTGATCAATTAACTGGGGAGGATGGGTGGTAGTATATGTACAACAGATAAATATCTGTACAACACACAAATCTATCCATCCATCCATCCATCCATCCATCCATCCATCCATCTATCCATCTATCTATCTATCTAGAAGTAGCAGAGTTTAGGGTAGAAGCAGCCACTGCGCTGGCTGTGCCTGACCTCCTGCTGGGTAGAGGGGAGGTGGGGTGAGGAGGAAGTCCATCTTGTCCTTGAGGTCGTCCTCGTTCTCCTTCTCCCACTGAGCGCCTGTCTGCCTCCAAAGGTCAGCTCCCAGAAGTCTGCATTCAGGGAACCGAAACACAAATCATCTTCATAAACATTAACATTGTCACCATGGTTACGTATATGTTTTAGGCACTTAGATGATGCTCTTGTCCCCGAGAGACTTACAGTGTACTAAGGCTGGATGATACAGGATCTTTGGAACTGATATTGATATGTAGTTACCCGAGTACTGATTTATCTGCTAATAGAGACGTTGTGATCGCATGCTACTTCTTTGCATCACCCTCAAATTCAGCTTTG
Source organism: Hoplostethus atlanticus (assembly GCA_034670405.1). Taxonomy (NCBI): domain Eukaryota; kingdom Metazoa; phylum Chordata; class Actinopteri; order Trachichthyiformes; family Trachichthyidae; genus Hoplostethus; species Hoplostethus atlanticus. The sequence continues at coordinate 1,498,532 of JAXDDX010000098.1, forward strand.
CTCTGCTTTCTCTGCACAGCTGTTCTCTTTCCCTTTCAAATTAAAACTCCTTTCTAAAATATCAATCATAGAATATTAGTGTATGTCCCTGGTCCCTGTCCCTGACATTATGGGCTGCAGTCAGTTGCACTGTGTCTGATTGTATCTCAAGCATCTTATTTTGTTACATGTTATTTTATACATACAGTATATGACGTAGAAAAATGTTAAGTTGAGGACATACAATATTCTTGTTTCCAAGCTGTAGAAATGAATCAGTGAAATTACGTGCACGGTTACCTTATTTCTGGGATCTCGTCATTGATGCTGCTCAGCAGGAGGGGGAGGAGTTTGTGGAAGTAGGAGTATCTGTCTCTCATGTGGAGCAGCCAATCACCAACCACTATAGTTATAGCTTTTCTCACCTGGACCCGAGAGAAAGAGAGCACAGATCAGCACGTATATCCTTTAACCCCTGAGACAACAACACATTTTTAGGTTTGATTTGTGAGCATTGGAAGCTTATGGTGGCTTATGCCCTTGACTTAACAAGTACTGTGATGTGTGATATGTGATGAGAGACAGTGGGAGTTCTAACAGCGGCCTTGCAAAAACCGTACCTGCGGTGAGTCATCAAACAGCCTCTGTGCCAGGTGAGAGAGTACATCATCCACATTTTTTCCAGTGCCGTGCTGAATGACAGCCCCGGTGGCTTCGATGACAGAGACTCGCACCCGGGAATGCTGATGAGCAATGGTCTGCATTAGGGGCTTGACCAAACTTTCTGCCTGCATATGGAAGTGCTCTGAGGGAAAAAAAAACAGGGGTGCAATCCACTTTTAATCCACAATTAATATTTATTGTCTTCATATTATAGGTAACTGAGACACAGTAAAACAGAGCCCTTTTTCTTGGGGTCATACAAGAGAAAAACGAGACAATGCTACAAGGCAGGACACTGCAACAAGGCAATACAAGGTCAAGTATCACACATTAATCAGAATTAATCATGTATTGCAGTGTTAACTGTGGTAGTATAAGTAGTAGTAGTAGTAGTAGTATAAGTGATTGATTCAAAGCAATTCAAGTATTTCAACATAATACACACGTTCAGTCACAACCCTTTTGGACCTACAGGATCAGTTAGGTTGTGTCAAACCTTAATTACGTGAATGTGACTAGTGGTGAGGCAGGGTACGGTAAAGTGAGCTTTTCTGTCGCAAACATGGCCGCGTGTCTCGGAACTATGGCAACGCTTTTTAACAACAAAAAAGTTTCACCGACCTGGCACACACTTTGCAAAGCTTACGGTGCATTTGCAGCTTTCTCGTTTGACATCCGGAAACGGGTCGACGATGGTTCTCTGCAATATGTTGATCATGTCAACCAAGTATGGCGCTAGCTGCTTCCCACACACTTCCACGGTGAGCGTTAGCACCTCCATAACTGACAGTCGAAGCTCCTCCGCGGGCTCCAGGGTCTCTTTTCCCCCAAGCCGCTGAGACAGGCAGGGCATAAGATAAGGCAGCGACTCCTCTGGTTTAGGAACACAGCGAATAAACTCCCCTATGATCACAATTGCCGTTTCCCTGCATCTTTCCATTGGGTCTGACAGGCATTTCAGGAGTGACTTTAGGAGGCAAGAGAAAACCTCCTGTAACACACCGCTGGAAAGCCCTTTGTCAATAGTCTCCCTTTTGATAGCTTCAAGAGCCCTTTTCCTCGTAGTCTTGCTGTCTTCATTGAGACAATTTAAGTGGCGAGTGAGTCCTCTCAAAACTTCAGCAGCGGCACGCTCATCTCCATCCGCCATCGCTGCCATCTTAACTGTTGTTATGGCAACCAGTAGCTTCACGACAAACAAATGGTGCTTTACGATAGCCTCTGTTTCAAAACCCTCAAACTTTAATCGTAATGACAATCTTCCTCCTTCCTCCTCTCCTCACTTTCTCCTAGTTTACACATGCTTGGGAATATTTCGACAAAGTTGAATCTATGCAAGATAATATCAAGACAATATAAAAATACGTAATTAATAATTCTCATACGATTATGATTTTTTATGATAAAAAAATGTATTTTTTGACCACCTCGCTGTATAATAACGCCTTGCGACTAAGAAAACCATAAATCTCTGTTGGAATATTGTGGGAATATCATAGGGGTGTTATAGGGATATCATAGGAGATAAAACTACGATTAATATAGTAGCAAGATCAAAATAAGTACGATCAAAATAAAGTACGATTGAGTACCGCAGACACACCACAAGTCCCTACAGGAGTATCATGGTTTGTTAAGGAGTAAGGGTTAAAGATCATCCAACTACAGGTGCATCTCTTGTCAGATGAGTGGGTCGTCTTCCCAGAAAACAGACAAAACCCACTCAAGTCGTGACACTGTGTCTTATGGACGGGATCTACGGAGGACCAGGCCAACCGTTTGTATTTCATCGGTTCATCTGCATAAGCAAAAGGCTGGCGCGCGCTTGTTGTTGGCCTCGAGAGCGCCTTTGCGGTCGAAGAGACGACAGATTGACGTCATCGGGACCGACGCAGAGCGAGAGAGGCAGCGGAGAGGCAGAGCAGCAGCATCCCAGCGAGCCTACCGTACCTTACCAACATCCCACCACCAGCGGGCTGTTTTCTGAGCATCCTCCGAAAATAACGGTAAGGACACCAACTACAGCACGAAATAGATTCCGTGTTTTTGTGGACACGTTCGTTTGTGAAAAATAGCAGAATGAGCCAAGCTCCAATAACGTTTTGACTGAGGCATTTGTTGTGATTTTCATTCGTTGTGGCTCGGTTGACATTGTAAGACTAGCAAAACCAAAGAGGCTAGCAAGCCGTGCTAGCTAGGTTAGCTTAGCTATCTATCAAATGAATTGGATCAGGTGCTCAATTTTATGACTACCCTCACAATATACACAGCCAAGCTATTTTATGTTGTGGCTGCTTTATTATTTGCTGTGAAGAAACTACACTTGGTGCGTGTCATGCCCCAAAGTCATATTTAATGGTGATTTATGATGCAATTATACCAAACATAGGATTTCCTCTTGAGGAAGTATATAGCTAACAGTTAGCTAACGTTACCTCTGCTCAGCTGCCGGACTTTATAATACTGTTATTTGACAAAACAAAGTTAAAACAAGCTACAGCTGTAGTCATAATAGTAAATTGTCTTCTACAGTTAACATATATTAATTATAGTGTACATTTGCCGTTGCATATGTGCTTTACCTTTTTTGCCTTCCACCTGCTCAGTTATTTCTTTTCCTTAGTAGTGATATATTAAGTTAAAGTAACTACACAGCATTAATCCAGCTGATGTACCAATTTGTATTATCCATCCTCATCAACAAAGAAACATAACATCTGTAGAACTAACAACATCTATCACATCTGACTTAATGTAATGCAAATTGACAGCAGTTCATTTCATGAGGTCCTTCAAAGGGACACAAGCAACCTGGGGGTGAAATGTTCACTGTCACTCCCTTCCCATTACCTACTGCTCTTCCATTCTCTCCCCTACTCCCCTTCTCACCATTCTCTCTCCCCTCTCCTTTTTGCCCCTCCCATCTATTCGCTGCCTTCCTTTACCCTCTCTGCTGTGCTGCCCCCCTCCCCTCATTCTCCCTCCCTCCCCTCCACACTTGGTCCACCCTATTTCTCCCCCCCCCCCCCCCCCCCCCCCCCATTGCCACAGAGATAAAAGATAAGATGGCCACCTCCTCCTCCAATCTGGAAGAAGACGAGAGTTTGAAGGGCTGTGAAGTTTTCGTGCAGAAGCACAACATCCAGCAGATCCTCAAAGAGTGCATAGTAAACCTCTGCATTGCCAAGCCTGAGCGTCCTATGAAGTTCCTGCGGGAACACTTTGAAAAGCTGGAGAAGGTTGGTGATAACAAAGTTCTGTTCTCCGTTCTTATGACTTTACTGTCTCAGTCTGAGTCTGTCTTGTCCAAGTTTGTGATGTGATACTTTGTGTCGCCTGAATTATTCATGTTGAATTGCTTGATGAGATTGAACACAAGAAACAGTTGTCAGTTATAATGCACTGGTTCCTCTGAATGTGTCCAGTGAGAGGAATGTTTCTACGCAATGTGTGCCAGTTACCAAGGAGTGTTTGATGTCAGATTTCTCTGACGTTAATCTCTTTTTACAATTCTGTATCCGCGTATCACAATGCAGCGTGAATGAAAGAGACTATATAATGATAGTGTTAGTAATGATGCTTACAGGCTCACAGTACGAACAAAATGTGTATTTTTACACACAAAGTCCCCCACACATAATTCTCATTGAGAATTCAGCACCGTGGTGGTATTTGTGTGTGTGGTGTGTGTGTGTGTGTGTCTGTGTGAATAGTGTCGAAGCACAGTGCTCTTTTGTTGGTGATATTGTTCTGCCTAATTGATGTTTATACCACTGATGCATATGAGCAGCCTAGCTAGCTGTTGTATAGTGTTGAAAACAGACTGTACTCACACTGTACTAAGAGGGCTTTCATTTTCCATCCTATAATAGCAGAATCCATTAGGGAATATGAGGAGCACCCATAAAGGGCCAGTGTCCTGTTTGCAGGCTCAGGGACATTGGCTGTTTGTGGGCAGAGAGACACAGGAAGTGACAGACTAGTTAACAGATTACAGTTACAGGGCAGACTAGTTGAAATGTTTTGAATATGAGACGGAATAGAAGGATGATGGAACTAGAAAATATGATAAAACAGAGTCCCTGAACAACGTGACTGCTCAGTCTGTGTGTGTGCCTCTCTTCAGTGAATGTGGTAGGACTAGCGCCGACTGGCTCCAGAGCACCAAGATGCATTTTAGTTGAAGCCAGCTCCACTGACTCCTAGTTAAAAAGCAGATTTTGAGCTAAATTGCTAGGAAACTGCTATTGGGAACACCATAATGTAGATTTACACACAGATGTAAACATTGCTCATGCAAGCCTTGATTGAGGTATCATAGGGTATACACTATGAATGCAGTGTAGACCTGATGCAGTAAATAAGGCGTCTACAAAATGAGACCTTCCAGGGTTTAGCCTAAATGGATGTTCTTTCTGATCTTTTGGTTCACACTGTGCTTTGATCTCAGATGGGTAGGTTACTCATGAGTGGGTCATGAGTTTTATCAAACAATGGGCTCTACTCTTAAACTGTGGGTCTAAGTAGGTCACAGAGGTGTATGAGATGGAGCTCTAGGTTGTTTACGTTGGCCCATGGGGATTCCAGGGCTGGGGAAGAGATCTGCAACAGGAGAGCTGCTTGTGAAGAGACATCAGATAAAGAAGGCTTGAGATTCACCGGGCTCAGGCCCGGAGGACAATGTCCATGCTCACTGCGGTGGTGTATGTGTGCATGTTTGTGTGAGCAAGCATGTGAGGCTCATCTGATTTGATCTGTTGCTAACTGATTGTTTCCATGACCTTCTAACATTCTCAATCTTAGGCTGTATTGTGGTGATATACCCAAAGAAAGCGATACTTTGCCCATATGGGGCTCACTTAATTTTCTGAGTGTTTATGTTTTAGTAAAGTCTTTTTTTTCACCTGTATTTATTTAACCAGGCAGGTCAATTAAGTACAAACTCTTGTTTACAACAACAGTCTGCACCTACAAGATATTAAGCCAAGGTATGAGTACAAAACCTATACAATTTGAAGATCAAGGTGAGATCTGACCTGTCTGTGTAACCTACACCTGTTGGTATGTTTGCATTTATCCGCTTGTGCTATCTGTAGCAGTAGCCCTCGTCAGCGCTTTGTTGTCAGGGAGACAGAGTGTCAAAATGAGCATAGCGTAGCTAGTGGAGCTACTGCTGTTGTCAGTGGGGAATGTCATGCTGCAGAGTCAGAGAGTGAGTATGAATGCTAATGGATGTGATATAACCCAGCCGGAGCGTACAGGAGCATGTTGTGCGTGACTGATGCTGTGAAATGACGTACTGCACACCTATGCTTCACTCTCCACCATCATAACAAACGAGGCTCAGTGATGATTGTTTTCAGGGCCCGTTATATTATGAAATAACTTGTGTGTATGTGTATAGCAGTATGTGTATGAAAGTCACATGTCTGTGTATGTATGAAGTGTATGAAGTCTGATTACATTTTTACAGCAACGTTGTCAGTGTCAATTACACATATTCTGTCACAAGTCAAGTCATCTACTGTGCTGAAAACTAAGCCTGTGCCAAGTCACAAGTCCAAGTCCAAACACTAGTTATGGCTAAACACATTAGTTCTGAAGCACCACCAAAATCTAATCAATTTTACCTTGGCTCAAGACCTGATCTTCCCACCGTATTTCATGGAAATCTGTCTATACGTTTTTGAGATATCCTGCAGACAGACAGGCAAACAAACAAAAAAAACAACTAACTAACTAGCAACTTCCTTGACAGAGGTAAACATTGGTAAATGGGACAGAAATATGGACAATATAGTGAACAACTTATGAAATTTTAAAAATTCTGCAGTGAAAGTTTCCAATCTATAATGTCTCAAAAAACAGTCTGTATCATGGCCTTTGGATGATATTGGTTAACTAGTTTAATTTAAACTATGAAACTAACAGAGATATAAACTTTATTCAGAATCCTAAGGGTATGTTTGCAGGGTCCAGAAATCAATTTAACTTAGCTTTTATTTTCAATATATCACATCTTGTCGTGGGTTATGGATGCGTGTTCAGTGGTGAATAGGAGCAATATGCAGTCTTTGCACTGCACTCATGTTAACTTTCTAAGCTAGGTTTGACACCAGTATCCTTGGGCAAAACTCAATCTGAATCTCTACCACCTCTTCACTGGTCTGTAGTTTATCCTGCCCTCTGACATCCTTGTGGCCGGAACAAGTATTACATTGTCTTAGCAAACTAGCCTAGATAAATAGGCTATAGGACACATAGAGTTGAAACTGCTACCAATCTTCTCATCACACAGCACAAGGAGGGTATTGTCAAGACTGAGCCACATATGGAACAATATACTGTAATGTGTGTGTGTGTGTGTGTGTGTGTGTGTGTGTGTGTGTGTGTGTGTGTTGAATTGGTCTCCTGGTGCTGGTGGAGGCTTTACTGTATTCTCAGTAGAGAGGAGGAAAAGGATGGGGAGAGCCTCTGACTGTGCTACTATCTCAAAAAAAGACATGCAGTGTGAGGCTACCCTCACTGCTGGCTGCCTGTACATACTGTAGTTGTGTATGTACACATGCACATAATAATAATGTGATCATTTATTGATCCCCATAGGAAAATTCTCTTTTTGCTTGCCTCTCTTCTCTCCAATAGTATGTTGTTGTGATGTCCCAGTTGTTTAAGAAGCTTATTGTCTCCCTTTCCCTCTACACACAGTAACTTTGTGTCAGTGGTTTTGGGATTAGGCCTTACTCTAATAGCAATCCATGGCCATTTAATCTGGATTTATGACAGTAGATGATATTTTGTCCCCTTTTCTCCTCTCAGTATACCTATTTTGTGTTTCACTTTTCTCAAGGATTATCAGTGTCACATTGCAAAAAATATCAATTTCAGTGCCATAAAATCTTATTTTTCTTAATTATGAATTACTTTCTTTTTGCAGTGGATAATTGAAATGGTTTCCAATTCAAATCAACATATTTCTGGAATTTTCTTGAATCAAGTGACTCATCTTGACACTAGTGGCATGGGCCGCCTTATTTCAAGACACAAGCAAACTCTTGAAAAAAGTGATGTTTTCACTTAATTGACGGCTTCAGAGTGGGCTGCTTTGGATGGCAGGGTGTATGTGTCAAAGATAGAAACATACTCTATCGGCAGGTCTGGTCTCTGACTCTGCCAGTGACACATGACAGGGAGCTCCTGCTCTCAACACAAAGGGATGACAGCAAAGAAGAAAAGGGTGGGCTGAAAATATACCATTGTCATCGCCTTCTCTCCCTCACTTCATTCCCCATATTTGTGTGTGCGTTTGTTTCTCTTTCTCTGTCTCGCAGCCTTTTTTTGTCAGCACTCATCGCCCACTAGAGGCGGTAACCTGGGTAACGGGACACGATGGATAGATTAGGCTACGCCGCGTTCAATGAGCTCCTTTCTTCGCAAAGTTTTTTCTCCCTTTTCTTCTGATGCCAGTTAGATCATTAGGGTATTCTTTTTCCTCTGCCAGCGCTAACCTCATTTCATATCTGCACATGATCCATTTCATACACCGTTCACAATCTTATCTTGAAAAATCTCTCCCAGTTTTTTTCCCTCTGTCTGTTGGTTTCCTCTGTTTCTTTGTGTGTCTGTCTCTTGCCCCCTCAGCCCCCATGCACAAACACGACTTTCCTTCTTTCTTTCTTTGGGTCTCTGTCTCTCACTTTGTTTTGTTTTGGTGTCTCTCTTCCATTCACACACACACACACACACACACACACACACACACACACACACACACACACACACACACACACACTACTTGCAGCTACTAATATGCTTCAAACTTTTGTTTTGCGAGGTTAATAACATGCTGTTTGGTCCCCAGCTGACTTGAATGGGAAAATAACAGACGTCTCGGTGCCTTTCATCCTACCTCTTTATGCAGGGTAATGATGCCTTTGATCACTACTACAGTAGCTCCGGCGTGTTTCTCCTCGCCTCTCAATCCTCAGCCAGCAGTTCCATCCAGTACGTAACTGCTGAGAATCGCACTTTATTCATTGGCACACTATGAGGGGTATTTGTGCTGTCTTGTAGCAGATGTGTTCAATTTGGAGGTTTGCTTGTTCGGCTACTTGATTCAGTATCTTAACACACAAAAAAGAAAATCACCCTTACTCAAGAAGTTATAATGCAAAGCAGAGATAATACACTCGTACACATTGAGTTTAGCTTCGTCTCACATGTTTCCTCTTGTTGTTAGCTGGCAGAGGCTTCAACTGTAACACAGGTGGTGATTGGGGTGGTGATACCCTCATTGGGGATGACGGGAGGGATTTCGACCAGGACCATGGCCATATCAGGGGTGGTGCTGATGTTGTTATCATTGCAAGGAGTGGAGAGAAAGACTTCGTTCACAGCAGAGAAAGCAGTGGCAGGAACTCCATCCTCAGCAGTGACGTTGGTGGCCAAAGCTCCATCGACAGGGATCACCTCAGGCTACCAATCCACCGGGTTCCTTATACCCTTGTACCTGGGTTGTACCCTAAATTACCTGTCCATTGATCCATAATCCCTATCTCTCTCTCTCTCTCTCTCTCTCTCTCTCTTTCACCGCCCTCCATCGCTTTCTCTCTGTTTCCTTCCACCCTCACAGAGAGAATATCAGATGTCATGAGATGTGCCTCTATCCCCTTCCTATAATCTTTTTGTTGCAGCTTATGTGGAAATCAACACTGGCACTACAACCACACACACACACACACACACACACACACACACACACACACACACACACACACACAGACGCTTCATGAGGGATGCCATGGAGTGCCAAGAATATACAGGTTTTCATTCCAACCAAATATTACAAATGATTTTACTGTTCAGTTCCTCCTCTCTGGTTGAAGGTGCTAGTCAGTGAAATCAGCTGGTGTAGGGTTCGGTTGGAATGAATGGATACCTGCACACTCTTGGCCCTCCGTGGCACATGGTTGCCTATGATGGAAAGAGATTAGTGCCAGCAGCGATTTGAATTTGAATTGCAGAAATCTGTTTCATTTTGAGCAAATTGATTTGTTTTTTAATAAATTAACACAAAATGTGTAAAGCACAATATTATAAATTGTGTGCAATGCTTCACATTGAATACACTCAATATTGAATTTAACTTTTAGCTATAATTTCAATTTCAACTGTAATTTTCTTAATTCAGAGTAAGTTTCCTCAGACACACGTCCCAGCAAAAGGGACTTTTATTGTTAAGAAACATTGTATGGCGGCCTGGTAGCCTTATTGTTGTTTGCATCATCGTCATATTTCGGTATTTAGCAGTGATTGGGTAGAATATCACTGCCCAGCAATCTAGTTAACCATTGGCCACTACATAGCCACCAGCTAGCAGCTAAACCACATGTTCACATGTTTTTAGACAACAGTCCATTTCAGCTAAAAATGGATTGTTTCCTTTCACCTTCAAAATAGCTCGCCTGTGTGCCTCTGGGACTGATAGTGTAGCATCTGTGAGCGTGTCTTAGTTGGGGAACTTGCCTTGGCATGAGTAAACAAACCTTGAGTCCCTCCGTCCTGCTGATCAAAGTCTGTTTGTGTGCGTGTGTGTTTGTTCATATCCTAACAGATACAGTATACGGTGTACAACAGGCCCTCTGCTGCTCGGAAAAGGATAGCACAGACCACCAGCTCCTCCCTGACTCTCTCTCTCTCTCTCTCTCTCTCTTTCTCTCTTTCTCCATCTGTCTGTCTGTGTCTCTCTCTCTCTCTCTCTCTCTCTCTCTCTCTTTCTCCATCTGTCTGTCTCTCTCTCTCTCTCTCTCTCTACTTGACTTGTGTCATGTGTGTGTTTATTAACAGAAAGTTCCCAGTGTGCGTTTTGCTGGCAGGGCTGTCATGAGTCTGTGTCTCGTGCTCTCTGCTCCTGGCCCTTCTCAATCACTCACAACCTTCCACTGGGCAAACATTCACTCTTTCCTTTCATTTCTCATCCGTCCCTCAGTCCCTTCATCATCTCTGTCTCTTTCTGTCTTTCCCCGCCTCCCTTTTTCATTTTCTCCTTTTATCGGCATATTCATTTTACCTCATCTCCTATTGCTTCATATCTGTTTCTCTTAATATCCTTTCTCTCTTACTCATTCCTGCCTCCCTCTACCCATCCGCTCTAGCTTCCTCCTCCTTCGCCTCCTTTTTCTTGTACTACACTCCTAGTTTTAACCAATTTGAGTCTCTAAGAATTTCTTCAGCCGATAAAGTTAGAATAAGAAATAATGGTTGGCATATGGTGTTGTCCTATCTGTTTGTGTGTGTGTGTGTGTGTGTGTGTGTGTATGTGTGTATGTGTGTCTGTGTAGTGCAGTGGCAGAGGAAACTAAACACGGTTAGGAAACTTTTTAAACCTTGCATTTTATTGAATTGCAAATACTGTTTACAAACTGGTATAAAAAAATACGTAACAAAAACAGGACTATTGTTTTAGAAACAGCACTAGACTCAGCAGACAGAATTCCAACGTTTGCGTCAGACTCGTCTCTATGTAGGCCAGCGCTGCATTGATTATCCAGTGGTGCGTAGCGCGTCTCAACCTTATATAGCATGTAAAGCCAAACAAGTGAATGTGAAGAGTGCATTGTGGGAGAATTCCTCTCTCTCTCTCTCTATCTGTCAGTCAGTCAGCCTCTGTCTCCCCCTCCCCTGTAACATTAGAGGCCTTTCTGTGCCCCCAGCCATTCAGCTGTCACCAGGTCTTATCATAACAAAATCACCAAGGGCCCGTCAGAGGCCTCTGATTGACAATTTGTCAGGAGGGCTTTGTTGTTTGTTGAGTCTGTTGAGAGCATTTAGAGGAGAATGAGCTGTAGTATTGGGTCATCTCCCATATCATCTCCTCCATCTTGTCTGGCTCTTGATCAATCTGTGTGTGTGTGTGTGTGTGTGTGTGTGTGTGTGTGTGTGTGTGTGCGTATGTATGCATACAGTATGTTGGTGGCTCAATTCTGTAATTCACTCAATTTTGTGTTCAGCCAGCATAAACAATGGGTTGGTCAAGGGATTGCTAAGTGAAATCAACGTCTATAGCCTCACGTCTATTCACCCATCATCAGGGTAGTCAGTCAAATCACCCAGCCCCAGGAGTGCACCCAGTGACCCGGGGCCCAGGCCTCCTCCCTGGCCCCTGGCCCCAACAGGTAAGTCAGAGCCTCAGCCCCTGTTTCCTTGGTGGTCCCTCTTTGTCTGCTCTCATCTGCCCATCGCGTGCCCCCCCCCCCCCCTCCTCACTAATCTGTGGATGGCTTGACAGGGAAGAAGAAAGGTGTTTTTGTAAAGATGTATAGCGCTAGGGCACAGAGAGAGCTCTACAGCTGCCATGGAAACTTCCAGAGATGCTTTCCTGGGCGGTTCAACACAGCGTGAGCAAAGCAGTCAAATCAGTTCCAGAGGAAATAGGTGGCGTAATATGTCCAGTGTTTCCCTTTGATCAGAGCTTGATTTGTGGCTGCAGAGCATGTTTCAGCCACGATTCTGTCATATTTTATTAAACAAAAAACATTGACCAACTTTTTATTTTGTGGCCGTCATACCGATATTGTGGCGGTGTGTCCCAGATGAGCCTATGTATGGGAATGTCAGTATTGCTTGCAGGAGTTTGCAAAACAATTCGGCTCTGATTTGCTGCATTAGCCAACAGTTTTGATGGATGTGGGACCTCCCTTGGATTGTTCCTGAAAATACTCTGAAAGAACTCCCAGCGACACCCTGTGAGCGTGAGAAGATGGTATTTGTTGTGTAAGGGGAAGGGTAGGGTGTGCGGTTTTTCATAAAGCTGTGAAAGGAGGATGTGATGAGAGGAGGAGAGCCACGTGGTCCTGTCTGTAACTCTCTAGCCGTCTGTTACTCTCCTTGTTTACTTCAGACAGACGTGGAAGGGGCCCCAATGCATGCTGGGTCTGTGTCCTCTGTTTTCATTCAAACCAACGGGAGAGGTCCGGTGTGATTGTCTATCTGGAGCCTGTAAAGCAAGTGAACATCACTCCAAAGACAGGAGGTCCTTGTCAGCGGTCCACACACACACACACACACACACACACACACACACACACACACACACACACACACACACACACACACACACACACACACACACACACACAGTCCTAATACAACAGCGCACTCTGCCCATTGTGGTGCTGTAATGATGTGGAATAGAGTGATGAGTGGACTGATGGCTCGTCTGGTGGGTCGGCTCGCCACGCTTCACTGCCTGTGTGTGTGTGTGTGTGTGTGTGTGTGTGTGTCGGGGGGCGGGTACTATGTTGTTTTTGGTTTGCTTGCACACTTTCAGCCTGAAAGTGTCTACGTCATCAAACAGAGGCCAACTAAGGTGAAAGCTGTCGGATGTTGCCTCGGCATCAAACCAATATCAAGACTAATCCTAATGGAAGTGACCTTGCTGCTCCTCCAATAGGTCCAAGGCCTTTGAGGTGAGCATCATTGGGCTAATGAGCATTGATTAGAAGATGCCAGTCATAACCTTTTGTTCGTATCTCCTTGGTGCAAATAAGGGAAATAAACAAAACAGACGAGAGGCCCCTTTTAATATGACTCATCATCCACATCTGAGTTCATATTGGACTCCACAATGGTTTAATAACCACGACTTTAGATGGGGTGAGTGTGCATGTGGTTGCATGTGTGTGTCGTCTTTTGTCTGTGTTTGTCTTCCTTGGCCTGATCTCTCTGACCTGCAATCTCTTCACCGCTAATGGAAAGCCCACTTTTCTTTCCCACTGCTTTTGTGCCTTGCCTACGTCTGTGCCTTTTCTCCTCTTTCCCTCTCTCTCTCTCTCTCTCTCTCTCTCTCTCTCTCTCCCTCCTCCTCTCCTGTCCTCTCTTGCTGGCAGCCAGCCGCCCATAATGACGCAGGAGCAGAAGAGGAGAGAAGGAGGGAGAGAAGGGGAAAGTGACACTGACACAGGGCAGGAGGGATGCTGCCACGGACGAAAATATACTGATAGATAAATAGAACAGATAATAAGAGGGAGAAGAGAAGAGTTTTCATTCATTTTACCTGGAAATAGGAATAGCACCACCTCAAATGGAGAGGTATTGTGACAAAAAAAGCTAAAGCAGTGAAATGTGTATCTTCTACTGCTGGCACAGACACACTGCAGATGAGTGTTTTTGCTTTGGCAAAGATATAGGTCCATTCCCCTCGAAATAGGAATACCACTACCTCGGTTTGTTGTTACAGAAAAGCTAAAGCAGAGACACGTGTACCTCTACCGCTAGTAAAGACACACTGCAGATGTTCTCAGCTGACCTTGCTCTACTGAAGCCCGCT